>CM061070.1:125589855-126189855 GCA_030762895.1 Sophora flavescens
AGACCGGTTATCGTATCCACGGGGATTGGATGTCAACTACCAATTCACAAACTCAGCAACTATCTAGACTAAACAAAGAAATCAAAACAAACAAAACAAAGGGAATAAAAGCTTTTTGTCTTTTTGAGGACTTTTGACAAACACTTGGAGTGCAGAAAGGATATGTTGGGACTAGACTTCACCAAACCTCTTACTCATGTACTATCAGGACTAGATACCTCCCATTCATGCTTCAGATATCAAAATCAATCCACTAAATTACTCAAACCCCGATTCCTCGGATGGCAAGAGCATAAATCTACTAATAGACCCTAATTCCTTAGGTGGCCTAGATTAATGAATTTGCATTAGGATTAGGGATCATGTGATTACTAGTAAACCTAACTCCATTCCTAGATGAAAGGGTTACTAGGTGATTAAATTCAGTTCCGGTTATGATACGAACGTCCCCATTGCATACCAAAACACTAATCGAGTCATGGGGGTGCTAGCCACAACAAGCATTAAGCACAGAAAATTAATCACTAATATGAAGGCATGAACACAGAATAATCAGTCAAGATAAATACATGATAATCAATTTGGTTACATCTAATCCCAACAACAGGGATTTAACTACTCATAAAAAGAGAATACAAAGAGAAAGAGAGAAGGGATGAAGCAAACTCCATAGGAGGATCCTCCAATCATCTTCCAGTCCCAGAGCAAGGAAAACATCCCCTTCAGGGCTTGAACCCTCTTCCAGCCGCAGCCTCCAAGTGCTTCTCTACTCAAAACCTAAAAACTAATGCCCTTCAGTTCTGCCCTAAAACAGCAACTTATACCAATCTGTTCTGCGCTCTCTCGCGAGGCAAATGGCCTCTCGCGAGGCGAAAGTTAAAATCTGCTACTTCAAAGAATTGCACTCTCGCGAGGCGAGAGATGTTCGCGACGCGAGGCCGTAAATTTCTTCTCAAATATGCTCGTGAGGAGCATCAGGGCCTGGGCGTGATGGCTTCTGGTTTCCAGACTCGCGAGGCGAGACAAGGTTCGCGAGGCGAACCAGAAAGGCTTGCATTTTCTGGAACAGTCAGCTTTCAGGGTCGCGAGGCGAATCCAGTCTCGCATGGGCGATCTCTCAGATCTGCTTGGCTCAATTTCTTCTCTTTTCAGGCTCTATTTCATCCAAGCTCCATTATGGCCAAATATGCACAGTTTTCCTTAAGTTCCTACAAAATAACACCAAGAAACCGCTTCACCCGTTCCAAGGGAAAAACTAATAAAAATCAAATAAAGAATGCCTAATCTATATGAAAAATGCATGCAAAAGTATATATGAAACATCATGTAAAATCACACTATCAAATCACCCCAAGCTTATTCAATTGCTTGTCCTCAAGCAATCACTAAGGCCAGAAGAATAAACAGAACATGGATAGTGAACTAAGAACCCGAGTAATTGATCCAAGTAATAGGTAATTCAAACAATTCAGCAAGAGACAATCAATTCAAGTCCAATTAGAGGCTTAAGTTCCTTAGACTCATGTTCTCACTGATTTGGGCACTCTTTCTCACCTGAAGCTCACCCCAAGCTTATTTATTTGCTTGGCTTTCTTTTCTCCCTCACTCAAGTGTTTAGGGGATAAGACATTTCACTCAATTTTCCTCGAGGAATGAATCCTACCATAGGCTTGACTATCAACCAAATCTCTACTTTATTAATGAAAACAATTTAGAATCAAGAGGTCTTTCACTTGGTTGTAACATGGCCATGGGATTAATCGTTAGGTGGGGATAACAAGAAAAGGACATTTCAAAAGGCTATACCAAGTATCAAACATTTCAACACATGACACCTTCTAAAATACCTTCTTGGGTTTTCGATTTATTTTTCCACCTTTCTTTTCTTTCTTTTTCTTTTTATTTCTTTTATTTCTTTTTGTCATCCCCTTCTCTATTTATTTTTTTTCTTTTCTTTTTCTTTTATTTGGAGAAGGGGAGATTTTTTTCCAACTCAAGAGAATTATATATATTTTTTTTCTGATTCTTTTCCCAAACTTTTTTCAACTACCTTTTTTACCCTTTTTGTAATACTTTAGAAGGTCCTATCAAATATCATTCAACAATATATTTCAAGGTACCAAGAAAAGCACTTTTTTCTTTCAAGCTCAAAATTGGGCAACTAAGGGGTTGCATTTCATCAGTCAAAGCTCAGAAGGCCAGAAAAAAATGCCTATTGCCTCAATCATCTTCAAAATTGTTTTCAAAAATTTTTAAGCTTCAAAATGGTTTCAAGTCAAGTTCTAGAGAAAGCAAACCAAGAGGAATAACACTCTAACACCAAGAATGGGGTATATTTAGTGAGTACCCCTTTGGCTCAAAATCTCACATTTTAGTTCAGAATCAATGAAAAACACAAATCCACAGAACCATATGCTAATTATCAACTATCCAAGATTATCTCAAACATTTTCATTTGCAGCCTTATCACAAGAATAACAAATTGGGTTCAACAATTCACTATCTCAAATTATTGGGCACTTAGCTCTCACAATTGGGTGCAAAATTCAAGCAAGGGGCAATCTAATAATGTGAACATGCAAAGCTATCATGCTAAACTATATGAATGCAATATGAACAAATGCAACAATAAAATACCCCTACCCCAAGCTTAAAAATTTACATTGTCCCCAATGTAAACAATCAAGTTGGAGAGAGGAGAAGAAAAATAAAATAAAACAAAAAAAAATTGGAACGGCTTACCGAGGCGGTAGCGGGTGTTGACTCTCATTCCAGTCAGAAAATCTGGCCATGATGGGTGCTGACTTTTCTTCTTGTTCTCCTTGCTCTTCCTTCCTTCCTTCCTACCCTGAAAAACTTGGCAATTCTCAATTTATTATTTTTCCTCTTGAGCTTCTCAAATTATTCAAGAGGTTAAAATCAAAAACAAAAAATAACTAAAGAGAAGGGTTAAGAAAAGTTGGGTTGCCTCCCAATAAGCGCTTCTTTAACGTCACTAGCTTGACGTTCTAGGATCCTCCTCCCTGATCAAATGGTATTTGCAGTGGAGATTGTAGCAGTAGTATGACTTTATCCTCAATTCCACCCAGTCAGTGTGTGAAAGCACCATTGACCTCTTCAACTATAATAATGCACTTACTTCCTAGCGGGTCAAGTGGCATTTTCACCAGGAAGGTTGCCAGACAAGTGGAAGGGACTAACTTACCAGTGTCCACACATGCATGCAAGCCAACATATTTGTCCAATGCAGAAATTTCAGATTCCTTAGCAAGCATGGTGGAATCCACTACCACTTCGTCTTCATCTTGAACTATCCCCCAAACCAGAGTTTCCTCAAATTGGGCTTCAGGTGACTTTTGTACTAACTGTTTGCAAATCTCCTCAACTTGCGTTTTGAAGTTCTGCATCACAGCTTCGATACTCTCACAATTGGCTCTTGCCTTGGCCTCAGAGGCGGATAGCTCTTGGGAATATTGATCTAGAGCAGCTTTCAACAGTGTTTGCTCCTTCCATTCCCATTCTTCAATTTCCCAAGGACTTGTGGAAAGTATTCCCTCTTCTTGTGACTTCTCCACCATCACCACTTCATCTTCAACTTGATCCATTCCCACAACCAAATTCTGCTCATTTTCTGCTTCGTGTGGCTCTATGGGAATCATACATGGTGGTGGAGGTGGTAAATATGAACAGAAGGTTTCCCAATCCTCCTCGGAGAAGTTATATATAAGCCTTCCCGTCATATCATCAACTTGTGCTGGAGTGACATGACCCATCAAATCCATGCAATCTCCCAAACACCAGTTGTCTTCCAAAGCGCGACTTGAGGCTTCCTCATCAGGTGGATAATACAAATTTTCCATGAACTGCATCCACCTTGCACAAACACAACTCAAAACAAAAAGATCAAATATATACAGAAAAATAAAAAAAAATAAAAAAGTCCAAATTAGTTGCCTCCTCTATTACTAACGATATTGGCAAAACCAATCCCCGGCAACGGCGCCAAAAACTTGTTGACGAATCTGGGCAAGTATACCCAGTCGTGCAAGTAATACGGTGGTGAGACCGGTTATCGTATCCACGGGGATTGGATGTCCACTACCAATTCACAAACTCAAGAACTTTCTAGACTAAACAAAGAAATCAAAACAAACAAAACAAAGGGAATAAAAGTCTTTTTGGGGACTTTTGACAAACACTTGGAGTGCAGAAAGGATATGTTGGGACTAGACTTCACCAAACCTCTAACTCATGTACTATCAGGACTAGATACCTCCCATTCATGCTTCAGATATCAAAATCAATCCACTAAATTACTCAAACCCCGATTCCTCGGATGGTAAGAGCCTAAATCCACTAATAGACCCTAATTCCTTAGGTGGCCTAGATTAATGAATTTGCATTAGGATTAGGGATCATGTGATTACTAGTAAACCTAACTCCATTCCTAGATGAAAGGGTTACTAGGTGATTAAATTCAGTTCCGGTTATGATACGAACGTCCCCATTGCATACCAAAACACTAATCGAATCATGGGGGTGCTAGCCACAACAAGCATTAAGCACAGAAAATTAATCACTAATATGAAGGCATGAACACAGAATAATCAGTCAAGATAAATACATGATAATCAATTTGGTTACATCTAATCCCAACAACAGGGATTTAACTAATCATAAAAAGAGAATACAAAGAGAAAGAGAGAAGGGATGAAGCAAACTCCATAGGAGGATCCTCCAATCTTCTTCCAGTCCCAGAGCAAGGAAAACATCCCCTTCAGGGCTTGAACCCTCTTCCAGCCGCAGCCTCCAAGTGCTTCTCTACTCAAAACCTAAAAACTAATGCCCTTCAGTTCTGCCCTAAAACAGCAACTTATACCAATCTGTTCTGCGCTCTCTCGCGAGGCGAATGGCCTCTCGCGAGGCGAAAGTTAAAATCTGCTGCTTCAAAGAATTGCACTCTCGCGAGGCGAGAGATGTTCGCGACGCGAGGCCGTAAATTGCTTCTCAAATATGCTCGTGAGGAGCATCAGGGCCTGGGAGTGATGGCTTCTGGTTTCCAGACTCGTGAGGCGAGACAAGGTTCGCGAGGCGAACCAGAAAGGCTTGCATTTTCTGGAACAATCAGCTTTCAGGGTCGCGAGGCGAATCCAGTCTCGCGGGGCGAATCTCCAGAATTCTGCTTGGCTCAATTTCTTCTCTTTTCAGGCTCTATTTCATCCAAGCTCCATTATGGCCAAATATGCACAGTTTTCCTTAAGTTCCTGCAAAATAACACCAAGAAACCGCTTCACCCGTTCCAAGGGAAAAACTAATAAAAATCAAATAAAGAATGCCTAATCTATATGAAAAATGCATGCAAAAGTATATATGAAACATCATGTAAAATCACACTATCAAAACCTCCCAAATCTCTTCAATTTCGTGCATCCACCTCCAACAAACCATACCTATTTCATTTTGCTTTCGTTTCATTGTTTTCCTCTCAAAAATCGAAATCGGGTAAACGACGGAGCTGCGTACGAAATTTCCGGGAACCGCTAACGGATAGGATCAGTGACTCATTGGTGAGTCACTATGTGTGGCCCAAAATCAGCCACACCTCCATCAAATGTGAGTCACATATTATTAACGATGGTTAGCCAAAATAACCTTAGTTAAGTTAATTATTAACTATGGTTAAGCTTATATTAATTCAATAATCACAAAAGCTATTAATCCAATATCTAATAAACCAAACAAGGCCTAAGATATAGCCTATATATACCACAAAACCGCAGCCCCTTCACTCACACCTTCATTCTCTTTATCTTCCTCACCAACTAAGTTACAAAACTCATAAGAACACCGAATCCCCTCCAAATATATGACCCGCTTCCTTTCTGAAACTCTAACAACTCTTAGCATAAAAGTTGTTCCTCTTTATCCCTTCTTTCCAACAAGCTAAATATCTTCAAAAACGGATAAGTGGATTGGGAGAAAGGCTCAAAATACCGAAACTGCCCAGAATTCTCAGCAACCCACGAAACAGCATAAAGAAGGCCATTTTCACCCCTGTTATGATCCGAACCAAATGAAACCTTCAACACCAAAGTTGTTAATTTTCTTCTTATATTTCTAACAAGCCAAAGTTCGTGATTTTTAGATGAGTATATTGTGAGATACACTCACAATACCATCACACCCTCAAACTGTCCAGTTTTCAACTTAGTGAAGGTTGATCATTTTCTTCATTTCTTCAATCTTCAAGAGGTAAAAGTTCTTCTCCTTGATCATCTAAGCTTTCGTCTTCATGTATTTCTCATGTTTATGCCATGAATCATATTTTTCCATTTCTAGATCTAAAACATTGAAAATTCATAGAAAATCATAGAAAAATCCTTTTAATGTGAAACCAATTGCTATGATCTTTTTATGTCTTCTAATTTCATAATCCAAGAACTTGAATCCAACTAAATTTCCTAGCCTATTTTCCTAATATGGGACGAAACCCTAACCTTTGGTGTTAGAGGATTTTGTTTCAATTCTTTTAGTTATTATCATTGGTTTTATCAGTATAAATGCTTAAAGATCATTGATCTAAGAGTTTGTGAAGTTTTGAAATCCCTAGCCTTATTTTGGGTTGTCATAGCCGAACCTAGCCTTTTGTGGTTAAGGATGAATTTTGTTTGATTAATTCATTCTTATGATTGGTTGAAGGTTGATTTAATAACCGTAGTGTCGTGACGAGGAGCTGAAAGTTCGTGTTTCCAGAGATAAGCTCAGGTGGGGGAAAGAATCATCCTATCGTCAGAATCGATAAGTAGTATATTCTATAATAATTGTGTAGGGCGACCTAAACCATACTAGTAATTGAGTAATCGACAAGACTAAAATCACATTGGAAACCTTTTCTGTAAAACAATGGATTCGGGGATTATAGGTTTATCGACATTAGGTTGATTTTAAGTATTTGATGATGTTTGATTTTATGTTATCAAATTTATTGTGATACACTGGTTGAGGTATTCCACTGCATGTGACGTATTATTTTTGGTGTTTGAATATTCTTGATATTGTGTTATTTTGGTGATATTGGGATATGTTGTTGATATTGTGTTATGTATGATCTGCCTGGTTTTAGTATTGTGCTTAGCAGATTTTAAGCAAAGATATATATTGTTCAGGAGATAATTGTTTGGGTGTGAGGATAATGGTGACTTAGAGGTGCCTAACCTAAATGAGTTATTTTAAAGAGGAAGGGTGACATAGAATATGTGTTAAGGCTTTAATGGAAGGTTAAGGCACTAGGATGTTATTAATTTGGGTTAGTGATATTCATGTGTTTACATTGTTGCTCACAATCGTATATTTGAAATATATGAGGTCAAGAGTTCTCGTTAGACCGTTCCACCTTAGAATTTAAGTTGTGCAACTATAGTGTCATTGCTATGCATGAGCACCTTTGATAGAGATGAGAGAGAACTAGGGTGTGCACCGACGGTACTGTGCTGCTATAGTGTCATTGCTTTGCATGAGCATTCTCACCATGGATGAGAATGTGCACCGACATTGGGAATGCGTCACTTGGACGACTGACTGACATTCCTAACGAGGAATGTGTGACAGGATTAGTGGTGGCCACGTCAGTATAAAAGTGTAATTGTGTGAGATTGGGGTAGAGGATGGTAAACTAATTCGAGGATGATTTGTTAGTTATGTATGTTGATTGCCTGTGACATATTGTATGATATGCTATGAATCTTTTCCGCTTTTGATGATAGAAATGTTTCTTATCCCATATATCTTTCTGTTTGTTGTATTTTATTTCTGATGTGATCGTACGATAAGACCTGATGGAGGAACCAGTTGCTCAGGAGTTAGATGGAACTCAGTATGAACCAGAGGCAGGAGGACGAGCTGTGAATTCCAGCAATGTAGTTTAGTGTCTAGGGCCAGTGAGTCTTATAAGACGTTTTGTTTCCGCTATTAATTGTTGTTTTAAGATGCCTGCTAGGGATCCTACTGACGGGATACCCTAAACAGTGTTGTAAATACTCTAATGCATAAACCTATGATATGTATGTTATATATATGGTGTGTTTACTTTGAAATTTTCTTCCGCTGTGTGTTTATAAGTTAAGTTTTAATTTTTATATATTCTAACGTTAAGTATGCGATTAAGTAAATAAATAATAAGGTTTTAATCTAATAATACAATGGGACACAACGGGGTGTCTCATCCTTCATGTGTGACAGCTAAAGTGTCTCATATTTCTTTGGCAGAGTCACAAGCACATACCTTCTCAAACTCCTCAGGGCTGAGAGCACAAATGATGTTATACCTAACTTTGTGGTTCAACTCCCATTTTGTCTTTTCTGCAGTAGTTCACTGAGCTTTTGGCTTGTCCGTGTCATCATCATTCTTGGAAATGAATGGACCATCTGTAATGACATCCCAGAGATCAGAGTTTGTAGATAGAATGAACCATTGAAATCTATCTTTCCAATAGTTGTAGTTTTCTCCATTGAATTAAGGAGGTCTGGTTAGGGAAGCTGCTTCAGTCTGGTGACTTCCACTTGAACTAGCTCCAGCAGTCATGTCTATTCTTCAGGACATTTTACCTCTACACTGTTAGATGCTCAACCCAGAGGCTGAGCTCTGATACCAACTGAAATAGACAACTATAAACACAAGAAGGGGGGGTTTAATCGTGTTTATCAGAATTTAAACAAAGTTTAAAAAAAAATCTTATACAGAAGCTTGGTTCAGACGAGTGGAAGGGTACAGGACAGATAGGTGACCTGTCTGACGAAATTTTAACAGTGACTTAGGCAAACACACCACTTGATAAATGGATAATAAAACTAAAGCAACTAAAGAGTTTATAAGGAAAAAGAGATTGACACAATTATTTATCATGGTTCACTCTTCAAAGCAAAGAGTTATGTTCAGTCCTTGGTAGCACCAAGTTTTATCCACTATAACTGATCAGATTACAGACTCTAAGTATTGTTTGCACAACTAGCCTCTTCAGGCTCCAAGAAAAGTATTCTTTGCACACCTAACTTCTTCAGGCTCACTCAGATTTGTTTGAGAAATTTGGTTTGTAATAAATACAACTTCAGATAGACATGTCTTTCACTAACACTCAGAGAGTGGTTTAAATGTAAAGCTTAGAAAAGTCTGTGTAATAACTTCAAATGATTGAGGAATACCGAATGAAAGAATGAAGAAATTAATGCTTAGAGTAATATCTCTTTAATGCTATATGTATTCTCTGTGTCTTCATCTTCAATGACTTCTGTATTTATAGTCTTCAAGCATTTAAGATCCGTTAGAGACATTCCTTCAAATGTTGGCTTCATGCAGAACTTCATTAAATGCAGTAGAGTTGTTCTGGGCAGTCATTAATGCAATAGGAATGTTGGTTGTACTCTAACTTGAAGGATCATGGCTTTATGCATCGTGAAACACCCATATCAGAGTTGTGCAGAGAGCTTTTTGTACTTTGCTAAGTACAATTCCCTTTTTCATGTAAAGGACCAGATGTACTAGGGAATAAAGCACGTTGGAAGCATTCTTTAACTGGTCTTTGGTTCTGATATCCGAGGTTGCTTGAGAGAGAGTAACTTCTGACTTTTCTTGATAAGCGTGAGACTAAGTAGGAGAGAAGGCTTCAAGTCTCCTTCTGATGGGACAGCCAACCAAAGCTTGTTTGGTCCTTGGTTCTTCAATGAGTAACCTCAGACAAGTGTAGGAACTCGTGGAGAGACAAGTTGAAAACGTCTCTTGAAAGAAGTCAATAATCCTAGTTAACAGATAGGTTGACTTTCGCTTATCTAGACGGGTAGTCATTTATATGAGCAGACAGATGATTCTTACTGTTTTAATCTGCACACTAGATAGTCAGGTTAGCAACCAATATGACGGTTAATTAAATCATTAACCAATGTTTAGTTCTCTTCAAAACTTAGGGAAATGCACATCAGGTATTTTAGAGACTTAACACCCTCCTGATGTTGAAAGCATGCATGTTGTGCGGGAGTTTCCTGTAGTGTTTCCAGGGGATGTTTATGAACTACCCCTAGAAAGAGATGTGGAGTTTACCATAGACTTAGTGCCTTGTACCGGGCCTATATCCATAGCACCTTATAGGATGTCTCCTCTAGAGCTAGCTGAGTTGAAGAAGAAGATAGAGGACCTGATGCAGAAGCAATTCATTAGGCCTAGCGTATCCACATGGGGAGCTCCAGTGTTGTTGGTGAAGAAGAAGGATAACAATATGAGATTATGTGTCGACTATCGGCAACTCAACAAGGTGACCATTAAGAATCGGTATCCCCTCCCTAGGATTGATGACCTTATGGACCAGTTGATAGGATCTTGTATCTTCTCTAAGATAGATTTGAGGTCAGGTTACCATCAGATTCGGGTTAAGTCTGAGGACATCCCGAAGACAGCATTTAGGACGCGTTATGGTCACTATGACTATATGAACAAGACCTTTCACCCTTACTTGGATAAGTTTATGGTGGTTTTCATAGATGACATCTTAGTGTACTCCAAGACCAAGGAAGAACATGAGGAACACTTGAGTGTTGTCTTGCAAACCCTTAAGGAGAAGCAGTTGTATGCTAAGTTGTCTAAGTGTGAATTTTGGTTAGAAGATGTGAGTTTCTTAGGTCACGTTATCTCTAAAGGTGGGATAGTCGTGGATCCGCTAAGGTAGAGACGGTGCTCCCCTGGGAAGCGCCAAATTCAGTGACCGAGATTAGGAGTTTCCTGGGTTTAGCAGGGTACTATAGAATGTTCATAGAAGGTTTTTCAAAGATAGATTTACCCTTGACCCATTTCACCAATAAAGGACAGCTCTTTGTATGGGACTCTAAGTGTGAGGAGTGTTTCCAAACCTTGAAGGATAGGTTGACATCAGCACCAGTGTTAGTTTTACCCGATCCTAGTAAACCTTTCGTAGTGTACTGCGATGATTCTAAGCAAGGTTTAGGTGGAGTGTTGATGCAGGAGGGTAAGGTAGTGGCTTATGCTTCTAGACAGTTGAAAACCCATGAAAAGAACTACCCTACTCATGACCTTGAGTTAGGAGTTGTGCTGTTTGCCTCAAAGTTTTTGAGGCATTATCTGTATGGAGCTAAGTTTGAGGTCTTTAGTGATCATAAGAGTTTGAAATATCTGTTTGACTAGAAATAGCTCAATATGAGGCAAAGTAGATGGATGGAATTCCTTAAGGACTATGATTTTGAGTTGACCTACCACCCAAGAAAGGCCAATGTAGTGGCAGATGCTTTGAGTAGGAAAACCTTGCACGTCTCTGCTTTGATGATTAGGGAGATGGATTTGATTGAGGAGTTTAGAGACCTGGGTTTAGCTTGGGAAGTTACCTCTAAGGGTATTAGGCTTGGAACCTTGAAGGTTACCGATAGTTTGATGGATCAGGTGAGAGAACACCAAAATAAAGAAAAGTTTCTCTTAGACCAGAGGGAGTTGCTTTCCCAGTGTAGAGACTTTAGTTTTAAGGAAGGAAGTGATGGAGTGTTGAGGTTCAAGGATAGAGTTTGTATACCAGATGTTCATGAGCTTAGGAAGTTGATCCTCGAGGAAGGACATATGAGTGGTTTGAGTGTGCACCCAGGTGCCTCTAAGATGTACCATAACCTTAAGCGTATGTTTTGGTGGCCTAGGATGAAAAAGGATGTAGCTAAGTTTGTGGATGCTTTCTTAGTGTGCCAAATGGCTAAGATAGAACACCAAAAACCTTCGGGTAAGTTGCGACCTTTAAGTTTCCCATAGTGGAAATGGGATAATATCTCCATGAATTTTGTGTCTGGACTCCCTAGGACTCCAGCTTGTTGTGATGCGATATGGGTCGTTATGGATATATTGACCAAGTCTGCCTATTTCATCCCTATGAACATGGAATAGCCTTTGGAAAAGTTGATGAAGTTGTACATCAAAGAGATAGTTAGGCTACATGGTGTAGCATCTAGCATAGTATCAGATAGAGACCCTAGATTTACCTCTAGGTTCCGGAATAGTTTGCATGAGGCTTCAGGGACCAAGCTTAGGCTAAGTTCAACTTATCACCCACAGACTGATGGGCAGTCTGAGAGGACTATCCAGTCCTTAGAGGACTTGTTGAGAGCGTGTGTGCTAGAACAGTCTGGTAGTTGGGATAAGTTTTTGCCCCCGATAGAGTTCACCCACAACAATAACTTCCATTCTAGTATTGGGATGACACCTTATGAAGCTCTTTATAGGAGGAGATGTAGGACACCCTTGTGTTGGAATGAACTTGGTGACAATATGGTGCTAGGACCTGAGATTGTGCAAGAAACCACAAAAAAAGTGAGGATGATTCAGGAAAAGATGAAAGTGGCACAGAGTAGGCAAAAGAGCTATCGTGACAAAAGGAGGAAGGCGCTCGAATTCCAGGAAGGTGATCATGTATTATTGAGAGTTACTCCAACAACTGGGGTTGGTAGAGTGATGAAAGCGAAGAAACTTACTCCCAAATTCATCGGCCCTTACCAAATTCTTAAAAGGGTCGGCGAAGTTGCTTACCAAATAGCCTTGCCACCGTTCTTGTCCAAACTTCATAATGTATTCCATGTGTCACAACTCAAAATACATTCATGATCTGAGCCATGTGATAGTACCCGACACAATCCAGTTAAAAGAGAATTTGACTTTTGAGGTACTACCCCTTTGAGTTGAGGATTGGAGGGTGAACCAGATGAGGGGCAAGGAGATCCCTTTGGTTAAAGTCGTTTGGAGCGGGGCAATTGAGAAAAGTGCTACATGGGATCTTGAGAGCAAGATGATGGAGGCATACCCACACCTCTTCATTCGAGGTAAGTAGAAATTTTGATGATGAAATTTTTATTAGGGGGTGTAATTGTAACACCCCGTTTCTCATTAAAGTGCTTTCTTTATGTTTGTTTGCATGTTTGTTTGTTAGAAGTGTGCTAAGGGATGTTTAGAAAGGGCTAAGTTGGATTTTTAAGCTAAAAAACCCTTTCCTAATGCATGAGCACGGTTGTGTTCATGTATCAGCACGCCCGTGCTCAAGGCGCGTGCTTTGTGACTGTTTGGACCACAAGCAAGGCCGTGATTAGTGGAGAGCACGACCGTGCTCAACGCACTCGTTGACGGTCTTTTTGTCTGACCGTGCTAACTTGAGCACGACCCCGTGCTTAAGTTAAGCACGACCATGCTTAGAGGGAGCACGACCGGGCTCGGGTCAGAGTTTATAAAATCACGTCAGACAGCGAGGGTTACGAGTTAAACCCTCACTTTGGCACTTTAGGTAGCCCTAAGTGTGACGGCAGCCTCTCTTTTCCTTTGCCTTTGAACCCAATCGTTTCTTGGTGTTTCGTTCGTGTTTGGAAGAGTAAGATCACGCGCTAAGTGCCAATATAAATGTAATATTTCTTCCCTCTTCTTAATTCCTTTTTATTTCATGAATTGGGAATTAATTGGTTAACCACTTTTGTGTTGGCCAAGGCTTGGGGCGTTCGTCGAGCCGTTCGAGGGAACCGGTTTAGAGTCTTCGTCAGTTTAAAGGGGGACCTACATACCAGGTATGTGGAGAAGGGATAGTATGAATATGTAGGGTTGGGGTAGCGTAAGACGAAGGGTTACCCGTGACCCTAATGTTTGATGAAATGCCTGAATGCCTATTTGTTTGATAACACACACACACATACACACACACATATATATATATATATATATATGCTTAATTAAGAAAAGTTGTTATGGTATGAATGATTGGAATTATTGATGATGATGTTGTTTGCCATAGCATGTTGAATTGATGATTTATGATGTTGAAGTTATCATGAAATTGGTTGTTGGATGATATTGTGAGCATTATGATAAATAAAACGATAAAAGCTATTAATGATATTAAGGGAGGTTTTTCCCCTTTGTTCATAAAACTGAATGATAGTAATGAGGGGCAAGGATTTATGCCAAAAGGTTTAGTCAAAGATCCTAGGGATTTATCCATGAGTGTTTGGGGACAATTAAGATGAAACTGAGAATTAAAGGATTAATTCCCCTTAATTATAAGATATGAAGATTAAGCCAAAAGTATTGAAATTAATGGTCAAAGACTTAGTAAAAGCCAATAGGTTTAGTCCATGTTTTACCCAAGAGGTTTGGCGAGTGTTTCCAACCCTTTCTGCCCAGACCAGTATGACCGCGCTCCAGGTAGCACGATCGTGCTTAATAAGGAGCACGACCGTGCTCCAATTCAAAATTCAAAAAGGTCGGGCTAAACTAGCACGGTCGTGCTTGATGGTCAGCAAGTCCGTGCTTAACTAGAATGTCAGCACGCCCGTGCTGAAAGGGGAGCACGCCCGTGCTTCCCTGCCCAGAACAGAAAACAGAGCCGAAACAGGGGTGTTTCACCCCAAACGTCTTAAATAATTTAATAAGACACCAAACGAACATGTAGACAAAAGACAAGTGAGAAGAGGTTGTACCTTGGTAGCTAAGTAGCCAAAGGGGCCTTGATGAATGATGGTCAAGGTGGTAATCTCTTGTGCTTAATGGTCAGAGTGTTAATTAAAGATGATGATGTACCTTGGTAGCCTAGTGGCCAAGGGGTACCTCGATAGCCGAGTGATCGAGGTGGTAATCTCTGGTGCAGAACGACCAGAGTGTTAAAAGATCAAATGATGAAAAGATAACGTTAAATCCTCGATAGCCAAGTGGTCGAAGTGTTGATGGTGATAAAACTTGGGTAGACTAGTGGCCCAAGCGAAGGTGGTGGTTGTGTTTGTGTGTTGTGTTGATCATGCATTCATGCATCAGAGATGTTAGTGGGGGATGTTCAACATAGGGGAGGTCATCTGAGAGTAAGGCGATCTGGCCGTCCGTGGTGATTCATCCGAGAGTTAGGTGAATCGTGCGCCCCTGCGGTGGTGCATCCGAGAGTAAGGTGCGTCGGCTATCCAAAGGGTCCACCCAAGGTTTGGTGAACTGCCCCGACGTTGGTGCTTATTGGCCAATGTGGATATGAAACTCCGAAATTGACTTCCTAAGGTAGATTGGATCCAAGTGCATACTGGAGTAGTGGAGTAGCACTGCATCGCATAGCATACATTATCATATAATGAGAATGATTGATTATGTTGTTGTTTGTTATAACATGCTTGTTTGTGATGCATGCTTGTCTTGCTAACTGCTTCCATGCCGTTATATTTGTACATATGTTTCTTACTCCCCATTTCTCTGTTTTGTGTTTTACGGCATGTATCTTTTATGCAGAGGACGAGGAGCAGCCAGTTGAGGAGTGACTCCGAAGAGCCGCGCCTCGTAGATAGGATTTTCGGTTTTATGTATTAGTTTAGTTTGTTTGTTTATCCGTGGATATTTTCCGGATTTGGTTATACCAGCTCAGAGGTTGAGTTTTGTTTTCATGTTATGCTTCATTTTGAACCTATGTTATGTTTTTTTATTTCCGCGTTTGAGACTTGTTACAATGTGGTATCCTTTACCCGTTGTTTTTTATTAATAAATAAGTGATGCATGTTTTTATATTTATCTTATCTTTATAACGCTTATATGTGTATGCAGGGTAGAGGATGCCACATTAACTCTTCCAAATCAAATAGTTTACCCCCCTAATTGCCGCATAAAGCTTATTGTATTGAAGAAACACATGGCTGCCAAATGAAGATAGCATATCTAGACTCTCACACCCATCTGGTAATCAAGCCTCTTTACATGGGAACAAAGACCAATCTAAGTGAATTGTGTTATTTGAACATCAAATTTTAGACATCGTATATAACATCGTATGAATTTATTTTTATCTCTCACTTACTTTTTATCACATTTATTATATACGCATCTCGATGATACACCCAAAAATAAAGAGGACATCATATGATGATCCCCAGTTTGTAGTTCAAAAAACATATTCCTATTGAGTTTGGGTTTAATTTCAGCTTAGATTGGAATATGTTTTTTGAACAACAAATTGGGTGTCCTCTTTGTATGTGAAACGAGCTGTATTGTGTGGTGTTGTGACTATTGTAATTTGTAACAATAGCATTGTGCTGCACTGCTGCACCAATATTTTTGCAATGTCCATCATGTGGATCATGTGGCCTTGGGCCACCAATGGAAACAAAACGATGTGAAGCTTATGTGCTTGGGAAGCCATTCCTGTTGTGGAAGGATAAGGTACATTGAAATCACTTCTTTTATGCACCCAACATCGCTTTATGGATGATGTAAGCAACTACATAAGCTAGATGGGCATCCGAGTCTTGTTTGTTTTTCCTGTGTCTATTTGATTCAGCAACATCTGTTGGATCCAATCTCTTTCTTGCATGTCACATCTGTTTAGAGGCTGCTACCTTCTCTTGGTCCCTCCCGTCGTGGAAGTTAGCAGCCTCCACCACTTCTTTTGAATAATAAATCAAAGGAGGATACTGTTCTTAAAAAAAAAAAAAAAACTATTTAAAAAATATGTATTTTTTATTTTGAAAAGTGATATGATTAGGTTTTTAAAAGGAAAAAAAAAAAAAAACAGAAGTTGCTCCTTTTTAATTCTTTAACTAAACGTACTGGCTAGTAAGACACTAAAAAAAACTTTCAACAAAAAAATTGATAGTAGATGGAACACAATTTTAATGTGATAATCAATTAATAGCCTTAATTTTAGAATTTATTATTTAGAAGCTTTAACTTCATTTCGATTATTAATAAAGGGATTTAATTTTAACAAAATATATTTTAATAATATTTATCAATTGGAGAAGAAATTTAAGAATGTATGTCATATATTTTATTTATATTATAAATTTTAATTTTTTATTTATTGAGTTGGATATTTTTTCGATATTTTTTTAACATATATTACTGAAGTTGAGGCCCTTAATTAATGATAATAAAATTTAATTATTTAATTGATTTATTACAAAAGATTTTGAGTCTGTTTAGTTTGTCAAATCCGCTAACGTATAACAGATAGCTTATAATGGATGAAAAAATAGCCCCGTATGGTAACCATTTTTTAAATTAGCGATACGTATATCGTTTTTTCACTAGCGTATATCAATTTTTTCAGACGCTACTTGAAGTAGCGTTTGAGCTTATAACATATAGCTTATCATTTTTTTCCCCATTTTTATCCCTACTATGTTAATTAAATTCCTCACTTATCCTTAGCTAATAAAATAAAATACTAATCATTATATAAATAAGAATTAATTTCACTATTTAACTTTATATTTAAGATAAAAAATAGAAAATATATTTTCATCTAAAAAAAATAAAATTTATATAAAAATCATGTCAATATATAATTTTATTTTTATTTTATTTATTACAAATAATTAAAACTAAATTAATATTTAAATTAAAAATTAATATTTAAATTCTTTAAATGATAACTAAATTAAAGTGTTAAAAGTGATAATTATTTTTAAAATAAATAATATAAATAATATATATATATTTTTTTTTTTTGGTAAAAAATGGGACCTAAGCCCAAAAGAAAACTAAACACGAACTAATCTTGGAGTACTAGCTCCTACAGCATTATGAATTAACAATTGCCTGAGTGCCCAAGGCACTGTATCATACACAAAGAAATCTTAACATGCAAATATATCCTTTTATGTCATTTTATATTTATCAGCTTGTTCAATCATTACTTTTACCAAACATCTCAAATCCAATATGCTAGCTAATCTGCTATCTGTTAGCTTATCCACTATCATCTAATTTATCCGCTATCCGCTAGTTTTTACCAAACCGAGCCTTAAACTTTCGGACAATATTTAAAATGGAAGGAACGTGTAAAGATGATGAATGATTAAATACGATAAGATTACTCTAAAGTAAACGTGTTTATATATAAAGTTAGTAAATAAAGATACAACCATGCATGGAGGGATCTACATAAGAGTGAGGGTGTGCAGATTTTTCCAATTTTTTTTTTTTTTTTTGAATCGAGGATGTGCAGATGCACCCACTCATTTTGATACAATTACAACTAATATCATGAGTTTTTTTAAAAAAAAATTATTTTGCACCCCTAACTTTTCATATTTGCACCCATTATTATGAGAAGTTAGCACATCAACATGAATAAAGCCACCGCTTCGAGCAGTTGCCTGAGACGCTAACACCCAAAAATTCTTGTCACCTTGTGATGAGATCCACAGATTCCATGCACTAATGAGATTGTTAGTGTTTCCACTGGCATGGAGGGGTTGTTGTATAACTGATGATCCCGCGCATAATCAAATAATCCATTTTTGATAGCTTAATCCAAATAATCAATTAAAACTGGAAGACATTTTTTATCCGTCAATTTATATTCTTTTAAAGTTAACAATGATTTTTTCTATTGCACAACAACAGTAGAAACAGTCTTTTATGTCGTGAAGATTGTGAAAAATAGGTTGTATAATCAAATGAGAGATGTGTCATAGATAAATAATTATCTAGTGATTTATAGTGAGAGAGATATGTTCAATAATATTGACATTAAGCTAATTATTCAACGATTTCAAAACATGAAATTGTGAGAGTGTAATTCAAATGGTAGTTAGAGTTAGAGTTAGTTACATGAAAGTTAGAGTTGTTAGTGAGTTAGTTGGAGTAACTAACTATGTGAAGCTATGCCATGTAAGTGTATAAATAGATATGATTAGTGAATGTAAGTGCAAGTGAAGTGAATGTGAATTAGTGTAGAATAAGTGATTGATATTCAAGTGTGTATTCAGAAAATTATCTCTTTCTTCTCTCTATCTTCTTTCTCTATTCCCTCTCAATTTCTCTATTGTGTTAGTGTGAGTGTGTGAAGCATTGTGAGCTTCTTGCCCCAACAAATGGTATCTAGAGCTACAAGATTAGGGACTTGTGAGGGTCTTTCCATGGAGGTAGAAATTGAAGAGATTGTGAGTGGGGATTTTTCAATCCCATTACCGATTCTTGATAGCAAGAACTTCAATCATTGGGTTGTGAAAATGGAAGCAATCTTTGGTTTCCATGAAGTGTTGGAAACTTGATGAAGGACGGGATCCAAGAAGAGGAGGATATTGCCTCCTACAAGGAATCCAAGAACAGAGATTACAAGGCTCTCATCATCCTTCATCAATGTATGGATGATGTGAATCTTGGGAAGATTGTTGCTGCCAAAAATGCTAAAGAAGCCTGGGATATTTTGAACAATGTCTATGGAGAAGATGATAAAATTGCAGTCAACAAGAAAATCAAGAGTGTTAAAAAGAGTGAAGTGGAGAACACGGTCAAGGAGAAGAAGCAAGTTCCTGGGTGTGAAGAGTCAATGGCGAATGGCGAGAAAGAAAGGAATGATGATGATCTTGAGACAAACAAGATCGAGACAGAGAGCAGTGATGATCTAGAGGATGGTGATGCCGGTGCTTCGTATTCCCAGCAAAAGGAAGTTGTATCAGTGGAGGGCGTTGTGAAGAAGGTCAACTCTGTGGATCGATGTGGTGTTGTGGCTGAAGAACAAGTCACAGACATGCGAGTGAAGACGAAGGAGGTGAGCGTCATTGACGGTGGCAAGATCGATTGTACCGGAATCGCGGGTGGATACAGCCGTGGTGGCTGCGGTGACAGACATAGCGATGGCTGTCGTGAAGGGGAACAGACAGAACCCTCAATTTTGGGGGAGAAAACCGCAAAAATCAGAGTGGGAGAGCAGAGCAGAGGATTTTTAGGGTTTTCAAGTGAGGCGCAAATGACTGAGAAGGAAACTGGGGTGCCAGGATCGCCAGAACCTCATCATCCAATGGCGGCGGCAACCAAAAAGTGCAGCGCCGTCATGGAGCAGAGGGTGAAGAGGGCAGCAACGCATGGGAAGATTTGGGTGGCCCGAAGTTCGGCCAGATCTCCACCACCGCTAAAGCCGCCACTGCTAGAACCGGAGCAAGAAATACCAAATCGGGATTCCCCTACGGTGGATAATGATGTGAGAGCAGTAGTACGGGGAGAAGACATGGTGGTCGCACGACAGATCGAGTCGCCACCACCGTCGAGACGGACTGAGAGTGATATTCGACCGGTGGGTGAAGAAATCCTTCCGCCACAGAAATTGCAAGCGTCGCCGCCACTGCTGAAGCCGCCAGACAGTGAGGCGAACGTGCATCCGATGCCGGTGAAGACGGAGTGTTGGGTCTCGAACAGGGCAAGTGAACCACCGGACCAGGAAGCTCAAGCGAAGGTTGAAGAAGCACTTGCAGCGGCGACATCAGAGAGGGCGAAGCCTCCGAAAATGCACCCGTTTGTGGCGGTCAGAGATGCAAAGTCAGAGAGGACACATCCTTTGAAAACGCATCCGCTCATGGTGGCTGGAAAGGTGTTTTCCAACGAGCTGGAATGGTGTCGTGTAAGGAAGGTGAAGCGGCTGATTGTTGAGGCTGAGATGGAAGAGAAAGTGAAGGGGGTTGAGAAGATGATGTCAGGGACAATGATGGAATTTCGAAAATTAGGTTCATTTTGTGACCTAATGGGCCAAGCCCAAGTTGTGGAGGAGGAGCAGCAGAAATTGTTTTCTGCCTTGGGAGCTCAATTTCAGAAATTGGGTCATGTGTTTGTGAGTCAAGCCCAATTCTACAAAAGATTGAAATGGGATCCAGGTGGAAATATATGTGTATGTTAGTGTTAATAAAATGTGCATTATAAAAATTCAATTTAGTGAAATATTTGAATTACGGGGGAGTGTTAGAGTGTAATTCAAATGGTAGTTAGAGTTAGAGTTAGTTACATGGAAGTTAGAGTTGTTAGTGAGTTAGTTGGAGTAACTAACTATGTAAAGCTATGCCATGTAAGTGTATAAATAGATATGATTAGTGAATGTAAGTGCAAGTGAAGTGAATGTGAATTATTGTAGAATAAGTGATTGATATTCAAGTGTGTATTCAGAAAATTATCTCTTTCTTCTCTCTATCTTCTTTCTCTATTCCCTCTCAATTTCTCTATTGTGTTAGTGTGAGTGTGTGAAGGATTGTGAGCTTCTTGCCCCAACAGAAATCACGTAAAAAATAATTTATAGTTTACTTTCTTTTTTTTTTGGCTTTCGCCCTCCTTATTATATAAAAAAGCATGTAATTTATTTGATTAAATATATTAAAATTTTATAATTTAAACATTTAGGTCTTTATCCTTATATGTATGATAATAATAATTTTTGTTTTTTTTAAATAAATTGTTCCCACTAACTCGGGGTCCTGAACCCGTCACTGGTAATTCATGCACCTTTAGTATTATAAAGTTTATATTAAAGATACCTTAATCATATAATTTTAAGGCTTAATTGCATGTTTTATCCTTATATTTTTTGTCATGTGTGATTTTGATTCTTATAATTTTTTCGATATACATTTGGTCCACTAACTTTCTAATATTACAAATTTGATCATTCCATCCAGTATTCATCAATTTCAGAAGGAACTACTGCTCTAAGGCCTAAGTGTACATAACCTCTATGATTTTTGCCTATTTCAATTGCCACAGACATCGGGATTTTTGCATTTATCAGTATGTTTATTAACCAACATTTACATCCGAACAATATTAAATAAGAGTTCGTTGGATATCAAGTCTCCAGTTAAAATCCTTCCAAGCTTAAAACCTATATAGTCAACCAAGATACTGCAGGACCAATCCAAGAATAAGTGAGACCTAAATCAATTTTTTAGTGAGGTCTTTTTATTGTAAGTGAAATAGTCTACTTGGATCATATTGAACCATTTTATTAGCATATATGACCTTTTTTCTTTATAAAAAGTAAGAGTAAAAATTTTGTTTTACGAGTGGGTCTAAAACTGGAGATTTAGTAGCTTCATCCTTGGGCCGACCCTGAGACGTTGATATGGAGAAAATAAAGATACAGTTTTAAAAATCAATAAAACATGCACTTTAGACCCTCCGACAGGTAAAGCTATTCTAGTTCTCTCTTGCTCCATTAGAAATTTTGTTTGTATCCATGTCCAAAATCCCAGCCACTCACTCGTTATAAGTCCTGTGACTCAAAGCAAATTTACAAAATGGTGTGTAACTTTTGTAACTTTAGAATAATTCACAAACACATGGTGTGCAAAAACCAAAAAAAAAATAAAAAACAAAGAAAGATTAAGGAAAAAAAACTAAATTAGAAATAAAATGAGACAGGCGACAAACAAAAACTATCTAGGTATATGAGATAGGTGACGATGGATTATTGAGTGAGAAATAATTGAAGTTGTGAGTTGTGGCGGTGGAGTTAGGATAGGAAATTGAAGAGAAGATGAATTTGAAAACTGTGCAATTGAGAAGAGGCAATGAAAGAGAGATGATGCGGTGAAAGAACAACGATGGAGAAGAGTCGCAATGTCGAAGAGACAATGAAAGACGTGGTTTTTGTTTCTAGAGATGAGGAACGTCGCAGAGGAAGGATGTGAACGCGGGTAAAGGAATAAGAATGTCGTGTAATAGAGATTAGGGATTTTCTTAAAATTTAATTAAATTAATATTATTTTAGTCAGTAGTATGATGTGGCAATGACTGAAGTGTCAAAACGTGATTGAATGTCGGTGTAAAATGGTTTTACACTAACAGTATACTACAATTAAACTCTAGATAAAATTGTCATGACATAAATATATGGTGTAAATAGATTAATTTATAGGAAAAGACTCATATGAAACAAGCTTGAATATAAAGTAAAAAAAATAAAGATATATTCACCTTAAGACCATTTAGTGAATCAAGATTTCACTACACTTTAACTAACGATGGATAGATACATTATCACTCCTTTAGTGTGAATTTGTAGAAGTCTTATTCTAATTTATGAAAGGAAAACTCCTCTAATGTGAATTTATTTTTAAAATCTAAATGGTGTAAGTAAAAGTTTTTTTTTAATATCATTTAAGATCTTGGTTGAACAATTATCTTTTTCCCTTTTAGCACCTAAGTCCCTTTGTATATGGTTTCGAGTACCTCAAGTACTCGCATTAATACAATTTTGCTAATAAAAAAAAGGTTAAAGTAATATTTTGGTCCGTAAACTTGACGAATTCTCGATTTGGTCCCTATACATAAAAATTTATTAAAATTGTCCATATAAACAAAAAGTACATGTTTGGTCCCTATATGAAGCAAAAATTATTAAATCAGTCCTTGATATGGTGTACGGCAGGGACCAAACGTATACTTTTTATACGTATATTGATCATTTTAATAATTTATTATGTACATGGACCAAATCGAGAATTTGTATAAAGTATAAGAACGAAAATATTACTTTAATAAAAAATAATAATATGATAAGTACATTCTTACATAATTGCATTAGAGATAAAGGATCCTATCCGATATACCTATCGATGCACATATGCTTAAACGTGAATGGTTTAACCGATTTTTAAATGACGACGATAAGCTTCTAAATTTCTAAATTTGGAGCAACATAGGAGAAAGGTGAATTCTAGTGTGAAATACCAGTTTTACTAGTATACCCCAAACTTTTTTCATCAGGGATGATTTTCAACCATTAGATATATTAATTAAATAATGGATGGTCCATATTTATTAACTTAAAAAAATTGGAAAGAAAAATAAAATGGAAAAAGACCCCTTTACCCTTTACCCTTTCACCTTCCTAACCCTCATCCACCACTGTTCATTGCCATCCTCCCCAGCTGTCCTCTCTAGCCATCATTTAGATAAAATTCAAGCCAAAAAAAAAAAAACCACAAAATCAATGCAACAAACATAGTTTCTAATCGAATACAAACTGAACAAGTTTAGAAATCGAGAATAAACAAAACAAAGTGGAGAAATATTTATGAAGATAAAACCACAAAAATACTGATAAGGGGCTCGATTGAACATAGCTTATGTTTTCCGCTGCCGTCAAACAAATCGCCACCATCGCCGTCCAGTCTCCGCTGCCGTCGCACGCCTCCTCTTCGCGAGCATCCACCGTTGTTTAGTCTTCCATCTCTGCAAATCCATCACCGTCGCGAATATCCACCACCGTCCCAATCGCACAGGTCACCGTTGCTGCTGGTTGACCCACCACCACCGTGAACCGTCACTGCCATAACTCCCTCGGGACAACACCACGGCCAGATCCACGCATAGCATCACATCATCGCGAGGTTCGCCACTGCCATAGCTCCCGCGAACCGCCACAACCATTCGCTGCAAGGGCTATCGCGACACCACCGCCGCTCCGCCGCGAGCCACCATTTCCACCCAGCCATCCCTGTCGAATCAGTACCAACATTTCCACCCATCCATCCCTCTCTTTGGTTGAGGAAGAGAGAGGATGAAGATTGATTTGGGAGGCGATGGGTGTTAGGTGGCGGTGTGGTGGTGTCAGTAAGTGAGGTGGTCGGTGGAGTGGTGGTAGGGTGGTGGCAGTCGGTGGGGTGGTGGCAGTCCATGTAGTGGTGGTGAAAGTAGGGAGAAGATGATGGTAAGGACAAAAATGAGATTTCCCATGAAAAGACTAAAAAAAAAGGGTCATTTAATGGTATATGGGTATACTAATAAAACTAGTACTTCATACTAGAATTCACCAGGGAGAAATCACGGTGGATTCTAGCATGAAGTCTATTGTTTATGGGTATACCGATATAGACCCAATTTTTTTCATTATGAATGATTTTGAACCGTTAGATACATTGTTATTATAATTGATGGTTTAGATTTGACACTTCAAAAAAAAACCACTACCTGCAACTTGTGATTCAGGTAACGAAAAATAAATAAAATTACAATATTGTCCCTATCCTCTCAACTAAGCAGATCGACAACCACCATCGGAGCTGCGGTGTTCGGAACGTCTTCTCCAGCCAACCCCTTGCCACCATCACTGTGTCTCTGGCAACCCTCCTAAAAACTCAAACCATCCCACTGCCCCAACCCTTCTCTCTCACCACCTCCATCCCAAAAACACATAAACCATCCCAAAACCACCATCCCTCCTTTGCTGCCCAGATGCGATAAGACAGAATGAATGCAAAATGAAAAGCTAGCATTTATGGCTAAAAAGAGAAGATGCTGTTGTAGGAAATCAGCAAGCAGGTTTTGTCGACAGCACCATCGCCGTCAGATCTGATTCATCAGATCATCTCTCCAACGCCGCCGCTCAATTGCAGCAGCTGCTCCAACGACAACGTCAATCGCCGCCATCGCTCCAACACCGATAGCCTCACGCTGCACCCCGTGTACCCCTGATGATAGTAGAGATTTGGGGCTAGGCCTCGTGGATCTAGGTTGGCTGTGATGAGGACAGAGGCGTGGTGATAGGACACGCGAGTCTGCCACGGCGATGCCTAAGGTGATGGCTTCCGATCTGTGGTGTTTAGGGGCAGCTAGTTCGTGGTGAGCTCGCTGTGATGCTGCTCCGCCATGCAGTGAGGTGTGTTTAGGTGCTACTGATCCAGATCTTGGGGTGCTTGTCTAAGAAAAGATGAACCCCATGGTGGTGACCGGTGGCTGTGATGTCAGACCTCCACAACCCAAATCTAGGCAGAAGGGTGAGGATGGAGGTAGTGGTGAAGGAGGGGTAAAATGGAATTTTCAAAAATAAATTAAATTAAAAAATAAAATTAAAAACCTGAAAACCTAGTGCATCTGATTAAAAAATGGTCTGCACCGGTATACCCATAAATCATGATCTTCATGCTAGAATCCACCATCACCTTTGTTCTGTAACTCACAAAACAGAAAATGTTTTGTAAGTTGCCAGCTAAGTTGGCCCGGGCTACTTGATAACCCAAAAACAAAAATGGTTTTATAACTTGCAGAGTTGCAGGCCAACTATGCCTCTTGACGATGTTTGGTATTTATATAACTATGCATTTCATTTCTATGATTTATGGTTCCTCGGATAAAGTTCAATAGTAAAAACTTACCGCTTAAACTATTCTTTGATTTGCTACAATACATAAAATGTGTTATATAAGATACACACGTCCGTTTCTAATTAAACATTTTTTTTTGAATCAATTTCTAATTAAACATAAGATATATATATATATATATATATATATATATATATATGACTAAAAAAAGATATTCATTCATCCAAATTGATAAAATACATCGAAAACAACACAAATTTAACATCGTTAAAAACCGAAAAGGATGAATCTGCGAACAAACTCACAGCACCCAGGTTAATAGCATAACACGTGTGAACACCTAATTTTGTCCGGATGTTTGTTTTTAATTAATATTTTGAAAAATAATAAACAAAAAAATGATAAAAATAAAAACTTTGCAAAAAGGAAAAATGTGCTTTTTGTTCTTAGCCCATTATAGGATTAGTGCAGCCCATTTTCATTGCAACAAATGCCTTGTTGGCCCATAATCCAAACCCAAATAAAAAAAAGGGTCTTTCTGATTCTCTTTTCCTTTTTCTCTTTTTATTTTTTTATTTAAATAATAATAATAATAATAATAATGTGAAGAGGTGGAGAGAAGAGGCGCGAGAGCTAGGGATAGATATTGACATATGGAAAAAAGATATATGAGCATGAATTTGGAGCTAAGTCATTGTATTCCGAATTTTGTCCAACGCTTTGGAAAGGCAGAAAAACAAATTCGTGCGGATCCTATGCTTCGTCTCCCGGCTAAGTTGGATGATTTCATGCAAATGTGTGGAGGGTTTGCTCAAGGGCTTAAAATAAAGATACCTAAGCTATTGACTTTAGGGTGAAAATGTTGTAACAATGTTGAGAATTATGATGTAATCCCAATCTATGTATTGTTTTGAGGAGATTTTAATGAAATCTGTCCTTGCCTCCATAATTATATGTATTGCTTTGAGGAGTTTTTAATGAAATCTGTTCTTGCTTCTATGATTCCTTCGCACTCCAACTCTTGAACTTGACTTGTGACGACACCTATCGTGGAGCACGGTCTTCCTTTAGTATGTTGCCAACTACATCTTTGCCTTATAGGATTCTTCCTTCTGCGCAAAGGGTAGGATGAGATGTCTCAATTCAGAATTACTAGTGTGTTTGAGACAACATCTATTGTGGAGAGTTGTTTCTCCCCTAGATTTGTTGTCAACTCCATTTCATCTTATGAGCACAATGCTCTCTGTGTGGGGTGGAGTGACCATCTCTTGTCTGTTATAAGGTGTTAACTCAAAAAATAATAATAAACTCCAAAGGTGATTTTCATAAAAAGCTTTTTGCATGTTCCAACATTTTTGTTCTCACTTTTGTTTTGGTTAAAACAGTGTGGCTTTTCTGAACAATTGTTCCAAGACACCCTTATCGCACTCGGTCACAGACAAGAGCCATGGCGGATGAACTAGAAGAAGTCCAAGAGATCAGAGATGAAGTCAGTCAAATCAAGGATCAGATGACTAAGATGATGGAGATCCTACAAGCAATGCAGAAGGAAAAGAACACGGAGGAGAACCCTCCAGCATCGAACGAAGGACATCCAGTCACACCTCTCATCCCGCCCGGTTTTGCTCAGATTCCTATTCAAGGCTTCAACCAACCAGGGGCCATGATGCCTCTCACTATTTATCCAAGCAACCAAACTCATCTTTCATTTGACCCAAACAATCCCTCATACGGTTTGCCTCGTGGATTTATGCCACCAACGGCCCCCAACCCACAAGATGACATTCAAAACTCCGAACATATCACTCAGACACAAACCCCCAATGATGCTGTCGAAATGCCACAAACACAAACTGTCAACCCTACAGATGCTAACACCCCGACGGTGACACTTTCTGCCAATCCAAAAACCCCACAATGCATCCTACATTATGGGCCCCAGGGGACTCAAATCATGTCAAACTTTGGATCCTTCTACATGCCATACTCCTTCCCTCAGAATATGTACGATGAAACTCCTGTGAATCAGTCAGGAGGGAATTCCCAATCTAAAGAAAAGTTGGAAGTGCTAGAGGAAAGGCTACGGGCCATTCAAGGGGTAAATAGTTATGGTCTGCGGGATGCCTCAGAACTTTGTCTGGTGCCAAATGTTGTAATTCCGCCGAAATTTAAGGTGCCCGATTTTGACAAATATCGGGGAACCACTTGTCCCAAAAACCATTTGACCATGTATGTAAGGAAGATGGCATCATATGCTCAAGATGATAAGCTCTTGATTCACTTTTTCCAGGACAGTTTAATCGGGGCGGCTTCAAATTGGTACATGCATCTCGAACGGGCCCACATCCGATCCTTCAAAGATCTAGTAGATGCATTCCTGAAGCAATACAAGTACAATATTGACATGGCTCCCGATAGGATGCAACTCCAAAATATGTCAAAAAGGGATACCGAGACTTTCAAAGAGTATGCACAACGATGGAGGGAATTGGTTGCTCAGGTAGAGCCTCCATTAGCTGAGAAAGAAATTGTGGCAATGTTCATTGATACACTCCAGTCGCCCTTCTATGATAGAATGATTGGGAATGTGTCATCAAATTTTTCTGATATGGTCATCATGGGTGAGAGAATTGAAAGTGGACTGAGGAATGGCAAGATCACCGAGTCTTCAGTAGCGAACGGCCCAAAGAAAGCCCTGTTTGTGAAAAAGAAGGAGGGAGAAGCACATGCAGTAACCTTTGAACAACAAAAGAAACCGAAACAATGGAGACCGAAACAAACACCCACCTTCCAAGCCCAATACACCCCGTATTACCAACCATCTCCATGTCACTAAGCCAACTAGCCATACATCGCCGCCACCTCACAATTTCCAAATCCCCAGCCGATGACGCCTTACCGACCATCATACCCCTCTCAGCCTCAAACACATCCTGCCATGACACCTCAAGTTGTTCAATCCCTAAACCCAAACGCAAACACCAGCCAAACGAGACTGTCCCATAACTGAGAAAAGAAGCCAGTACATTTCGACCCGATACCCATGACCTACACTAAGCTACTGCATCAGCTTATAAGCAAATCTGTGTTGACTCATATCCCAATGAAACCATTGGGCCCTCCTTATCCGAAGTGGTTTGACCCAAATGCTAAATGTGAGTATCATGCGAGGGCAATAGGTTATTCCACCGAGGACTGCAGGGCTTTCAAATTTAAGGTACAAGATCTTATTAATGCTAAGTGGTTAAGCTTTCAGAAAGATGCTCCGAAGGGGGCACAAGGTCCTATGCCAAATCATGGGGGTTCGGAAATCAATGCCATAGATAGCTTCAGGGAACCTACTCTTAAGAGCCAAGTGGTTGATGTTAGAACTCCCATGAGGGTTACTTGAAGAGAGATGCAAAAACATAGATTGGTGCAAACCTCAATTGTTGAAGAGAAGACCCTCGATGAAGAGATAAGGTGTGACTTCGACGGGAATATGGGGCATTCATTTGAAGACTGTGCAGAATTTCGACAGGTTGTGCAGCAGTTAATAGATATGAAGATTATCCTAATTGGTTGTGAATCAAATGAGTGTGGCATTAACATGGTTACTGAATCTAGAATTTCCCCAACTCCAGTTAAGATAACTCCTTTTACTGTTGTGATTAATCCTCAACCGGTTCCTGAGCAAGTCGCTCCGAAGCCAGTGGTGATACACTATACTTAGAAGGAACCTATGCCGGTTTCGAGTGGGCCAATGATAAGCCTCTGGCTCATCTAGTTTCCAGCTAGAAAAGGGGTAGATTTTGTGCCTAATCGGGCGAGTCAACCTCGCTAATCTCCCAAATTGGCCTTGTTTTGTTCCTAAGTTAGAATTTGATTCGTTTAATGCATTTTTAGTAGTTTTTAGTTTATTTTGAGTAGAATTACGTTTTCATTTCCTTTTATTGTTTCAGGTTAAAAGTGAAGCTCTTAGAGTCAAGGAACAGTGGAAAACCAATTCTGGAAGTTTCGCCTCGCGAGACAAGATCTCGCCTCGCGAGCCTGAAGACCAGCCTGAACAGAAACAGTCACCCTTTCTGTCTCGCCTCGCGAATCACCATCTCGCCTCGCGAGCCTGAAGGCCTGACTGTGCCAGAAATGTCACCCTTTCTGTCTCGCCTCGCGAATCACCATCTCGCCTCGCGAGAAAACAAATCTCTGAAGATCTGATTCGTAAGATTCGCCTCGCGAACCAGGTCTCGCCACGCGAGCGGGCGAGACTCAGAACCTCTATTTATAGGTTGTTTTAGGGCAGATTAGGGATAGACACCTTTTGTTCACCACTTGTTTTAGATCGTTTTTGAGACAAATCCTTATTCTCTAGAGTTGCGTCTCCCTATGTTCTTTTCCTATTTTACAATTACGATGAACTCCAATTGTTTGTGCGTTGTTACAAGCATGAGGAACTAATTCCCTTGTCTAAGGGATCAATGAAACCACCCATGATGGTGTAGCGTTCAATGTGATGTATGTTTCCCTCCTTTACCTCAATTCATGTTTTCCAATTCTGAATTTATTGCGTTGATCATAAGCATGCATGATTGACTAGTTAACGTGATGAGGCTTGATAGGTAATTCGCGTTTAGAACTTGAATTGGGATCACTGATTGAATATTGCACGAGAGTGAGTAGGAGATCAGTGCAACCTTATAGGGAACAAGATTTAATAGAGTTTGATGATTGGGTTATGAGACCGTAGCAAGTAATTAACTCAATTGTTGAATACGTCCTATTGAGCACGATAGTGTCATTAGGAGAATTTGGGGGTCCTGGTTGACATTGCAATTGAACTTAGGGAGGGGATCATCATCACTTGGGTGCTATGCATGATTGGGTAGGTGGATTTGTGACCTTAGATGTTTAATCCAGATTTTAATTCTTATCTTTTCTTATCGCTACCTACTTTATCTCTAATTGATTTGTTGATTTAAATTGCTATCCTATTTCCACTCTCTTCTCAACCACTTGCTTTTACTTGGTCAAACGTATCGAATTTCTTGCAAATTGGTAGAATTGGTAGCCCAATCCCTGTGTCCGACCTCGGTAATTACTTACCGTGTTTATTATTTACGACGACCCGGTACACTTGCCGGTGACTCAACAAGTTTTTGGTGCCGTTGCCGGGGATTGACACAACCAATTTTCCTAATTTTTGGGAAGTTTGATTATTTGGTTAAGCTATTTTTATTTTTATTTGATAAGCCTCAGGCTCATCTAGTTTTATGGCTAGTATGACTAGGGTTTTGTGCTAATTATATCTCATTTTCACCCAAATTAGATTAGATTGTCCTCAAGCAAGGTTTTGAGTCTCTAAAGTAGTTTTAGGTTAATTTAGCCAGTTTTGAGTCAAATAAAGCACTTATGGCTATTTTATTGTTTTCAGGTTAACTTAGAAGTTAAGGGAATAAAGAAGCAATGGAAATTGCAATCCTGGAAGTGTTCTCCTCGCGAGAGTCTTCTCGCCACGCGAACCTGAAAGCCAGCTGAACAGCAAAATGTCATCCTCTCTGGTTCGCCTCGCGAACAACACCTCGCCTCGCGACCCTGATGGCTGACTGTTCCAGAAAAATGCAAGATTTTTGTGTCGCCTCGCGAATCCATCGCTTAGCCACGCGAGCCTGGAAGTCAGAAAGCATCACGGTTAGACTCTTCAATTCCTCGCCCCGCGAGAAGACCAAACGTTGCAGACTCTTCATAATATTCGCCTCGCGAGTGAGGGTTCACCTCGCGAGAAGGCGCAGTTCCTGAATGCTATAAATGGCTATTTTGGGCAGATTAGAAAAGAGACTTTCATTTCTCCATTGTTTTTACATATTTTCTGGGTGTATTTCGTTTTTATGGAGAGCTAGTCTCCTTCGATTAGTCTACTGTAATCGATTTCCACTACACTTGAGGTTCTGTAATTCCTATTTTGTTTGCTTTTCCCTTATCAATGCTATGCTATATATTTCTGTTTGCTTAATTCAGGAGTGTATAGTGTTGTGTTGATTTATTTCGGTGATGTTATGTTCCTATATTTAATCGCGTTTACTTAATTCGCGTGTGTTCAATTCGTGTTCGCTTAGTTCACGAAGGGCTTAACCCCGTTTGCTTAATTCGGGAATAGGAACATATATATGTAGTAGTGATTTCGCTTGTTAATTGTTGCTACAACCGAAAGGGGATTAGAATCTGCTTAGGGCTTGGAATTTACATGAACCGATGATAGTTGGGAAATCGAGAACAGTAGGTTAATCGCTTTAGTTTATTTGTTAATCTCTTAAACTGCTCTGTTTTCATTGCTCTGTTTATTGCTTTGTTTTCCTTAATTGAATTTCAAACCAACCCCCCCCCCCCCCACACACAAACTGATTTTTGTGATAAATAACAAGTCAAGAGTCCTTGTGAGACGATATCCGAGTTGTCACTTCCTAAACTACATTTTTACAAACCGCTCGCTTTTTGGCGCGTGCGCAACAGCGCGTCCAAAAATTGGCGCCGTTGCCGGGGACTCTTGTTTGTTATTTTTCGCATTTTTTTTTCTCTTTTTTCTTTTACTTTCATTTTTGTTTTGAATTGGTCTGGCTACTAGGTCTACTTGCCCTGAACTGTGTGATTTTGATCCTGAAATTGAAAGAACACTGCACACGCACCGTAGAGCAATTCGGGCTAGTACTAGTGGTGATTCTAATTCTGAAACTGTTTTTGATAACATGGGTGACCAGAGGACATTAAGACAGCTTGTTGTCCCTGATGTTAATTATAATGGCTTGTGTATTGCATATTATGGTGCTGATACTCCCTTTGAATTAAAATCTGGTCTAATCCATTTGTTGCCAAGGTTTAGTGGTCTTGCAGGTGAGGATCCACACAAGCATTTGAAGGAATTCCAGGTTGTCTGCTCCACACCCTTGAGATCAGAGGGAATAACTGAGGATAACATCAAGCTGAGAGCTTTCCCGTTCTCACTCCAGGGCGCTGCAAAGGATTGGCTGTTATATCTCGAGCCAAACTCTGTTACCACCTGGAACGATTTGAAGAAGCTCTTCTTAGAGAAATATTTTCCTGCCTCCATAGCTGCATCAATCAGGAAGGAAATATATGGCATCAGACAAGGAAATGAGTCATTGGCTGAATATTGGGAGAGATTCAAGCAGTTGGTATCCAGTTGCCCTCAGCATCAGATTTCGGAGCAACTTCTTATCCAGTATTTTTATGAGGGGTTACTACCGATGGATAGAAATATTTTGGATCTTTGCTAGTGGGGAGCACTTGTTGATAAGACTCATCTTTGCTGCCAAGCAATTAATTGAAAATATGTCACTGAACTCCCAGCAGTTTACAACCAGGAGAAATTCTGTTGAGACAACGGGTGTGAATGAGGTCCATAGCTCTTCTTCCATCCAGGCCCTTGAGAATAGAATGGATGAGCTCACTTCTTTGGTAAAGCAAATGGCAATGGATAAGGTTCAGCCGACAAGGTTGTGTGGCATGTTCAACTCTCCTGAGCACCCGTATGATGCATGCCCCATTCCGAAGGAAGAGTTAGTCATTGAATTGCCCCAGCTTATGCAATCAATCCCTATAATCAAGGCAATAATCAGAACCGGTACAACACTCCTGACCTCTCCACAAATAGGTACCATCCCAACTGGCAGCACCTCAGAATCCTCCTCAAGTGACCACTTCTGCACCTTCTGGACCTTCACTAGAGGACATGTTCAAGTAAATGACTGAACAAAATCTCCAGTTGCAGCAGCAAATTGGACAGTTCCAGCACGATTCCAAGCCTCACGAGCACAATTTGATGAGATGAACGGATGCTATCATTCAAAATTTAGAGACACAGGTTGGACAGACTTGCCACATCCATAAATAACATACAAGCAAGCTCGAAGATCAAGTCAATCTGCCTGCACAAACAGTGATCAATCCCAATGTCTCCAATCCTAATGTGAGTGCCATTTCTCCGAGATCCGGAAAAGTTGTTGAGGAAGCCTCCGGAAAAGATGAAGAAAGCTGTTGAGGTAACTCCGAGCCTTATGTTATTGTTGAAGCCGAGAAAGTGTACATACCACCGATCCCCTTCCCCACACAGAGTGCATAAAAATAAGAAGATTGGTGGGGAAGACAAGGAGAGGGAAATTTTAGATGTGTTCGAGAAAGGTGGCGGTGAATATTCCCTTCTCGGATGTGATCAAGCAGGTGCCCAAGTATGCAAAATTTCTGAAGGATCTATGCACCAACAAGAGAAGGTTGAAGAGTAATGAGAGAGTTAATTTGGGAAGAAATGTTTCAGCTCTTATCCAGTCTAAGCCTGCACCAGAAAAAGTTACTGTTTCAGCCCCTACTCAGGCACTACCACAGAAGTGCAAGGATCCAGGCACTTTTACTATTCCATGCACTATTAGGGACAGCATATTCGAAAATTGCATGTTGGATTTGGGAGCCTCCATAAATGTCATGCCCACATCTCTTTTCAATAACCTTGATCTTGGTCCCTTGCAAGATATCTAGTCTCACTATCCAGTTGGCCAACAGGACCAGTGCCCGTCCTATGGGAATGGTAGAAGATGTGCTGGTACAAGTTGATGAGTTGATTTTTCCTGCGGACTTCTACATCCTAGACATAGCAGGGGAAACAAATTCCAGTAGATCACCAATCATCCTGGGCAGACCGTTCATGAAAACGGCAAAGACTAAGATTGATGTTGATGATGGGACCATGTCTATGGAGTTTGGTGATATTGTGGCAAAGTTTAACATCTTTGATGCTATGAAACATCCATTGGAAGAGCACTCTGTTTTCCAAATAGAGTTGCTCCCTGAGATTATTGATGACACCCATGAAGACTTGGTTTCTGATTTTTCCATTTATTTCTGGCTTTGATGATATTTCTTCATGTACTGATTGTACTAACACTAACCATTGTGTGGTGTGTGCTGAGATTGCTGCATGTATAGCAGGTGATGGATTTGTTAGCGCAGTGAATGAAGATCGTGCAGAAGTTGAAGCAGCACCGGAGACCCTCCCTACCTATCTGCCACCTCAGCCCGTGGAACCACCAGAGAGACTGGATTTTGCACCATGGCCAGTCCAAGGGGTTGAACCCCGATTTTATTGGGAGGACTTTGTTGAGAAAGAGGTCATCTTTGACCCAAGAAGGAGTGATGAGTCCGCCGCATTGGGCAAGGTCACCATAATTGTCACGTGCTCACTCCTATATCAAGGCTGCAAGTTATGGGACCATGGAATGAACTCCCTCTCTTTGGCCTTTTGCTACAAGCAATGGGATCCAGGCGGAAGCTCCCACATACACTGGCACTTGATCAGGGAACACCCTTTCCTTTCCCTCACTCTGATTTTATAGTTATGTTGTTTCATTGGGGACAATGTCTGTTTTAAATGTGGGGGAGGGAACTAATGTTTGGTTGGTCTTGTTTTTCTTTTAGCTCTTGAATAAATTGTGTGAGTCTTTGGTCGGTGAGCTTGATTGATTTTGATTGATTTGGCACAGATTTATTGCATGATTTATGTGATGATTCCCCCTAGGTTGAAAAAATTTTTTGTTTTTGAAAAGTGATCCCCATGTGATTGAAAATTGAACTTTGAGATATTTTATTGTGATTGCATGATTTATGATAAGTTTGGGGTGATGGGAAGCACACACTAGGGATAGAATCTCTGTCAAACAATTTGCAAAAATGTCCAGGTGAGGATTTGAGCCTCCAACATGTTTTTAACTGTGTGAATCACTTTTAAGTTGTACTTTCCCGAATTTGCTTGAATCTCTTCATGGTTTGCATGTTTATGTGTTTGCATCAGATGATTTAGGCAGATTTTCTTTGTAAATAGCCACTTTGCCTAATTTGAACCAATTCCTAATGCATGTTCCCTAGTTAGCCCTTTGAGCCTAATTATCCTATTAGTTCTTGATAACCTTATGTTATGAGCCTAAAATCTGAAAAAAAAACCATATTAACCCGATCTTAGGATTAGGAGAGCATGGATCCTTAGCAAGAAAATGGTTGCAAGAAACTAAGTTTGGGGTGGCTACAAGATTGTGACATGTCATTCTGGATTGAGAAAAAAATATAATAAAAAGGTTGGAGCCAAAGGCAAAAAGAAAAGAAAAGCAGAAAAAAAAAGAAAAAAAAAGAGAGAAAGAAATAAAAAGTGCAAAAATGTCAAAAAGGCTATTAGAAGAGAAAGGCTGTAGTCACCCAAAGCAAAAAGGAAAAAATGGAAAAAGGAATCCGAGTGGAAGTTCAAAGTGCAAAATGTTCACGCTCTCTTAGTTCCTAGGGACTTAAGCCTAGTTCCTTTGTATATCCTACCCTTAGCCAGGCCCCATTACAACCCTTAAAAGACCTTTTGATGTTGCATGCATGGTTTCTGTGGGAATCATTTGGAGATGAAAATCAAATTTATGGGAAGTGCTTCTGAAAGATGAATTGAGTGAATTGTTGATTACCTGACAAAAATTGAGCGATTGAGTGAAACACTAAATGCCCTTGTGAGGAAGGCAGTTGTTTGAATTTGGTGATCTCCCTCTTGTGTGTAACTTGGATCCCTTGCTTAGATTAATGATTGTTTGAATGATGAAATTCTCAATTGTTTAGAATAAATGATTGTGGGGATTGCTTTGTTTGAGAAAGGGGGGATTATTGAAGAAAAAAAAATATTTTGATGAATTGCTTGAATTTGTGCAAAGTTGATTGAATCCCTTAAGCTTGCCATGTCTTGAGTCTTTTTGATTTTTGAGTTGTAGTTTGCTTGGGGACAAGAAAAGTTTAAGTTTGGGGTATTTTGATAAGCCTCTGGCTCATCTAGTTTTATGGCTAGTATGACCAGGGTTTTGTGCTAATTATATCTCATTTTCACCCAAATTAGATTAGATTGTCCTCAAGCAAGGTTTTGAGTCTCTAAAGTAGTTTTAGGTTAATTTAGCCAGTTTTGAGTCAAATAAAGCACTTATGGCTATTTTATTGTTTTCAGGTTAACTTAGAAGTTAAGGGAATAAAGAAGCAAGGGAAATTGCAATCCTGGAGGTGTTCGCCTCGCGAGAGTCTTCTCGCCACGCGAACCTAAAAGCCGGCTGAACAGCAAAATGTCATCCTCTCTGGTTCGCCCCGCGAACAACACCTTGCCTCGCGACCCTGATGGCTGACTGTTCCAGAAAAATGCAAGATTTCTGTGTCGCCTCGCGAATCCATCGCTTCGCCACGCGAGCCTGGAAGTCAGAAAGCATCACGGTTAGACTCTTCAATTCCTCGCCACGCGAGAAGTATTTCGCCCCGCGAGAAGACCAAACGTTGCAGACTCTTCATAATATTCGCCTCGCAAGTGAGGGTTTGCCTAGTTTTTGTATGCGAGGTACCTTTTCACAAGAGGACTTGCTATTTGATTCAGAGATCACCCAGACCAAGAAGCGATTAAGGAAAGAATCCAGAGAACGAAAGAGGCTTGAAGCAATTAATTTTGAGGGGATGGCCGAAGCAAACCCTCCTCCTCCTCCTCCTTACAAGCCTCTCTTCGAGTACAATCTACCCAATTTGGATGATTGTGCTTCTTCTATCGTGAGGGGCAACCTCAATACAGATTCCTTCAGAATGGAAGGATGTGTCACAGCCCATATCCGTGAGAATAAATTTGATGCGGGTGGCAAACAAGACCCTCATAGACACATCGCTTCCTTGAAGCTTGTGACTTGCAGAAGACAAAAGGAGTTTCTCAAGATGAGTTTCGCTTGCGGCTATTCCCTCTCTCTCTTAGGGTACCGCTCGCGATTGGTTTGACAGCTTGGATCGCAACAGTATCACAACATGGGAGCAAATGGCCCAAAAGTTCCTCACTAAATACTTTCCTCCTCAGAAAGCGGCACAAGCAAGAGTAGCCGTCACATCTTTCAGGCAGACAGAAGATGAATCTTATAATGAAGCTTCGGAGAGGTATAATGTGCTCTTGAGAAGATGTCCTTCGGCCTTCTTTGACCCGGTCTCCAAGGTTCAACATTTCTTTGACGGGTTAAGGGGGCGCTACCAGATGAATTGTGATGCCGCAGCGGGCGGTTCTTTTTCTTATTTATCAGCTGAGGATGGATGGGCGTTATTGGAGAAGATGTCGAACAATGATTACAACCGTGGTAGGGAAACCTCAAGTGGAGTCAGTTTTGCAACAATAGAAGCCATTCTAGAGCAAAATAAACTGTTGAAGATGCAAAATGCGGCATTGTCTGGGAACAAAAAGGTTAATGTGATACACGAATGAATGCCTCCGGGTTGTGATAATTGTAATGGAGATCATGACACTCAGAGTTGTCCGTTCAACTTCTCTCAAGAACATGTGGACTCATGCCACAATTTCTATGACAGCGTGCCCTAGAACAACTATCAGAGGAACAGACAGAATGATTACAGTCAGAATCAGAATAGGGGTTATATGAGGAGAGACCATCCGGGTTTCGCTTAGAGTAATGCTAGTGGTGGTCTAGCCGGGCAACAACAACCTCAACAGAATCAAAGGCCAAACTATGGAATCCATCAACGCAATACTCAGCAGGCTCTTCCAGGGCATAATCAATTGCAAACAACAGATGGTGGAAGGCAACTTTGGGAGTTGGCTATAGAAAAGACGAATGCGGCAATTGAGAAGTTGTCAATCAATACAAGCACAACCATTGACAAGTTGGCAACTCATACAGGGTCGGCAATTCCGAATCTAGAGACGCATATGGCTCAGCTTGCAAAGCAACTAAATGAGCGTCTCCCAGGCACTTTCCCAGGTGATACCGAGAACAACCCTAATAACCAATGCAATGCCGTAGCAATTAGAAGCGGTAGGGTGTTAGGATCTAACAGGGGTGAAACTAGTTCTCATGAAGCCGAGGCCTCGGAACAACCACATGTTGAGGAAGAGCAACCGAAGAAAGAGGAGTTGGCAAGTGACAAGGCACCGGAGCAAGGGGGAATGTTAAAACTTGTAGATGAAGAGTTCCGAAGAAAGAAGTGGGTTGAACCCAAATACCTCCCGCCCTTCATGAAGGTACCATATCCTGAAAGATTGAAGAAGCCTCTACAAGATAAACAGTTCAATAAATTCCTTGATGTCTTCCACAAACTTCAAATTAACATTCCATTTGCAGAAGCCTTGGAACAAATGCCATCTTATGCCCGGTTTATAAAGGAGCTTCTCTCCAAGAAGCGGAAAATAGTGGATGAGGAAACGGTTGCTTTGACCGAGGAGTGTAGTGCCATTCTTCAAAGAAAACTACCTCCAAAGTTAAAGGATCCCGGTTCTTTTTCTATACCATGCACCATTGGGGAGATGACTCTAGGAAAGGCATTGTGTGATCTAGGGGCAAGCATCAACTTGATGCCCCTCTCTATGATGAAGAAGTTGGGGATCAAAGAAGCCAAAGATACACGGATGTCACTCCAACTAGCCGATCGTTCTATAAAATATCCTTATGGGGTGGTCGAAGTTAGTGAAGGTGGACAAGTTCATATTTCCGGCGGATTTTGTGGTGCTTGATATGGATGAAGACGCCGAGATCCCTCTCATATTGGGTAGGCCCTTCTTGGCCACTGGGCATGCTTTGATAGATGTGCAACAAGGGAAACTCACCCTAAGGGTGCAAGATGAGAATGTAGTCTTCAATGTCTTTGAAGCAATGAAGCACCTCGCTGAGAGGTCGGATGTGTATCGAGTGGATATGGTGGACTCAATTGTCAAGGCAAAGGACACTAGAGAAGCCCATGGTTCTTCACTTGCACAAGTGTTGGTAGAATCCCATGATGATGATAATGAGGAAGAAGACCCTTTGGGGGATGAGGACTATCTTGAGTGCTTAAAAAACATGGAAGCCTTACCGAGTCTCCCAAGGGATGAATGTGCAAAGGAAAAGCTCAACAACGAAGGAATGGAGGAAGATAACAAAGCACCGGAGTTGAAGCAACTCCCAACCCACTTAAGGTATGCATTCTTGGGGGAGAAGGGACAACATCCGGTAATCATTAGCAATGCCTTGAAAAAGGATGAAGAAGAAAAGCTATTGAGAGTTCTTAGGGAACACAAATCCGCCATTGGGTGGAAGATTTAGGACCTAAAAGGTATAAGCCCTTCCCTATGCATGCATAAGATTTTGATGGAGGATGATTATAAGCCGGTGGTTCAACCACAAAGACGGTTAAATCCCATCATGAAAGAAGCTATGCGTAAGGAAGTGATTAAACTTTTAGATGCCGGAATCATCTATCCAATCTCGGATAGCAATTGGGTTAGTCCAATTCATGTGGTCCCAAAGAAAGGTGGCACAACTGTGGTGGTCAATGAAAGCAATGAATTGATCCCAACAAGGACCATCACGGGGTGGAGAGTATGTATCGATTATAGAAGGCTAAATGAGGCAACAAGGAAAGATCACTTCCCTCTTCCCTTCATTGATAAAATGCTTGAAAGGTTAGCTGGATATGAGTACTATTGTTTCTTAGATGGTTACTCCGGCTATAATCAAATTGTGGTGGATCCTAAATACCAAGAGAAGACGACCTTCACTTGTCCCTATGGAGTCTTTGCCTATAGGAGGATGCCCTTTGGATTGTGCAACACTCCTGCTACTTTCCAAAGGTGCATGCTTTCTATTTTCTCGGACATGGTGGAGAAATGCATTGAGGTGTTCATGGATGACTTCTCGGTATTTGGGACCTCATATGGCAATTGCTTGAAGAACTTGACTTTGGTGCTTAAAAGGTGCCAAGAGACTAAACTTGTGCTCAATTGGGAGAAATGCCACTTCATGGTCAAGGAAGGTATAGTCTTGGGGCACAAAATCTCCCAAAGGGGGATTGAGGTTGATAAAGCCAAGATTGAGTTGATTGAGAAGCTTCCCCCACCAACCAATGTAAAGGGGGTGAGGAGTTTCTTGGGTCATGCCGGGTTCTACCAGAGATTCATCAAGGACTTCTCCCAAATCGCAAAGTCGCTTTGTGACCTTCTTGCGAAGGATGTATCCTTTGAGTTTAATGCTTCTTGTTTAAATGCTTTCACTATTTTGAAAAATATGCTTGTCACCACACCCGTAATCACTACACCTAATTGGAATTTACCATTTGAAATCATGTGTGATGCTAGTGATTATGCGGCGGGGGCTATTTTGGGACAAAGGGTGGAAAAGTTAGCTCATGTCATTTATTACGCAAGTAAAGTTTTGAATGAGGCACAAGCTAATTATTCCACCACTGAAAAGGAACTACTTGCTATGGTTTTTGCTTTAGATAAGTTTAGATCCTATATTGTGGGGTCTAAGATTGTTGTTTTCACCGATCATGTGGCCATAAAACACTTGATGACAAAACAAGAGGTCAAACCTAGATTAATTCGGTGGATTCTTCTTTTGCAGGAATTTGATCTAGATATTAAGGACAGGAAGGGATCCGACAATGGTGTGGCGGACCACTTATCTAGGTTGGTCAATCCCGACACCGAGGAGGAATTGTTAGACATCAAGGAAGAATTTCCTGATGAAAAACTGTTTACGCTCATTGAAAATTTCTCTCCTTGGTTCGCGGACATGGCCAACTTCAAATCTTCAAATGTGGTTCCGCAAGGTTGGACTAATCAACAAAGGAAGAAGTTCTTCTCGGATGAAAAGTATTATGTGTGGGAGGACCCCTATCTTTTCAAGAAATGCTCGGATGGGATCCTAAGAAGGTGCATTCCCCATGACCAAATCGGAAACGTGTTGTGGCATTGTCATAGCTCGGATTATGGTGGGCATTATGGGGGAAAGAAGACCGCAGAAAAAATCCTCCAAAGCGGGTTTTATTGTCCAACGCTCTTCAAGGATGCCCACACCTTTGTTGAGAACCGTGATCGTTGCCAAAGAGTTGGCAACATCTCTAAGCGGCATGAACTCCCCTTGAATTGCATGCTTGAAGTAGATCTCTTTGATGTGTGGGGGATACATTTCATGGGACCATTCTCACCATCTTTCTCCTATCAATACATTTTGGTGGCGGTGGACTACGTGTCAAAGTGGGTAGAAGCAATCCCAACAACTACGGATGATGCGCAGGTAGTCATGGAATTCCTAAGGCGCAATATCTTCTCGAGGTTTGGGGTCCCTAGAGTGTTGATTAGTGATGGGGGATCCCACTTTTGCAACAATCAAATGCACAAGCTTCTTGAGAAGTATGGGGGTCAAGCATAGGGTCTTTACTCCTTATCATCCCCAAACAAATGGGCAAGCGGAGGTATCCAACCGTGAGTTGAAGGGTATTCTTGAGAAAACCGTCAACTCCTCAGGAAGGATTGGTCAAAAAGGTTAGATGATGCTTTATGGGCTTATAGGACCGCCTTCAAGACTCCAATTGGAAGGTCTCCTTACAATTTGGTGTTTGGAAAGGCATGCCACTTGCCAGTGGAATTGGAGGAAAAGTCTTATTGGGCAATTCGAGAACTCAACTTTGATTTGACGAAGGCCGGTGAAAAAAGGCTTTTGGACTTAAATGAGTTGTCCGAGATCCGCATGCAAGCATATGAAAATGCAAGAATCTACAAAGAGCGGACTAAGACATGGCATGACAAGCACATCTTGCCTAGGAGGTTTGAGCCCGGACAAATGGTACTTGTTTATAATTCAATGTTGAGACTCTTTCCTGGAAAGCTAAAATCAAGGTGGTCGGGACCATTCAAGGTCCTCCAAGATTTTCCACACGGAGCGGTAGAACTAGAAGGGGCCTCTGGCAACTTCAAGGTAAATGGGCAAAGGCTAAAGCATTACCATGGGGAATCAATCCCAAATGGCAAGCAAGTTCTTCTTCTGGATTAACCCTTAGGGGTGACTTGAGTCAGGCTCGGGACGTTAAACAAGTGCTACTTGGGAGGCAACCCAAGCTAGATATCCTTTATTTTTTTTTAAGTTTCTGTCATTTTCTCTTCTGGAAAAAAAAACCAGATTTGCCCCGTGAATCCACAGTGGCCTCGCGAGACAAAAGCCCTGAATCTCAGAGGCTTGCTCACGCTTCTGTCTCGCGTCGCGAGAGCCACTTTCGCCTCGCGAATCTGGGCATCATCAGCTGTTGGAATTCCAGATTCGCCTCACGCGCTATTACTCGCCTCGCGATTCTGGAAAGTGTGAAGAACAATTTCTCCAGATTCGCCTCGCGATGGCTCTGCTCTTGCAGAACCAGCAGGCAATGAGGCGGGATCAGGAGGTGCTGCGGGAGTTCTTCCGGGAGATGTCATTGGCCCAGCAGGAGGGTCGGGTGCCCGTATACCCCTCCGAGGAGGAGCTGTCCCCTCGGCTTGGGTGGCAGGACTACCCTGGGGACCAGGGTGCTATGCCACAGAGGGGGGTGCCCGAGGGACCAGAGGATGAGGAGGCACCGGAGGAGCAGGGTGACCCGGCAGACGACATTGATTTTGATCAGTGATCTGGGCCCCTGTATTACTTTATTTAGAGTTCTAGCTAGTAGTTTCGATATGGTTGTACACTAATAGCTAGCTAGAAACTCTGTCTACTGACCTTTTACTGACAAACTTGGATAGCTGTATTTTTTTTATGTTATTGCTTTAACTTTCGTGTTTTCTTGTGAATGGAGCAACATGGAGAGTCCGGAATATCATGGGCCAACCAATTGGATGAGGATGAGGCCGAAACTAGCCGCGCTGTGCAGCGGGGTAGTAGAGAGATGAAAAGAGGCAAGGCAATCAACTGAAAGCATGGGGTCCACTCGGACCCCCTTGAGATAAAAATTTCTTATCCTTTCTCTTTTTTTATTCCTTCTCCTTCTAATCTTATTAGTAATTTCACTTGTGAACGCATGTTAATAAAAAAAATGGATTTAATTGAGGAAACTCTCAAGTTGAATGCATGAACTAACCAAAAATAGAAATTCAATGAACCCCTCTCGATGCTTTGAATGTTGAAAAGCCCCTAGTGAAAATAAAGAGGTTGAACTTAGTTTGATTATTGTGAATGCATGATGTACAATAAGTTTGGGGTTGAAGGGGTGCATGCTTGGGAATTGTATCTCGGTCGAATAATTTGCAAAATAACCCGGTGAGGAATTTGAGCCTCTAACATTGTTTTAATTGTATGAATCACTTTTAAGTTGCACCTTCTCGGATTTTCTTGAATCTGTGCATGGTTTGCATATTTATATGTTGCATCAAATGATATAGGCAATTTCCTTTGAAATAACTACTTGGCCATAAATTGAACCAACCTTGATGAATGATCCCTAGTTAGCCACATTGAGCCTTGAAGCCTGTTGTTCTTGATGACCTTACATTACAAGCCATTAACTCAGAAAAACCATGATTTTCCCATATCCTAGGATTTAGGAGAGCATGGAATTTTAGCTTTGTGAGTGTTGTTGTGGAACTAAGTTTGGGGTGGATACAAAGTTCATGAATCATAGTTGAGAAAAAGAAAAGCAAAATTAAAGGCCAAAGGCTTGAGAAAAAAAAATGTGATGAAAAGTATTGAATATATGCCAAAAAGGGCAAAGTGAAAAAGTATAAAAAGGAAGAGGTTTGTAGCCACCCAATGCAAGGAATAGAAAAATAATATGAGAGTAAATTCAATTGTTGCAATGCTAGTTTCATGCTCTCATTGATCCTAGGGACTAAGCCTCTATCCTTTGCATATCTTACCTTGAGCCAGGCCTCATTACAACCTATGAAAGACCTGTTGATGATGCATACATATTTTTGTGGGAACTTTGTTTAGATGAAAATCAAATCCATGGAAAGTGCTCTTGAATTGTGAAATAGAGTGAATGTTGCTAACGTAGACAAATTGAGCGCAAGAGTGTTTACTAAATACCCTTAGAGAGGAAGGCAATTATTTGAATTTGGTGATCTTCTTGCACACTACTAGATCCCTAGCTTAGTCGTATTGACTGCATTCATGACTGATCTCTCTTTGTTCACTTGATGAGTGGGGCAGCTATAAAGAATAAGGGGAAGGGACATTGAATTTGCAAGATAGAAATTGTGAATAACTGCAGGAAGCTCGGTTAACTCAGTTAAATCCATATGATTGTATTGTTTGTTTAACTTGCTTGAGGACAAGCAATGTTTAAGTTTGGGGTGTTTTGATAAGCCTCTGGCTCATCTAGTTTCCAGCTAGAAAAGGGGTATATTTTGTACCTAATCGGGCGAGTCAACCTCGCTAATCTCCCAAATTGGCCTTGTTTTGTTCCTAAGTTAGAATTTGATTCGTTTAATGTATTTTTAGTAGTTTTTAGTTTATTTTGAGTAGAATTACACTTTTCGTTTCCTTTTATTGTTTCAGGTTAAAAGTGAAGCTCTTAGAGTCAAGGAACAAAGGAAAAGCAATTCTGGAAGTTTCGCCTCGCGAGACAAGATCTCGCCTCGCGAGCCTGAAGACCAACCAGAACAGCAACAGTCACCCTTTCTGTCTCGCCTCGCGAATCACCATCTCGCCTCGCGAGCCTGAAGGCCTGACTGTGCCAGAGATGTCACCCTTTCTGTCTCGCCTCGCGAGAAAACCAATCTCTGAAGATCTGATTCATAAGATTCGCCTCGCGAACTAGGTCTCGCCCCGCGAGTGGGCGAGACTCAGAACCTCTATTTATAGGCTGTTTTAGGGCAGATTGGGGATAAACACCTTTTGTTCACCACTTGTTTTAGATCGTTTTTGAGACAAATCCTTATTCTTTGGAGTTGCGTCTCCCTATGTTCTTTTCCTATTTTACAATTACGATGAACTCCAATTGTTTGTGCGTTGTTACAAGCATGAGGAACTAATTCCCTTGTCTAAGGGATCAATGAAACCACCCATAATGGTGTAGCGTTCAATGTGATGTATGTTTCCCTCCTTTACCTCAATTCATGTTTTCCAATTCTGAATTTATTGCGTTGATCATAAGCATGTATGATTGACTAGTTAACGTGATGAGGCTTGATAGGTAATTCGCGTTTAAAACTTGAATTTGGATCACTGATTGAATATTGCACAAGAGTGAGTAGGAGATCAGTGCAACCTTATAGGGAACAAGATTTAATAGAGTTTGATGATTAGGTTATGAGACCGTAGCAAGTAATTAACTCAATTGTTGAATACGTCCTATTGAGCACGATAGTGTCATTAGGAGAATTTGGGGGTCCTGGTTGACATTGCAATTGAACTTAGGGAGGGGATCATCATCACTTGGGTGCTATGCATGATTGGGTAGGTGGATTTGTGACCTTAGATGTTTAATCCAGATTTTAATTCTTATCTTATCTTATCGCTACCTACTTTATCTCTAATTGATTGGTTGATTTAAATTGCTATCCTATTTCCACTCTCTTCTCAGCCACTTGCTTTTACTTGGTCAAACGTATAGAATTTCTTGCAAATTGGTAGAATTGGTAGCCCAAACCCTATATCCGACCTCGGTAATTACTTACCATGTTTATTACTTACGACGACCCGGTACACTTGCCGGTGACTCAACAGCCAACACCAGTTGTCATCCGAGTCCCAAGTCATTTCCCTTACAAGGAAGCCAAAGCGGTACCATGGAAATATGATAGGCAGGTTCAACAAAGTCCTTCCAACGGGACCACCGTGATTACAAACATTTCGGAATTGGTGGAATGACTAGGAGTGGTCACATTTATACTCCAAAGGTATTGCAAAGGGAGGGAACAAAAAAGGAAGAAAAAGATCGCAAGGGGAAGTCGGAAGGAACGCCCGCTGAAAAGGATACCAAAGGGGGTGATAATAAAATGGAGGTATCTGATGAAGAAGTCGGCGAATTCTTGGAGTTCATCAAGCAAAGCGAATACAGGGTTGTGGATCAATTGAATCGAACTCCAGCTCGGATAACTCTTTTGTATTTCTTGATGAATTCTGAGCCATATAGGAGAGTACTGATGAAGGTGTTGAATCAAGCTCATGTCTCTCATGACATCACAGTTGACAAGCTCGATAACATCGTGGGTAACATCGTTGCTGATAATTATATCACTTTCACTGATGATGAAATTCCAGCTGAAGGAATAGGGCACAACAAGGCGTTACACATCTCTGTGAAGTGTCGAGATCATGTCATGGCTAGGGCTCTCATTGATAGTGGTTCTTCTTTGAATGTAATGCCAAAGTCAACACTGGCAAAGTTGCCTTTCGATGGAACTCATATGAAGCCAAGCACAATGATTGTAAGAGCTTTAGATGGCACCCGAAGGGAAGTCATGGGAGAAATTTAATTGCCCATTCAGATTGGCCCTTGCACCTTTGAAATACTCTTCCAAGTAATGGTCATCACACCAACTTACAGTTGTCTCCTAGGACGACCATGGATCCATTCATCTGGAGCTGTACCTTCCATATTGCACTAGAAAGTGAAGTTCTTTGTCGGTAGTAATTTGATAATTGTTTCTGGAGATGAGGATATGTTAGTGAGTAAGCCATCAACAACCCCTTACATTGAAGCTTCCGAAGAATCTCTCGAGACCGCTTTCCAATCGCTTGAAATTGCCAATGCCACTTATGTTGGGGATGGTGCTCCACTCTTGAAACCTCAGTCATCTAAATCGTCCATTATGATGGCTAAGGTTATGCTCGAAGGAGGATACCGACCTGGAAGCGGTTTGGGGAAGAATAGCCAAGGTGTCGTTGACATCCTCATGCTCACCGAGAATAAGGACAGGTTTGGGTTAGGATATAAACCCACCAAGGCCGACAAGATGAGAGTTATAGAAGAGAAGAAAAGAATGAGGTTGGCTCGACTGGAAAATCGTGAATACGAGGCTGAAAGGGTTCCCATCTGTGACATTCGACAGAGCTTCCGAAATGTAGGGTTCGCATTTCTTGACCAAGCAGCAGCTGTTGAATATGATTATCTCGCCGATCATGGTGTCAGTCTGGTGTATCCTTGCCCTCTGGATACAGAGCTCAACAATTGGGAGGTCATTGAGTTCCCCAGAACCATAGAGTTTTTTTCAAAGTAACTCTGTAATGCTTATCATTTAGCTCTGCCCAAGGCTTTAGGATTTTTGTTGTAATGGCCTTACTTGTTTCTGTTTTAGTATGACTTTTCAATAAATGCATGCATTCAATATCTTTATGTTCTTATCCCTCTTAATTTTTACTTTCGCTTTTATTCATCGTTCCTCACCAATAAATACAGTTTCCCATCTTTAACCTTTATTCATTCATCTTTCCCTGATAACTACCAAAATGCATATCTAAAAGCGACTCTCTTGAAAATGACAGCGTTAATAACTCAGCATACCATTTTGAATATCCTATTGATCACGCGGATGAGGTTGTTGATGATGACGGGGAAGTTCCTCCTGAACTATTGAGGTTGGTAGAACAAGAAGTCAGGGAAATTCGACCCCATGAAGAGCCGAGTGAACTAATCAACTTGGGAACCGAAGACGATAAAAAAGAGGTCAAGATTGGCCTTTTCCTGAAAGAAAAGGAGCGAAGCAGGTTGATCAAGTTGTTAATGGATTATAAAGATGTTTTCGCATGGTCGTACCAAGACATGCCAAGGTTAGACCCTTGTGTAGCAGAACACAAACTGCCATTAAAACCGGAGTGTCCTCCAGTAAAGTAGAAGCTACGAAGGATGAAAGCGGAAATGTCCTTAAAGATCAAGGAGGAGGTCAAGAAGCAACTGGATGCAGGTTTCCTAGAAGTTATAAAGTACCCTCAATGGGTCGCTAATATTGTTCTTGTTCCCAAGAAAGATGGAAAGGTTCGAATATGTGTTGACTATCGAGATCTGAACAAAGTTAGCCCCGAAGATGACTTTCCTCTGCCTCACATTGATGTTCTTGTAGATAATATTACCCAACATGCATTATTCTCTTTCATGGATGGATTCTCGGGATATAATCAGGTCAAGATGGCACCAGAAGATATGGAGAAAACTATATTTGTCACTTTATGGCGGACCTTTTGCTACAAGGTTACGCCATTTGGCTTGAAAAATGCTGGGGCAACATATCAGTGGGCTATGGTGGCTTTGTTCCATGACATGATGCATAAAGAGATAGAAGTTTATGTGGATGATATGATCGCCAAGTCCAGATCCAAAGACGACCATATTGATAATATGCAGAAACTTTTTGAGCGGTTAAGAAAGTCTAAGCTCCGACTGAATCCCGCCAAATGCACTTTTGGAGTGAAATCAGGCAAGCTTCTGGGGTTTGTTGTTAGTCAAAGAGGAATAGAGGTTGATCCTGAAAAAGTTCAAGCAATCATCGATATGCCAGCACCTCGAACGGAGAAAGAAGTTCGTGGGTTTTTAGGAAGATCGAACTACATTGCCCGGTTCATCTCCCAACTGACCGCGATATGTGAACCAATCTTTAAATTGCTACTCAAAAATCAGGCAGTAACATGGAATGAAGATTGTCAAAAAGCCTTTGAGAAGATCAAACAATACCTACAGGAGCCTCCAGCCTTGGTTCCCCCAGTTCCGGGAAGACCTCTCATCATGTATTTGACTGTGCTAGATGAATCAATGGGTTGTGTGCTGGGGCAACACAATGAGTCGGGAAGAAAAGAACATGCCATCTATTATCTAAGTAAGAAGTACACCAGTTGTGAGGCCAACTAATCACTACTGGAACGCACTTGCTATGCTTTGTCTTGGGCGGCTCGCCGTTTGAGACATTACATGTTGTGTTACACTACCTGGTTGGTGTACAAAATGGATCCAATCAAGTACATCTTTGATAAGCCTGCTCTGACTAGAAGAATTGCTCGCTGGCAAGTCCTGCTATCAGAATACGACATTGTCTATGTCACCCAAAAAGCAGTAAAAGGTAGCGCTCTCGCAGAATATCTAGCCAATCAGCCAGTAGAAGATTATGGATCGATGCAATGCGATTTCCCAGATGAAGATACAATGGCTTTGTTTGATCACGTACAATCACCAGAAAAAGAAAAGTGGATTTTGTTATTTGATGGAGCTTCTAATGCATTGGGGCATGGAATCGGGGCAATACTAATCTCACCGGAAAATGATTATTTCCCCATCACTGCAAGGCTTTGCTTTGATTGTACAAACAATATAGCCGAGTATGAAGCTTGTGCGCTCGGGATTCTGGTAGCGATAGAATCAAAGGCAAGGATACTGGAGCTATATGGGGACTCTGCATTAGTCATCCACCAGCTAAGAGGGGAATGGGAAACCCGAGATGCCAAGTTAATCCCGTACCATGAATACATCAAAGGTTTGATTGAGCAGTTTGATGAAGTCACATTTCACCATATTCCCCGAGAAGATAACCAATTAGCTGACGCACTGCCTACCTTGTCCTTGACGTTCAAAGTAAGTGACGAGAGGAACTTACCACTCATCAAAATGGAAAGTCGTGATCATCATGCATATTTTCAAGTGATAAAGGAAGAGTTTGATAAAAAACCGTGGTACCATGACATCAAATGCTTCATCCAAAGAAGGGAATACCCTCCGGGCGTTTCAGAAAATGACAAAAGAACTCTAAGAAGACTTGCAATGGGTTTCTATTTAGATGGAGGTATTCTCTACAAAAGAAATCATGACATGGTGTTGTTAAGATGCATGGACGCAAAAGAAGCTAAACGGATAATTGAGGAGGTCCATGAAGGATCTTTTGGAACACACGCGAAGAGGCAGATTGCTTTAATTATGCGAAGAGGTGCGATAAGTGTCAAATATATGCTGATAACGTTCATGCGCCGCCAACTCCCTTGAATGTCATGTCGGTACCTTGGCCATTCTCAATATGGGGAATGGATGTGATCGGTCCAATCGAACCAAAAGCCTCGAATGGGCATCGCTTCATTCTTGTTGCCATTGATTATTTCACAAAGTGGGTTTAGGCTGCATCATATGCCAATGTGACCAGGAATGTCGTGATCAAATTTGTAAAAAGAGAATTAATTTGTCGTTATGGGTTGCCAAGTGAGATTATCACTGATAATGCGACTAACTTGAACAACAAGAGGATGAAAGAGATGTTCGAAAACTTCAAGATAAAGCATCACAATTCCTCCCCGTACCGCCCAAAGATGAACAAAGCAGTTAAGGCCGCTAATAAAAATATCAAGAAGATTGTCCAAAAGATGGTGGTGACGTATAAGGATTGGCACGAGATGTTACCTTTTGCTTTGCACAGCTACCGTACCTCTATTCGCACCTCAACGGGGGCAACTCCGTATTCTTTAGTTTATGGGATGGAAGCAGTACTCCCGATTGAAGTAGAGATCCCCTCATTAAGGGTATTGAGAGAGGCAGAATTGGAAGAAGCTGAGTGGGTCCAAGATCGACTCGACCAATTGAACCTTATTGAAGAGAAGAGATTAGCAGCACTGTGTCACGACCAATTGTACCAGAAAATGTTGATGAGAGCTTACGAGAAGAAAGTATGCCCCTGACAGTTTCGGGAGGGTGATCTAGTGCTCAAAAAGATCCTACCAATCCAAAAGGATCATCGTGGGAAGTGGACCCCGAATTACGAAGGACCTTACGTTGTGAAAAAGACCTTCTTGGGAGGAGCTTTAATTCTCACCGGGATGGATGGGGAAGATCTTCCACTCCCTGTAAACTCGGATGCAGTCAAAAAGTACTATGCTTGAACGCACTTCCCAAAAACTAAAAAATAAAATAAAAAAAATCAGAAAGAAAGAATGAAAAGAAAAAGAAATGGAAAAGCTCGCTAGACTGAAAATCTAAAAAGATGGTCTAGGCAAAAGTTAGAGCAGCCCGATAGACTGAAAACCTGAAAAAGACAGTCTAGGCAAAAGTTAGGGTTAAAAAGAAAATACATAACAATGGAAGTGTCGTCAAGCCGATGAATTGGGGTAATCAGTGGGCTAGATGCATGAAGACTGGGGTAGATAGCATTCTCAGATGTTGATTAGTGAGCAGTCGATATGGTATGAGAGATACTAACACTAGTCATGGAAAGAGATAACACTAGTCATGGAAAGAGATGTCACTTGAGGGGATGTGATTCCACTCCACAACCTTTTTGAAATTCCATAATCCATTGTAATATCTGCTTTGTATACCTTTTCAGTCCAAATATAATGACATTGACTCCCAAATATTTTTACCATTATCTCTTTCTCTTAACTTTGTCAATTGTGTGTGTGCATTCATCATGATAAGTATATATTTAAATGTGAAACATGTATTGATGTCTTCAAGATGCATTTAGAATTCCCTTGAAAATCTCAAAAGTTCGTAAAGAACGAGATGATCTCCCGACAAAGGGCACCGTGGTCTACTGACAAGAGGCACGAGGACAATCATTGCAAATGAAGCATAACCTTTCAAAAGTGCTTGACCTTATTCTCCACGAAGACAGGACTTGTTTTAGTTCATCTCAGAGCTTGTCTGTGATCAACACTTTAAGGGGTCGAGGGTGATAATAAAAACCACCTAAGCGATGAAAAAATAAAAATAGTAATGTGTTACGAGCTTTCCTTGTGTTGCATTGAAATCATTTGAGGTTTTCATCAAGCATATAGGGCATTTATGGCATCATGCGTTGCAATTGTTTATCTTTTGTAAGCACAAAACCCCTTAAATTGCACAGACATCATAGGTTTTTATTTTCTGTCAAGCTTCAGTGGATACCCGACTCCGCGTGCTTTTTAGTTTCTGTCAAGCTTCAGTGGATAACCGACTCCACAAGCTTTTTTACCTTTCCTTTCAAGCTTCAGCGAATAACCGACTCCGCAAGCTTTTAACCTTTTCTTCAGCGGATAATCGACTCCGCAAGCTTTTAATCCTTTTGCTTTCAAGCTTCAGCGGACAAATGAATCCGTAAGCTTTTAACCTCTTGTTCAGCGGATAAATGACTCCGCAAGCTTTTTATCTTTATGTTCGAGCTTCTATGGGCAATCCATCTCGTAAGCTCTTTTAATTATGCATCCTTTTACTTGTCAGCGAACCCCGGCCAAAATTGGAGTTCATGTCTTTACTCGTTTCTTATAACGATAAAAGGTTAACTACGGTTACACCTACTATCTAATAAGAAACAAGTAAAGAGGGGCAACTGTGAACACCTAATTTTATCCGGATGTTTGTTTTTAATTAATATTTTGAAAAATAATAAACAAAAAAAATGATAAAAATAAAAACTTTGAAAAAAGGAAAAATGTGCTTTTTGTTCTTGGCCCATTATAGGATTAGTGCAGCCCATTTTCATTGCTACAAATGCCTTGTTGGCCCATAATCCAAACCCAAATAAAAGGTAGGGTCTTTCTGATTCTCTTTTCCTTTTTCTCTTTTTATTTTTTTATTTTTAAAAAAATAATAGATAAATAATAATAATAATAATAATAATAATAATAATAATAATAATAATAATAATAATAATAATAATTTGGAACTTTTCCATTCCCCCTCCCCAACGTTATCTATTTTTTTTTTCATTTTAGGTATGTGCCAGCTTTATTTTTTTCCTTTTCTTTTGTTCTCTTATGCTTTTTTTCAAAACAAGGAGGCACCAACGCTGCATCTGCAACAACCAAGCATGGTGGTGGAGCAAAGGCTGATATGGTCCCCACAAAATGTACCACCCTCTGCATTTTTTTGTTTACATATCAATAACAAATTTTGACACTATCATTCCCTATGGTTAATATATACCGAAGCATCATCATCCGGTAGACAAGAAAAAGAAAAGAAATGCATATAAAAATACTCTCCCTCTTTGAAACCACTCCAAACCCAACACACTCATCATCTTCATCTTCATTCACCTATCTCAGAACCTTACCAAATTTTGTCACCATCTTCAACATCTCAAACATAACCTTCTCCACCAATCCAAGCCACCATTTCAAATCGAAACAAAGAAAAATAGATACAAAACACAGATCTGGTTTCAAACTTCCTCGCGTGCTCCGTCAACGCCACCTCGACAGATCTCAACCAGCGTCCCTCTTCCGCCACTGCTCCGCCCACCATCGATCGAGCCTCACCATCGTCAGACCCGGAAACCGTCGCGTTTGAACCTCTGTCCCCGTCATTGAGCTCCGTCACCGTGCAGCCCGACGCTCCTCCACTTTGTCCAGTCATGCGACGCCCCACGTCAGTCCAGATTCGCGTCTCTACCGCCGCCGCACCTCGCCCCAGCAACCACCGCACGAACCGCCACCGGAAGCTGCAGATCTGCTCACGTTACCGCCTCTGCCTCACCGTCGCGCCCCAGCTCCACCGCATAGGACCGCTTCCTTCGAACCAGAACCACCGTGCAATAGTCGGTTCCACTCGCAGCGAACGGCCACGCCTCGCCCTGGGCACCGCCCTGAACCACCTCTCCATCTGCATCGTTTGTCTCCTCTGGTTTACCTCTTTCCACTTTTTCTGATTTTTGATTTTAGATGGCAAATAAATCTTTGTTTTGTGTACTTTAAGTAGCTTTTTGTTGGTCTTGGTTAATTTGTGGGTTGTTTGTTTGGGTCAGGGGAAATGATCTCCTTTCAAATAAAATGGGCAAAGCTTCTTAGTTTTGGGCTCTATCTTAGGCAATTTCAATTGGGCTAAGTTCTTTCAAAATAAAAAAGTGCTAAACTATAAAATGAAAAAGAAGTGACAAAGTAAAAATATAAAAATCCTATTAAAAATATTTTGAAATAAAAATCTATTCTGAGTTCACGCAACAATCTATGACATTGATGTATGGGTTTTTCATCCTCAAGTGTCATATGAATTGTAAGGGTTCATCGTATAGCTTGATTATCTTTAACCCTGTACGAGAATGAATTATCTTTCATAAAAAATAATAAAATGTTTTCAATTTACTCTTTTAACAAGTTTTATAAAAAAGGAATGAAAAAAAAAATCGTTTTTAATTCACACAACAATCTACGATGTTGATGTATGATTTTTCGTCCTCAAGTGTCGTATGAATTGTAAGCGTTTATCGTATAGCATTGCTATCTTGGACCCCGTGCATGAGTGAATTTTTTTAACAAAATCCCTTTTTCAAAATTAAAAAGGAAAATCAATTCCTTTTTTTTTGTTTAGTAAAATTTTTAAGAATAATTTATTTTAAAATAAAGTTCTGAAAATAAAAATGATTTTCTTGAATTCACGCAACAATCTGCGACGTTGATGTATGATTTTTCATCCTCAAGTGTCGTATGAATTGTAAGAGTTTGTCGTACAGCTTTGCTATCTTGGACCATGTGCAAGAGTGAATTTAAATCTTTTTTCTTAAAATTATTTTGAACAATAAAATATTTACCAAAAATAAAATCAACCGACCAATCAACTTTTTTCTATAAGAATTACGTGACTTTGAGTTTCCCATCGCACCCGGGAATACGTAGGAGCAGAATCAATCATTCTGTCAAGCCAAAATTTAATTTTCTCTTTTATTGTGTTTATTTCTTTTTTAATTTCACATTGGGGTAAAATAAATATTTTCAAAGGCTATTAAAATTATTTTGTACAATTAACTTGAGGTACCGTTTTTAAACGGGTGATGTAGGGTGCTAACACCTTCCCTATTTGTAACCGACTTCCGGACTCAAATCACTCTTTTTTATAAGACTAGTTTACATTAAATAAATGGTTTTTTCCAATGTTTTTTTCCCAAATAAAATATTGGTGGCGACTCCTCTGTTTTTATTTCTCTTTTCGCGACTCCCGGAAGGGACGATTGCGACAACACAGTAAAATGCCTACAAATGTGACAGAATCAAAGTGACTGAAATACCCATGCCTCCGGATCTGTAACGCTGACGCCCAAGTCTTGTTTGTAATGGATCGAAGTTGATCTGCCAATTTGAACCAAACGAACACCGCAACAAGACGGTAAATCGAACGACGCAGCAACAAGACGACGAACTAAACACCGCCGCACGCAGACGATGAAAACACAAAAAAAAAACACGAAAGAAAAACCAGATCTATGTGGAAAAACCACTTATTTAGATAAAAGGAGATAAAAAAACAATATAAAAGGGTAATTCCAGGCCCAAAAATAACCCAAAACCACCTCCTTCCAATAAATGATAGAGAAGGAAAAGATGAGTAAATGAAACGTTGAGAAAGAGGACTCTAGATTTTCCGTATCTTTTTTAATTAAACAAATGATATCTGTTAAACTTAAAATATAATTAACACTTCACATCCCCTTAGCTTTACCTAGGACTTTGAAATTCGAGCAGGGTTTTCAAACTTTTTAAGAATATGCAAATCTTTATGTTTACTAATTGCGTTAAAGTAGTACATTAATTTAAAAGTTTTATACTGATAGTCACTAATATTTTGATATGTATGTTTTTATTTTAATAATTAAGAAAGAGAAATAATAATAATGTTGATTTGTTAAGATCTTATTAGATGTCAATATAAAAATCATCTACACAGATAGTGTATAGAAATTAAATTAAACTCTTACTAATTATGTTAAAATTAATCATTGTAGAAAGTAAACACAATAAGATGGAAAATGTTTTGTATATTCATGTATTGTGTCAATGTTACAAGAGAGTTCTCCTGTTTATAGAACAGAAAAAGAGACAAATAAATAAAGGCTAATCAATCCTAATATAATTACACTATCAATCATAATAATTACATAATCAAATCATATCGTATTATTTCACATCATATCGTAACAATCATTATGTAACTTTAGGGGTTAATTAATACAAATGATAATCTCTGTTTTATCTATATTATTTTTTTTAAATTTAAAATTTATCCATTTATTTGTTTTTTTAGTTTCATAAAATAGAAAATGTATAGTAAATTTTTTTAAAAAAGATGCACAATAGTTGGTTGCATTGAAAGTATACTATTTCCTTTTTTTTTTGGTTTCTCAGGGTATTCTCCACGCACAATTGTGGAGACTAATCCCTCGAGCCAGATAGGACCACAAGGGCGGCAAAGCTCTCCCTCAAGAGCTTCTCAGGGCCAGAATTCGAACTCAAGACCTCTGGTTAAGCTAGAAGAGACCCATGTCATCTCATCCAAACGTTCTTGGGTTATATACTATTTCTCTAAGCAAACTTTATTTGTAACATTAGGAGTTTAAATCCCAAAATTGTCATTTTCGGCAAGGTTTACAAAACCGGACCGACCATCGAACCGGTGAAGGCAGCGGTTCGAGGTTCAATGGTCCAACCGAGGTTGAACCAGTTATAATTAAATAATATTATTTTAATTTTTAATATAATATTTGTAACAATATTAAACAAAAAAACAACATAACAACTAAAATTATTAAGCACAATTTTTTTTATTTTGAAATTAAACTAAATAAATATAAAGATATATGTTAAAATCATCTTCATAGGGAAAACCAACCGAAAATCTACAACCAGCCCACATATGTTAGAAAACAAAAGAATTGGGTTTTGGCTAGGATGATCCAAATCCTTTTATACTATTTTTTTTTTAAGAAATCGGTTCAGGCCGGTTCAGGTCGGTTCACTACCGGTTATGATCGGTTTTACCGGTTTTGAACCGGTTTTCCGTTTTTTGCATCGGTTTATCACAAGACCGGTTTTCCCTGCTAATCGGACCGGCCATGATCCCGGTTCCCGGTTAAACCGATCGGACCGGCCGGTCCGGTCCGGTTTTTAAAACCCTGATTTTATGGAACTTCATCAACCACTGCCCCATTTCCAAAATTGCACAAGCAATTAATAGAAATAATGCCACTTTTTTGTTGCAAATTGAAGCATATTGGACCATTGTCCTTGCAATTCCTTTACCTGTATTATTTGATTTGATACATAGATTTTATAGAGAACATCTCATGTGCATATAGTACATCTATTTCAACAATAATTACATATACATATGATAATATTCAAACTCCACTCACATAAAACTTTAAGTATCCCACATGGTGTCAAATTTCATGATTAAAAAAACTTGCCATTCCTTGACATGTAAATGTTTCACTTTTATAAAAGTACCACCCCTGTATCGAGTAGCTAAATGCAAGTGTAACTTTTTTTTAAAGTTTAATTTTAATATATCGTTAGTATAAAATATATATTTTTTGTTAGTTAATGGGCTAAAGTAATTTATATTGTTAGTCTATCACAAATTATTTTATGTGTGACTTTTAAGATAGCTATAATAAGAGTCAAAAAAAAATTCATGATAATACATGATATGACAATTTATGATTAGCTGACAGATAGGGATGGCAACGCGACTGTACTAGCGTGGTAGTAGTAGGAACCGCAACGGGGCCGGACTGGTAGGAGTAGCACCACCCCCGCCCGCCACCCTCGCGGGTATCCGTTGATAGGGGTGTTCATATCAAAATCGATCCAAAAGAAATCGAAAACCGAACAAAATCGATGTCTATTGGATTTTTTGGGATCTTGTTTTGTGAAAATCGATCGGATCGGATCGGATTTTGGATTCCTCTTCTTAAACCGAATCGATCCAAACCAAACCGCATATATAAAATTCAATATATATATATTTATTCTATTTTTTGCATTATTATTTTTTTATTTGTTGGTTTTTTTCCTAATAATACTTACTAGTTTGATTTGACATAATTTTTTTTTTACTATTTCTAAATTCCAAACATAAAAAAAGATGTCATGGAACTAGTTGATACTGATATTTATTTATTTTATACATATTTCATGAAATTATTACATGAATATATAAACAAGTATATACATGTTTAAGATTTTGTTCAATTTAGCTTGTAATATTGATCCTTTGATGTAATATAAAAATATAATGATGTGTCGGTAAAAACCGAATCAACCGACCCGATCCAAACCGCATTTAATCGGATTGGATCGAATTCTTTAAAAAGGAAGTCATCTAAACCGAACCACATGTTCTTTTTATCTTTGGATCGAATGACTTTTTACCTCAAAATCGATTCAAACCGAACCGCGAACACCCCTATCCATTGGGCGGGTATTTAATGGGTTTCGCATGTATTCTTGGATACCCATAAATATTTGTCAACAATTATGTTTTTTTTTTGTTGAAAAAATACACTAATTCCTTATACAATTATAAAAAATTTCAAAAAATATAAAATATAAAATAAAATAATTAAAGATCAACAGTATTCAAGATATATCAATATTCAACAAACCATAAATTTTAAACCACGCCCAAATAGAAAAAGAGAATATATATATATATATGTATATATATATATATATATATATATATATATATATAAAAGCAAATATTTTATATACGTGCTAATTAAGGTGTTCAAAGTATACTTAATTGTTTGTCGGCACTAGTTCTGCAGGTGTACAGTGCAATATATTTAATGGGTCACGAGTTATGATATTTGTATACCTGAATTTGGATACTTAAGTGATATCTCATTCACAATTATATATCATATATATATATATATATTCTATTTTAAAATATTCCTACACGTATCCAAATTCAAGTGTATAAATAACATAACTCTATTTAAACATTAAATTTTAAACACTGTATATAATATCATATATATTTATCTTTTATCTTTTACTTATTTTTTTTATCTTTTTTATATACATGAATATCAATAATTCATCACAAAATAAAGAGAACATTATATGTTAAAGGGTTGACCGAGTATGGGTACAAAAACAAAAGTAAATGAGTGTCCAAGCAGGCAGTGACCCTTGGATCCATCACCTCCTCACTCTCCTTACCAAATGAAAAATGATAAATTGACATAGATTTTGGGACAACATACGTACACCGTATGAACAGTGCCGCACAGTGCGGCACTGGGCGGCACTGTAGCACTTTTTTTTCTTTTTTTTAAATTAAAATTTTTTTTGTAAATAAATTTTTTGATTAAGTATGTGTCAATATCTGGTGAACGGGGTATAAATATCTGGTGAATGCCTTCAAATATGTGGTGAATGCCCATACTAAAACCAAGTTTTGGATGCCTTAGATTATCTGGTGAACGTAGTTCAATTATCTGGCGAATGCCTTCAAATATGTGGTGAATGCTCATACTAAAACCAAGTGTTGGATGCCTTAGAGTATCTGGTGAACGTAGTTCAATTATCTAGTGAATGCCTTCGAATATCTGGTGAATGCCCATACTAAAACCGAGTTTTGGATGCCTTAGATTATCTGGTGAACGTAGTTCACTTATCTGGTGAATGCCTTCGAATATGTGGTGAATGTCTATACTAAATTAGCTTGTGGATGCCTTAGATTATCTGGTGAACGTAGTTCAATTATCTGGTGAATGCCTTCAAATATGTGGTGAATGCCCATACTTAATCAAAAAATTTATTTACAAAAAAAATTTAAATTTTAAAAAAAAAAAAAAGCGTACTTCGATCAGTTCTGATAGCACGATTGCTCATTGTTCATACGGTGTACGTATGTTGTCTGGCAAATGTGTGTCAAATTAGAGTGCTGCTAAATTGACACAGAAAATGTGACAACATACGTACACCGTATGAACGATGCCGCCGCATCTTGCGGCATCATAGCTGCATCTTGACAAGATCAGTAGCACATTTGTCATTTGTCTGGCTTTTCCAAACATGGCTTCATTGTATGGAGGGAAAAGCCCCTACGGGTATTGTCACTGACCAATGTAAGGCTATGCAAAATGCCATTGAGCTAGTCTTCCCTACAACTCGGCATAGGTGGTGTTTATGGCATATAATGAAAAAAATTCCTGAAAAACTTAGCGGATATGGTGAATATAAGAAGATTAAGTCTGCAATGAAAACTGCGGTTTATGATACGATCCACAAAGAGCTGATTTTGAAGATAGATGGACTGCCTTCATTGACAAATTTGACCTTGGACAGAATCGGTGGTTGGATGGGTTGTACAAGGAACGTCATAGATGGGCACCAACCTTTGTCAAGAAATATTTTTGGGCAGGTATGTGGTTGTGTGCAAACTTGGTCTGTCTTTTGTTTGAAATGCATTTTCAACCTTATCATACTTTTTGTTACAGCAAGGCGTGTAATGTCCATGGTTATCATACTTGGTTAATGGTTTTTCACTTGTATGAACTTGGGCAGGTATGTCAACAACGCAGCGAAGCGAGAGCATACATGCATTCTTTGATGGGTATATCAATTCAACAACAAGTCTGAATCAATTTGTAAAGCAGTATGATAATGCTCTCAAGAGTAGAGCTGAAAAGGAGTTTCAAGCTGATTTTCAATGCATGCATACGACAATTCCCTGCGGTTCAAACTCGTCAATTGAAAAGCAATTCCAATGTGAGTATACTCATGCCAAGTTTAAGGAGGTTCAGGCCGAGTTTAGATCAAAGATTAATTGTGCGTATTCTTTGAAGACCCTGGATGGTTGCGTTGCCACTTATCATGTGATGGAGGAGGTCCTGTTTGGTGATAGAACAAAAGAATGTGAGTATACTGTTGTGTTTAATCGTGAGAACCATGAAGTCTGTTGTGAATGTTCGTTGTTTGAGTTCAGAGACATTCTGTGTCGCCATGTGCTTTGTGTGTGTACTCAAGAGAGGATTAAAAATGTGCCGGATAAGTATGTTTTAGCAAGATGGAAGAAAAATATTAGAAGGAAATATTCATATATTAAGAGCAGCTCTTTGTGTGATGAATTGAAGCCACAAATGGAAATATTTGACAGATTGTGCAAGCATTTCTATGAGGTTCTTTGAAGTATGTGCAGAGTCTGAAGTTGCAAGTAAGGCACTACATGAAAGGCTACTTGAGTTCAGTTCTAATTTGCCCATCATGGATGCTACAATGCGGGAAGTTAACAAAAGTCTCATTGCCGACTCAAATCCAAACAATGCTCCCCACATTCGCAGTCCATTGCGTGTCAAACGTAATGGACGCCCTCGTACAAATAGAAAAATAGGGGTAGTTGAAAAAGTTGTCAAGAGGGCGAAGAAGCGGTCACAACATACCGAAGACAAAGAGACTACCAAGGTATTATTTTTTACTCCAAAAATTATGTATTAACCATACACACCATCTGATTGATGAGTAATGTTTGCCCGTAACCAAAATCCAATTTAAATGTAAGTTTCAACAACAACATTTCTAAACTGTGCAGGACGCAAACAATGGAATGGTGGGTAATCACAGTGGAAACAACATCCATGTAGAATCATCTCTTGACATTGTCACCAGTGGAGAATTGTTGGATACAAGCACTGTGGTTTGTGTCCAATGTCATATTGTGTTTAACTTGTAGACGTTGTTTTATTATGTGTTGTCGGTTAAATTTTAGCAATTTGATGGATTTGTACCCCGTGATGTATACTTTCTACAAAATTCATGTGCCTTTTGTGGGCAATGAGATGAAAATTTATGTTGATTGGTTTATTGTTTTTCTATACAGTCAATATCAACTTTTGAAGACAGTTGTTGTGTTCTTCAAAATCCAACAGTTTCAAGCCCTGTATTTAAGGGTTTAGAGGACGTTACTTTGAATACATAGGCATGTAATTTGTGGGTCATTTAAATAGTTAAGGACTCCATTATTATAGTTTCTTATATGGTGTTGTCCAGGTTGGAGCCAGTATATCGTTCGTCGACCTTTTGACAACGTCCGATGTTGACTTCACAACTCGTCCGCGGTTCACTACAAATTTGGATGATTAGACACATTTTGGATTTTAGTTGTCTTCACTAATGATATGTGTTTTTTGGTATATGGTTGTCAGTTGATGGTATGGTTTTTCATAAGTCCTGGACTATGGTACTAAACTTTGTGTACAATTTTTAGTGTTTAACGCTTTACCATTCGTTGTGCAGGTTGGTCGGGCGCCATAACTTTTGTCGGTTTTTTGAATGACATGGTTGCAGCACAACGATCCATTATCTTGTCATATATGTATATGAACATTTACTATGTGTATGTAGTTAAATACAACTTAGTTGGGTACAACACATTGCGTGTTGGCTTTTTGTAGCATGAATGACAAAACCACCACTTGTTGTACATACGTAGACAATCCTATGTAAATGATCCTGTATAAATGTCAATGGAAATGATCATATATATCTGATGAATGCCCTCAATTACCTTGTGAACAAGTTATTCCTATATAATTAAGTGTTGAATGCCTTTTAATTATCTGGTGAATGCCTTAGAATATCTGGTGAATGCCCATAGTCAAAACCCAAGTTTTGGATGGGTTAGATTATCTGGTGAACATGGTTAGATTATCTGGGGAATGCCTTAGAATATCTGGTGAATGCCCATAGTCAAAACCCAAGTTTTGGATGGGTTATATTATCTGGTGAACATGATTCGAATATCTGGGGAATGCGTTAGAATATCTGGTGAATGCCCATAGTAAAACCCAAGTTTTGGATGGGCTAGATTATCTGGTGAACATGGTTAGATTATCTGGGGAATGCCTTAGAATATCTGGTGAATGCCCATAGTCAAAACCCAAGTTTTGGATGGGTTATATTATCTGGTGAACATGGTTCGAATATCTGGGGAATGCCTTAGAATATCTGGTGAATGCCCATAGTCAAAACCCAAGTTTTGGATGGGTTAGATTATCTGGTGAACATGGTTCGAATATCTGGGGAATGCCTTAGAATATCTGGTGAATGACCATAGTCAAAACCCAAGTTTTGGATGGGTTAGATTATCTGGTGAACATGGTTCGAATATCTGGGGAATGCCTTAGAATATCTGGTGAATGGCCATAGTAAAACCCAATTTTTGGATGGGTTATATTATCTGGTGAACATGGTTGGAATATCTGGGGAATGCCTTAGAATATCTGGTGAATGCCCATAGTCAACCCAAGTTTTGGATGGGTTATATTATCTGGTGAACATGGTTCGAATATCTGGGGAATGCATTAGAATATCTGGTGAATGCCCATAGTCAAAACCCAAGTTTTGGATGGGTTAGATTATCTGGTGAACATGGTTCGAATATCTGGGGAATGCATTAGAATATCTGGTGAATGCCCATAGTAAAACCCAATTTTTGGATGGGTTAGATTATCTGGTGAACATGGTTAGATTATCTGGGGAATGCCTTAGAATATCTGGTGAATGCCCATAGTCAAAACCCAAGTTTTGGATGGGTTAGATTATCTGGTGAACATGGTTCGAATATCTGGGGAATGCCTTAGAATATCTGGTGAATGGCCATAGTAAAACCCAATTTTTGGATGGGTTAGATTATCCGGTGAACGTGGTTCGAATATCTGGGGAATGCCTTAGAATATCTGGTGAATGCCCATAGTCAAAACCCAAGTTTTGGATGGGTTAGATTATCTGGTGAACATGGTTAGATTATCTGGGGAATGCCTTAGAATATCTGGTGAATGCCCATAGTAATTACATAATAACAATTTTACTATGGAAATATGGAGAAGACTATCTTAATCATATCTACCATGAAGGGAACTCAGGAAAGTGTCAGTGTGTCCCAACAATCCTATATCACCATCAGGAACATCTAGCAGGTGCAAGAATGCAGAATCAGAAGTATCAAGAAATTCATAGTTGCCTGACTCTAACCCAGCTGTGTCATCTTCAAGCTTTGGTTTGTAGCTACTTGCTTCTTCTTGAGTCATGTTAGCAAAGGTACTATTTCCAGTGTTTTGCACCTGCAATGATACATCTGAACATGACTCCAATTTTGATGATGATGATGCTTGCGAGAACACTACTCCTTCCTTCCCCTTAATCATGCGGAATGAGTGTCCAACCTCAGAATTCCAAAGTTGAAGAAAGCAATCAGGGTATGTTTTACTTGTTGACCATGAATTATGCAATTTGGACTCCATTGACAACCTTGCCTCTCGCCTCAACTCGGCACTTTCCCATTGTACCATGTGACGCGTAGAATGCATGGTTACAGGTTACATGCAAAGTAAATGTAATATCACAAATTCAAATCAATGAAGGTAAATATTGAAGTACAAGCAAGGGATTATGAGGATCTTTGGTTAAGTTGTGAAAATCACAACAACTCCTTTTCCTCAAGGTATTAGTATACAAGTATCATTGGGTGAAACAAAGGACATGAAGAGTGACATCATCTATTGGAAGAAATTACATTTCTCCTTTACCTTAATCATCTAACAACATGAATTTTAGCACTAGCAAGGTTGAAGGTTAAGCATGCAACATGCTTGCTTTGCAGCTCATGAGTAAAATTGATCATGGAATCCAGGCTTACCAATCCGAGAAATTACATAATACTCCTACATTACAAAATAACAATGTACATATCAAGTTTTCATGTTCGAATATACAAATAACAAACTATTCTTCTGTTGTCCTTCTCATGTATGCCTTGGTATATGGGGATCAAGTCTAGAAGATTGCTTCCGCATCCTATGTTTGCCCTTCACCCTTGTTGCTATGTTTGACCCACCCTCCCGGAGCACCCTCCGTATTATGTTCACCTACAACAGTCACAATGGTAGATTGTAAGTAGTCTATCTTTATAACATAATGGAACTTTTTCATTGTGAACATGCAAATCATTACTTACAAGCGGGCACCGCAATCGCTGCTTCATTTGGTGCACCCATCGCTACATGTAGGAGGATCTACACAGGCATGATCAGCATCCATCCGCTGAGACATTGGCATTTCGACACCTGCATATACAAAGATCCTCAATGTACTTTCAACGAGTAAACAACAAACACAACCATGTAAAACACGCAACTAGCTTGTTTAGTAACCACCACCTATTTGAACACCCAAGACCCTACACCACCCATGTCAAAGATAAATATCCGCTAGGGGAGTTTGGTGACAAGTAGGACCATCTTTCAAAATTGCAACATCCGCCTCTAGAGCCAAGATTCTCTGTTGTTGCTCCCTAATTTTCTGTTCATGCTCCTGAAACGTCGCCAATACTTTTTGATATTCATCAACATGTACATATTGGTGTTGTTGCCCCCCCAGTAATGCATCCCGGACAATGGGTAGTTGAAGCTCAAGATCTGTTGATATTAAAGCAACCGTTACTGCAAACATCGAATCACATCAATCGAACATTGGGTATATCAATTTTCAAGATATTAACGAAAATATGGTATGGTTGGTACCCTTGTATTCATGAATGCTTCCTTCATTTTCTTCTTCCTCAATGTAACAATTGGCCAGCTCAGAAACCGTGGGAAAGGATGCTCGGGAGGTGTGCTAGGTGTATAGCCAATCGAGATATGGTTCATCGCCCATATCTACCAAAAAAGATTGACATCATTAGTAGCCGTAAAATTTTGTTAACATATCATTATATGGCTATCAAACATATGCAACAATACATACCGTAGGATGGGTGCACAGCCACATATATGTATTTCATGGTCATTTGACCCTTCGCCACCGACCATGCGAGCTCGGTCAAACTCCCAACCAGGAATTCATGAACTGCAGCTGCCCGATTGAAGCTATGGTGGCATCCAAGTCATCCAAAGAGCCAGGCATAATCAGTGAAGACATGCTTGCCTTGTCCTCGCAAAGTAAAACACCCCGAAAGCAAGGAGTACATATGTCCTCTGTAAATCCCCCACATTATGCGGAATGGCGGGCATCTTCTCCAGAGATAGCCTGTATGGTTATATCTCCCCCTCAAAAATTGACAGTGTATAGCAATGCTCATTGGCTGCACCTACCACCTGGTTCACCCGTGGTGGAAGTCCCAAAGCCAGGCATACATCAGCAGGGGTAAAAGGGATCGGCGTACCCCTAACATTGAATGCTCGAGCACCGTCATCCCACCTACTCACAAGCTCGCACAATAAGACATTTGAAATATTAGGTTCATTGGTCATTTTAGTAACCCATTTAAATGGGGTCGTATCCAACAAAGCACGATGCTCCTCTGAAAGTGCCTGGTTGATTTCAATCAATATTCCTGGCATACAAGCATGCCTCGCATGAACCTGCCAAGTATCATTACTTGAAATGTCAGTTGATTGTAAATACGTTGCACGCGAGTAAGTACAAACACAAATGAGGTTTCCTTACATTAATATCTGCTGCTCCAGCCATTTCAGTCTTTGCTTTTGGTTTACCTGTTTATAGACGATCCAACACATCATAAGTTAGAATCACATTAACCTATTTTGTACTCACTGCCATTGTTTTTCTAAGTTTTCTATATGGTACATATAGAAAACTTATCATAAGGAATGGTTGAGACAAAGTCATGACAAACTAGGATTAAATATTGTTCACACTAGCCAACATTGTACATATAGAAAAACAGAACCAACATTTCATGAACATATAGAAAAACAGAACCAACATTTCATGAACAAGCCAAGTACATTCAATCAAACAATATTGTTCACACTGTCACACTACCAAATAGTACAAATCATAACATCATACCATCAGCAGAAAAACAGAGGTTTCTTAGGTTCACCCATTACAATGTTGACAAAGACCCAAACAGATAAAGCCATGAAAGAAACAACGTGAATAGCAACTAATCCCTACGGAGAATAGATATACAAAGCTTACCTAGCTATAGCTTCAGCAGAGCCCAAGGGATGAGATGCGGGATTGTGAGAGTGAGCGACCTAGGGTTCGTTTGATTTGGTGGTGGGTGGAGATATGAGAGATCAACAGAAACAGGGAAGGAAGAAAGGAGGGTTTTTCCTCGACTATTCTTGCGGTGGGTGGCGCCGTCGATGAGTGGTGGGTGTCGTCGTTCGTCGTGGCTGTCCTTGGGAAGAAGACACGTTTCAGCGAGAAGACAGAAGCGTCGTGGCATCCTTTGGGAAGAAGACACGATTCACGAGAAGACAGAACAGGGGAAGAAGACAGAACGGGGAAGAACACACGATTCTGGCAGAGAAGACACGGTGAAGGAGAAAGAGGACGAGGCGGATGTGAAGACTTAGCGTCGAGTGAAGAAGCGAAGGAGGGAAGAGCGCAAGGCAAGGCAAAACCTATTTTCCACTTGTTCTCGATATTCACACTATTGCCACTCATATAATTACTGAAACTGCCATTAACACATACGGTGTTTTTCGTAGGTGTATGTTTTCGTGTCAATTTAGCAATTATGTTTGACATATTTTGCCGGACAACAACACGTACACCGTATGAGAGTGACTGACACGCAGCCTGGCATGCATCAGAGCCAGACTGTAGCAAGAAGTACGCTTTTTTTTTTTTTTAAATTTAATTTTTTTTTGTAAATAAAATTTTTGATTAAGTATGGCCATTCACCACATATTTGAAGGCATTCACCAGATAATTGAACTACGTTCACCAGATAATCTAAGGCATCCACAAGCTAATTTAGTATAGGCATTCACCACATATTCGAAGGCATTCACCAGATAAGTGAACTACGTTCACCAGATAATCTAAGGCATCCAAAACTCGGTTTTAGTATGGGCATTCACCAGATATTCGAAGGCATTCACCAGATAATTGAACTACGTTCACCAGATACTCTAAGGCATCCAAAACTTGGTTTTAGTATGAGCATTCACCACATATTTGAAGGCATTCACCAGATAATTGAACTACGTTCACCAGATAATCTAAGGCATCCAAAACTTGGTTTTAGTATGGGCATTCACCACATATTTGAAGGCATTCACCAGATATTTGTACCCCGTTCACCAGATATTGATACATACTTAATCAAAAAAATTATTTACAAAAAAAATTTAAATTAAAAAAAAAAAAAAGGTGCTACAGTGCACATTAGGTCAATACTGATCTTGCACGCATCACATGATGTGTTCATACTGATGTATCTAGTATGTTGTCCCAAATTCTGTGTCAAAAAATTATTTCCGTTACCAAATTAACATCCATGAACAAGAAAATGAAAATCTTTGACATTTGCCGTAGCCACGCCTAGATTTGGTTATGAAAGGTTATTGCTTGGAAGGATGTAATTGATGATGGGTAATGGAGTTTGGGTATCGGGTAATTGCGGAAATGGAGAAACGGTAGTCGGAGTTCATACGGCGGCGGTGGTCGGAGTTGCTGTCATTATCCTTTTCATTTCAATACTTTTCTGTAGAGAAAAAGAAAAAATGCTAAAAGAAAAAACAAATACCGTTGACCAGACAATATGCATAGAAATACATATACACAAACAATGGTGGAAATACAAGTATTATACACTACTTTTGCTGATGTATAAAGTAAAAGCATCTTAATGGGTGGTCAACAATGAGCAAGGTTACACCAGAGCAAAAATATTGGTGCAACTTAGAGCATACCTATATATACTACCATAATTATAACAAGCAGAAACTTGCAAAACCAGGAAAAAAAAATCATATCAATAACAGCTCAGACTAAAGCCATAACAAGTAGACCAGCAGCCACTTCTAATTACATGATTGGATTATGGTGTACCACCCATATTTTACATCATCCACTACATTACTCATATGGTAAATTTTGGGTCAATCAAATTGCCACATATGTTGGCCAAAAATTCAAACTTTCTAATTATATTATACTGTAGTCAAACTATATGAATACAATATATTGTAGTATAATATATGTGTTTTTTGTATTTGCAAATTTAACTCATATTCAAATAATATTTTTTGATTAAAAAAACTGATTATATTGCAAAATATTATTGATAACGAACATTATTTTAATTCATATTAAAATATTATTTTGCAATATAATCAGTTTTTTAAATCAAAAAATATTATTTTAATATGGATTAAATTTACGAATACAAAGAGTACATATATGAAATAGACAACTATAAACACAAGAAGGGGGGGTTGAATTGTGTTTATCAGAATTTAAGCAAAGTTGAAATCTTTTCGAAAACAAAAAGGCTAAATTTGGACGAGTGGAAGAATACAGGATGGACGGATGACTTTTGCAAGCACACCACTTGATAGACGTAACAAAACTAAGGCAATTAAATAGTTTGAGGGAAGAGAGATTGACACGGTTATTTATCCTGGTTCACTCTTCAAACATTTGCGATGGACGTGAGCTTCAATCACTACAGTGTTGGACGTGTGTTTCAATCACTTGCGTTGGACGGATGATTCTATTACTTAATCTCTGCACTTGATAGATAGGTTAGCAACCAATATGAAGGTTAATTAAATCATTAACCAATGTTTAGTTTTCATCAAAACTTAGGGAAATGCACATCAGACATTTTAGAGACTTAACAATCTCCCTCTTTTTGATGATGACAAACATTGAGATGATTTAATGAACCTCAGAAAATTTCAACAAAGAAAATAGCATATATCAGACAGGTTGTAAATTTTCTTAAGCGAACAGGTCATATCATATTCATTCTCCCATTCTCCTATAACATATTTCTATCACAAATCTCAATTTCTCCTATTCTCCCCCTTTTGTCAACATCAAAAAGAGTTATCAAGTTTTATTTATGTGATATGTTAATGGCAAGATAACATGTTAAGAAAATCATAGTAATGCAGCAAGCATATTAGACATACTCAACTTAAACTATTGTATCATTACTCCCCCTGAACTAATGCTTAGTTGAAAGAACATGTATATAGGAGTAATGACAGATTTAGCATAGACAGCTTAACAATTCAGACATGTCATTCAACAATGCAATGCATGTTTAGATTATCTCTAATAAATAAAAACCTTTCTTCTGCGAGGGGTTTAGTGAAAATATCAGCTCATTGATTTTCAGTTTTAACAAACTTAATATCAAAGATGCCTTTCTGAACATAATCCCTAATGAAATGATGTTTGATTTCAATATGTTTAGCCTTAGAATGTTGAATTGGATTTTAAGTTAAGCATATAGCACTGGAATTATCACACCATACAGATATGTTATGTTCATAAATAGAGTAATCCTCAAGTTGATGTTTTACCCATAAGAGTTTAGAGCAGCAACTAGCAGTAGAGATGTATTCTGCTTCAGCAGTAGACAAGGCAATGGTTGTCTGCCTCTTGCTTGACCATGAGACTAAACTTGCTCCAATGAAGTGATATCCTCCACTGGTGCTTTTTCTTTCTATTCTGTCTCCAACAAAATCAGCATCACAATATCCCACTAATCTGTATTATTTTGATCTTAAATACAACAAACCAAGATTAGTAGTTCCAAGTAAATATCTAAATATTCTTTTAACAGCCTTAAGATGAGATTCTCTAGGATCAGATTGGAATCTAGCACACATACAGACACTAAATTGAATGTCAGGTCTGCTTGAAGTTAAGTACAGTAGAGACCTAATCATACCTCTATAGACAGTTTGATCAACCTTTTTACCATCATCATCTTTGCTTAGTTTTGCATAGGGTTGCATAGGGGTTTTCATGGGCTTTGCATTTTCCATTTTGTATTTCTGGAGTATCTCCTTGGTATATTTTTGTTGATGAATGTAAATTCCATCACTTGTCTGCTTGATTTGTAATCAAAGGAAGAACTTTAATTCTCCCATCATGCTCATCTCAAATTCAGCTTGCATTAGATTTGAAAATTCCTTGCACAGGTTTTCATCAGCTTGCATTAGTTCCTCTTGTTTAACATACACTTCTTCTTCAATTATACAATTTAGAAAAGTACTTTTTACATCCATTTGAAATAAGGTAATTTGGTGTTGTGCAGCATATGACATTAAAATGCGTATGGCTTCTATTTTAGCTACAGGTGCAAAGGTTTCAGTATAATCAATACATTCTTGTTGGTTATAGCCTTGAGCTACTAACCTTGCTTTATTTCCGACAACTTTACCATCTTCATCTAATTTTTTTCTGAAGACTCATCTTGTTCCAATAACTGACTTGTTTTTAGGCTTAGAGACAAGAGTCCAGACATCATTTCTGGTGAACTGGTTAAGTTCTTCTTGCATAGCAAGAATCCAAATTTCATCCTCAAGAGCTTCTTCAATGCGTTTAGGCTCCAAATCTGAAATAAAGGCCACATTGCTTGATTCTCTTAATCTGGATCTGGTTCTTACTCCTTCAGAAGGATTTCCAATAATAAGATCCTTAGGATGATGAGTGTTGAACTTCCAATCCCTTTTGAGATCATCATGAAGATCATCTTCTAGATCTGATAGTTCTTTATCAGTCTTTAATCCATCATTGAATTTAACATGAACAGATTCTTCAATAATACAAGTTCTTGAATTGTAAACTCTAAAAGCCTTAGACTTTTCAGAGAATAACCTACGAAAATACCGTTATCTACCTTAGAATCAAACTTTCCAAGATTATCTTGGGTATTCATAATAAAACATTCACATCCAAAAGCATGAAAATAAGATATGTTGGGGCTTTTTCCCTTCCACAATTCATAAGGAGTCCTTTTTAGAAAAGGCCTAATAAGTATTCTGTTTTGTACATAGTAAGCAGTGTTTATAGCTTCTGCCCAGAAGTACTTAGGGAGATTATTTTCATTGAGCATAGATCTAGCCATCTCTTGCAGAGATCTATTCTTTCTCTCAACCACTCCATTTTCTGTGGAGTTCTAGGTGCAGAGAAATTGTGAGAGATTTCATTCTCCTCACAGAACTGTCTAAACTGCTCATTTTCAAATTCTCCCCTATGATCACTTCTAAGAGTAGAAATACAGAAACCTTGCTCATTTTGTACTCTTTTGCAGAATACTGAGAAAGCCTTAAAAAACTCATCTTTGTGTGTTAGGAAGAGTACCCATGTGTGTCTAGAATAGTCATCAACTATGACAAATCCATTTTTTCTTCTAGCCAAGCTGGCAACACTAACTGGTCCAAACAGATCCATGTGTAACAACTGAAGAGGTCTAGAGGTTGGTACTTGGTTTTTAGATTTGAAACTAGATTTTATTTGTTTACCTCTCTGACATGCATCACACAAGACATCTTTCTTAAAGCTAATATCAGGCAATCCTCTCACGAGATTATTCCTTTTTAATTCGGAAATTAGTTTCATAGTAGCATGTCCTAGTTTCTTATGCCATAACCATCTCTCATCCTCTTTAGACATCGACAAGGTTACACTTTGATCTGAGAGATCAGACAGTTCAATCTTATAAAGATTTTGTTGCCTTTTAGCTGAAAAGAAGGTTTTGCCACTGCAGTCTTTAACTATGCATACATCCTTGGTAAAGGAAACATCAAAACCACTATCACATAATTGACTTATGCTAAGCAAATTGTGTCTTAATCCTTTAACCATAAGAACATTAGATATAGAGGGAAGAGGGGGTTTACCACCAATAGTACCAATTCCTATAACTTTCCCTTTCTGATTTCCTCCGAAGGCAACGTGTCCTCCTTTCTTAAGTTGGAGGTCTAGGAACATAGACCTTTCTCCTGTCATATGACGCGATCAGCCACTATCCAGGTACCAACAACGGTATTTTCTTTGTCCTATTAAGGACATCTGCAACAAAAATTATTTGATCTTTAGGTACCCATATTTTTCAAGGTCCTTTTCTGTTAGTTCTAGGAGTCTGTAAACACTTCCTTCTCTTCTTATGGATACATGATGAGCCTCTGTTTGACTGGTTTTATAACTAGTCAAGACCTTGGCTTTGTGCTTATTTTATATCATTTTTACCCAATTTAGACTTGATTGTCTCTAAGTAATATTTTGAGTCTGTAAATTGTTTTTAAGTTAATTTAGTTGATTTAGAGTGAATAAAGTATTTACTTTTACTTTCTATTTTCAGGTAAATAAAAAGGAATAATTCTGGAGTTTCTCGCCCCGCGAGAAGGCTGCTCGCCTCGCGACCCCGAAGCTGACTGTTCCAAGAAAATGCAAAGTCTCTGGTTCGCCCCGCAAATAAATGGCTCGCCTCGCGAATCATCCAACCATGAAAAGTCAGAGACGATCACGGCTTGCCCGTGTTGAAGGCCACGGGCGTTGCAGTTTGGGAATTTGAAGCGTTCGCCTCGCGAAGAGATGCTCGCCTCGCGAGAAGACCAAGAGTTGCAAACCTTTCGCATAATTCGCCTCGCGAGCAGTTCTTCGCCTCGCGAGGACTTGGATTCCAGAATTTGTATATAAACTGCTCTATGGCAGAATGATAAGTTAGCTAGTTTTTAGGGAGTCAGAATTAGCCAGTTTTGGCTAGTTTCTGAGCTTGTTAGTCTTTTGTTTTTTTTCCCTTAGTTTATTGTTTTCTTTTGTAATGGACTCCTAGATTAATCTACTGTAATTGGTTTTTATCCATACTTGAGGTTCTTGTATTTCCTGTTTTCATTTCCCTTTCTCTTTTCAATGCCATGCTTTATATTTCTGTTTGCTTAATTCAGGAGTATATTGTGTTGTGTTGGTTTATCTCGGTGATACCATGTTCCTATATATAATCGCGTTTGCTTAATTCGCGTGTGTACGTTTCGTGTTCGCTTAGTTCACGGAGTGCTTAACCCCGTTTGCTTAATTCGGGAATAGGGACATATATCTGTAGTAGTGGTTCCGCTTGTGAATTATTGCTACAACCGGGAGGGGATTAGAATCTGCTTAGGGCTAGGAATTTGCATGAACCGATGATAGTTGGAAAACCAAAAGCAGTAGGTTAATCGCTTTAGTTTATTTGTTAATCTCTTTTCTTACTCTGTTTTTATTTTGTTTCCTTTATTTTATCTTAATCTCAAAACCCCCTTTTCTAACTTTTTCTGTTAATAATAACAACACTAAAGAGTCCTTGAGAGACGATCCGAGTTGTCGCTCTATACTGCATTATTTTTATAATCGCTCGTTCTTTTTGGCGCGTGGCGACGGCGCGGTCAATACACTTAGACATAACATGCCCAGTTTTTCCACAGAAGTTACAAATAGGTGTTGATTTGGTTACAGTTGACTTAACAGATACTGTAGGAACTTTAGTTGATACTTTATGATGTGTCTGATGGACATATCCAATACCTTCTTTGTTAAGAGAGTGCTTCTGAATGCCAAGAAGCTTAGTCAGATTGTCTCCACCATTAACAAATTTGGCAAGATCAGAAGTGAGATCTTCCACTTTCTGTTGAAGTTTTCCAACTTCTTCAGATGGTGATGTTTCACTTGAGATTTTAGCTTCATTAGACTTTTCAGTCTTCAGCTCACTGTTCTCTTTAGTCAGCTTCTCGCACTCTTGAGATTTTTGTTTATGCTCACTGGTGAGCTTTACATACTCTCTCTTGAGGGATTTGAAGGCTTTAAATAAGCAGTTGGATTCTTCCAACAACTCCTCATAGGCATCAAGTAATTCCTCATAGTCAGGATGTACATCATCATCAGAGTCTAATTCAGTGTTGGCCATCAAACAGAGATTGGCTTCTTCCTCAGTTTCTTCATCAGAAGATGTTGACTCCAGATCCTCCCAAGTAGCCATCATTCCTTTCTTCTTCTTCTTGAAGAATTTCTTAAAAGGGGCCTTCTTGAGTTGAGGACATTCAGCCTTGAAGTGACCGGGCTTCTTGTACTCATAGCAAACAATTGGACTTTTGTCTGTTGAGGTGGATTATTTGAAGTTCTTGTCCTTGTTGAACCATCTGAATGACCTCTTGTACTTCTTTTTCTGTAGGAGAAGTTTTATCTTCCTGGTCAGGAGAGACAACTCTTCATCACTCTCAGAATCCTCGAGTTCTGATAGGTCAGCATCATTGGATGACTCATCTGCCTTCAGAGCCTTGGAAACTTTTACTGACTTTTGATCAGCTTTCAGAGCAATTGACTTGCCATTCTTTGGTGCAACTTCATCTCCAAATTCTTGCTCATGAACAGTGAGTGTTCCAAGAAGTTCATCCATAGTCAAGGTAGTAAGATCCTTGGCTTGGGAGATAGCAGTGACCAAAGGTCTCCACTGTTTAGGTAGACTTCTCAAAATCTTTCCAACCTTCTCAGCATTGGTATAAACTTTGCCAAGAGATTTCAAACTGTTGATTATAGTTTGGAATCTTCCTATCATCTGAGCAACAGACTCACCTTCCTCCATAATGAACAGTTCATACTTTCTGACAAGTATGGCAATCTTTGATTCTTTGACTTTTGCTGTTCCTTCATGAGTGACACCCAAAGTGTCCCATATTTCCTTCGCAGAGTCACAAGCACAAACCTTCTCAAACTCCTCCGGACTGAGAGCACAGATGATGTTATATCTGGCTTTGTGGTTAAGATCCCATTTTGTCTTTTCAACACCAGTCCACTGAGCTTTTGGTTTGTCAGTGTTATTATCATTTTTGGGAATGAATGGATCGGACCATCTGTGATGACATCCCAAAGATCAGAGTTTGTGGATAGAATAAACCATTGAAATCTATCTTTCCAGTAGTTGTAATTTTCTCCATTGAAGTAAGGAGGTCTGGTTAGGGAGGCTCCTTTAGTCTGATGACTTCCACTTGTACTAGCTCCAGCCGTCATGTCTATTCTTTAGGACCTTTTACCTCTACACTGTTAGATGCTCAACCCAGAAGCTGAGCTCTGATACCAACTGAAATAGACAACTATAAACACAAGAAGGGGGGGTTGAATTGTGTTTATCAGAATTTAAGCAAAGTTGAAATCTTTTCGAAAACAAAAAGGCTAGATTTGGACGAGTGGAAGAATACAGGATGGACGGGTGACTTTTGCAAGCACACCACTTGATAGACGTAAGAAAACTAAGGCAATTAAAGAGTTTAAGGGAAGAGAGATTGACACGGTTATTTATCCTGGTTCACTCTTCAAACATTTGCGATGAACGTGAGCTTTAATCACTACAGTGTTGGACGTGCGTTTCAATCACTTGCGTTGGACGGATGATTCTATTACTTAATCTGCACACTCGATAGATAGGTTAGCAACCAATATGAAGGTTAACTAGATCATTAACCAATGTTTAGTTTTTATCAAAACTTAGGGAAATGCACATCAGACATTTTAGAGACTTAACAATATACTATACTACAATATATCGTATTCATATATTTGACTACAGTAGAAATACAACTAGAAAGTTTGAAATTTTGACCAAACTCATGTGACAATTTGATTGGTCCAAAATTTACCACATATAGATGGTGTAGTGGATGATGCACCTTAACCCAACCCCTTATATATATATATATATATATATATATATATATGTGTAAAGTACTCATGACACGATTACAACATCACAGTAGCACAAATGCTTAACATGCATTCCAACAATAGTAGCAGCAAAAATATCCTTTTTTTCAAGGGAAAGAAATTCATTCAATTACTAAAATAAGAATCAATACAATCAAGTTGATCAAGCAGGGTAGGGGCATTCCCCATCCAGATTAAGGGGCTAACTCTAGTAGTTAAGCCATCTAACTCAGCGACAACATTACACACAGGTTGTGCAGGAGACCAAGGGACATCAAGCCAAACTCTATATCCCTTCAGCCCAACAATTTCTTCCTCACTCGGTTAAGGACAAGGAATAGATGAGATGCCACAACCTTAACACTTATCTGATTACGGGTCATTTCTTTGACTTTTTCAAACACAGTTCGACAAAAATATCCTTAGTTAGACCACAACAACAGCAACAAAAAAAAATCATCATATATATATCACCACCACTAGTGGGTAGAGAAGAGTGCTCAGTGAGAAGTAATTTTACTATCGGGTATAAGAACCTACGGGTGTGGTATACATATGGTGCCGCAAGAGATAACTTTCACTAAATCCCATTTTATAATAGAAGAGATAGTGAGGAAGAGTTATATTTTATTGGACAATAATAATCCTACAATAAATTCCACAAAATCCCATTTTTAAATCTCATTCAAACACAAAATAATTTCTACTTCTAATAATAGTCTCCGTTTTTACTTCTACATCATAGAAGTCCCCTTTTTAAACTCATCCAAATAGGCCCTTAATCAATGAATATACGTAGAAGTAAAAAATGTGTAAAAAAATTAATGGTGTGAGAATTTCATAATTCAATCAAGAAATTTAGTTTTTCTATTTAATTATTTAAAACTAATATAAAAGGCATATAATAAAAAATGGCTTGTAAATATTATTATTGTATTACAAGCGCTTGACTGAGAGTCTTACAATGAACTTACACATATAACCTAACAACGAAGGACCCACCCACAAGAATCTAGTAGTGTGTGCTCTACTATCTTCTTTACCATGTCACTTTACAAAGAAGCATTATGTACCTTTTCAAGTGATTAACATAAATTCAAATTGGCTATGATTCACACTAGAAAACATTTCATGCTTGCATTATGGATCCAGTGGTTACTGCATCTGCAAAATGCAGTAACATAATAAGAATGTTTTTTGTTTCATGTTGATAACTTACACAATTGATTATGTCATCTCTCAAACGTGATTTTAATAAAAATGTGATATTTGGTTACTATCAGGTAAAATTGATTTTGCATTTAGAAGCGATTATAACTGGAAGTTAAAAAAAATAGCTTTTGAATTGAGTTGAAAATTTTACACTAAATTTTATGTCAAACTTGCTTTCAAAATAAAAACATTCAGACATAAATCACTTCACTTCAAACTTAACTCTAACCAAATCAATTTTACAAAATCAATTACATTTAAAATCACTGATAAAGTTGATCCAAATAGATACTAAGAATATCACTGCATGCACAAAGACATGTAACTTTTTATGACTAGACTAGAAAAGGAAAATCAAGTGCAACATTTAGATTGTATCTCTTTAGGTGTCAACTTTATATCCTCCTCTTTACTTGCTTGTTGCATGATATCTTGGATAAGCAAAGTCATATTAAGATGAGAAGATCCCCCTTTTTCAACCGCACTTTTTGCCAACTCACTGAGTTTTCTGGCCCTTTCTCTTCTCTCTTTTCCTACTTCTCCTTCATCCATCAGCATGCATATTGCCCTCTTAATATCTTCCTTCTTCACCAATACACCTGTCTTCTCTTCCTCTCCCCACTTCAATGGAATCTCTACTCCAAGGCTCACACCAATCCTCAACACTTGAACAACAAGTTTCTCATTTAAAAATTGATCTGCAAATAATGGCCAAGTGACCAATGGCACACCAGCGCTTATCCCTTCAAGTGTTGAATTCCAACCACAATGTGTTAAGAATCCTCCAATTGAAGGGTGTGATAATATTAGTACTTGTGGAGCCCAACCTCTAATTATAAGGCCTCTCCCCTTGGTCCTTTCCTCAAATCCTTCTTCACTGATCCACTTTTCTAACTCCTCAAACTTATACCCTTCTCTAATAACCCATATAAATGGTCTTTCTGTTGCTTCCAAGGCCAAAGCCATCTCCATAATCTGTGAAGGAATCAAATTGCACAAGCTCCCAAGACAAGCATAGACCACAGACTTAGGTTGCTGCAAATCTAACCACTTCAGGCAATGGTGTTCATTAATTGATGCCCCATTACCTCTTTGGGCCTTATCCAAGTCATCTTTGTTGCATAGTGAAACTGGGCCAATGCACCATACCTTATCATTTCTTTCCTTCTTGTAACCCTTGACATATGCTGGCTCCAACTCTTCAAAAGTATTTATGATAACACCATATGACTTTATTTCAGCATCAATCGTCTTTTCCCTATAGCTCTTCATGCTATCAGTATCATTATCCATTTGTCCTGGTATCTGATCTTTAGTAACTTGAATTTTGTCAGGTATGCCAGGCACAGTGAAGTACTCTGATTCTGAAGTGATGCTCTCATCAACCTTTGAACTACGTATCATGTGCATGCAATGGAGGCAGAAGCAAGAAAAGCCGTGGAAAGAAATCCTTGGAATGTGATACTTTTCAGCAAGTTGAGCTGTCCAAGGAATGCAGAAGTCAGAGATTATGCAACTTGGTTTTGGTGTTAGTGCAGGAAAAATTTCTTCTGCTTGCTTTTGGAGCATCGCAATTCCATTGAAGAGATTGTACATCATATTTGTTGATGGTATCATGTCAAAATTCTCACACCCTTCTGGTAGTCCTACTTCTTTTGATGGGAATTGGAGTTGTACTAGTCGGATTTGGAGACCAGAAGAAACAGCACGAGAAATAACTGAAGTAAAACGGGATGCATTTTTTGGAGTGGTGAATATGGTGACAATTGCACCATGCTGTGCTAAGAGCCTTGCAATGTCCATCATAGGGATGATGTGGCCTTGAGCCATTAGAGGAAACAAGATGAAGTGAGGACGGTTTGATTGGGAAACCATGGCTAGCTTAGTTGTGGCTACTACAAGAAGAAAATGGCTATATGTGTTGTATGTTGTTTCACTCTTGTATGTAGCTAGTGTGCTTCTCCCTCTCTTTATATACAAAATTAGTAGTTCATGGGGTCTCCAACTTTTTAGCTAGCAAAAATATCATTGGGACATTGATAACCATTAATGACATTTAAAATTGTAATTAATAACATGTTAATCTTAATTAATGGATATACATGAGTTAACTTATGAAGGAAAGACTTGATTAATGATATATAAAATTTTGGCTAATACAACTCAATAGATAATTAATTTATCCATTTTTAATATATTTATTAATTAAGTTTAACATATTATTAACCATGATTTTGAAAGTATTTTTTTTTTATGTTGAAATAATAATACCGAACTTTTTAGTTGATGATGTAAGAGCATATGCAATGGGCATTGGACTATGTGAGGTACGTACTAGACTTCTAGTGGTTCATGGAAGGGACTGGAGTCTTGTGGACTACGTAACCTGCCGTCAGCATGACAAATTTCTCTGCCTAAATGCAAACAAAACGAAGAGAAGTGTCGTGATCATTCAATTCTATGTTTACCAAGAAATAGAAAGAAAAAAAATCTGTCCTAACTATCACTTGTTCATGCTGGATAGTGTAGATAGCTCTGTGCTTCTAGTATTATCTCTGCCTCACCTTCATAATTAAAACAAGGACAATATTCTCTGGACAAGGAAACCCGATACGTGGGAAATTCTTAGCCTTTCCATCCCTTGTCAGATTTATTTATACAATTTCTCAAATTTGTTTGTATTCTATATCTGCCCATACACTTTTTCCTTTTTTATTTTTTAAGTAAATAAAAGATTGGGTAAGATGTTGAAAAAGAATTATTCTCTAGATTCCTTCTTGCAAATTTACAATTTTTAGTATTCTCAGGACTTAAAACAAGTCAAAACAAAATAATAATAATATAAATAAACAACATTGCTATTTCGTACATACAAATTCACCCATGAATTATCTTAACCAAAGTGATATGTTGTGAGGGTTGGGCTATGGTATTGGATTAAGTTTGTTATTTCTGTTTTATCCAATATTAGTTAGTTATTAGTTTGTTTCTTGATTAGTTAGTTTGCCTCTTGATGAGTGTATCTTGGAGTTCCTTATCTCCTCCTTTGTTTCCAAGGTGTTATATAAACACCTCTTACTCTTCTATGTAAATAGATTCAATAAATCAATACAAAAGTATTTCAACTCTGATTCATCTAATATGGTATCAGTCTTCATTTTGCATACATAGCTTCCGCAATATTCTATTTCTTTCTCTCATGGCTCAGGTTAACCCACCAACAAGCCCCTCATCTTCCAATCTTGATAACTCTAATGAAAACCCACCACCACCGCCGCCCCCTCCTCCACCCGACGCATCACAAAACCCAGCAAGTCCTTACTTTCTTCATCCTGGTGAAAACCCAGGGTATGTCCTTGTATCACCTCCTCTCCATGGCGAAAATTTCTATCATTGGAGCCGTGCCATGTTGCGAGCTCTCTCTTCCAAGAACAAGATCAAGTTCGTCAATGGCATCATCACACCTCCATCAGATGCCGATCCCATGTTCGATGCCTGGCAACGCTGCAATCACATGATCATTTCTTGGATCACTCGCACCCTTTCGTCACAAATCTCCCAAAGCACAGCTTCATTCGACACTGCTAGGGATCTCTGGCTCAATCTTGAAATTCGATTCACCCGTGGTAACCATTTTCGTATGTCTGATTTACTTCAAGAACTACATTCTATGAAACAAGGTGATAGATCTTTATCCAATTTCTTCACTGATATGAAAATCCTTTGGGATGAGCTAGAATTCATTCGCCCAACCCCTTCTTGTTCATGTTTGCATATCTGCACTTGTGATTTGAGCAAATCAGTTCAAACATATAAAGACAAGGAGCATGTTATATGTTTCTTGAAAGGCCTCAATGAGACATTTCAACCTGTTCGAAGCCAAATCCTCATCATGAATCCCCTACCTTCTATTAGTGCGACATACTCTATGGTTGTTCAACAAGAATGCACCCCTTCCATTCTTCCTGATGCTTCAGCCCTCTCAAGTACCAATTTTTCACAAACCAGAAACCAACCATCTCAGGGAAGGGGGAGAGGCCACACCAACTCTAAAAATCTGATGTTATGCACTCACTGTAACCGCACCAATCATACAATTGATGCTTGTTATTTCAAACAGGGATTCCCTCTTGGGTATAGGACCAGAAATACGAACCCTTCTCCTCAATTGGCAGCTGCTACATCTACTGACATTCCTAGAATTGAATACCCTGTGAAAGCTGCTCCTGCTGAATCATCTTTCCCCATCTCCAAAGAAGATTACCAATACTTGATCAACTCGCTTCATTCTTCTAAACAAGGTTCAACTTCAAACATAAACACAGTGAGTAAACCATCTTCTTCAGATACCAACCACCATGTGGTTTTGGGTGCCATCAAGACAGGTAATTGCATTTCCCCTTACTTCACTTGGATCCTTGATTCAGGTGCAAGTGATCATATTTGTCCTTATATTGAATGTTTTTCTTTTTGTACATCTATCTCTCCTATTCCTGTTAAGCTACCCAATGGCACTATTCTTTATGCAAAATCATCAGGAACTATCTCTTTTACCAAAGACTTTTATCTTACTAATGTCCGTTATATTCCCGAATTTCATTTTAATTTAATATCTATTCATCGGCTAACTACTTCTTTACAATGTCACATATTACTAACTTCTGCATCTTGCATTATTCAGGCTCGATATACCCTGAAGATGATTGGGCAAGCTGAGGTCACCAACAATCTCTACATCTACAATGGCATTCCCTCTTCTTTCTCCAATAAACATAACTCTCTTAGTTTAGCCACTACTGCTACTAACATTCCCTCCAATTCTTATTTGTGGCACTTTAGATTAGGACACCCTTCTGTTTCTGTTTTACAGCAATTATGTACCAACTTCCCTTACATTTCCTTTAATAAAAAATTGATTTGTGAATGTTGTCACTATGCTAAGCAAGCTAGATTACCCTTTCCTATTAGTGATTCTGCTACATTGCATCATTTTGCCCTCATACATATGGATATTTGGTGTCCTATTGGCATTGCATCCATTCAAGGTCACTCTTACTTCTTAACTATTGTTGATGATTACACTAGATATACATGGATTTATTTGCTTAAAACTAAGTCAGATACTAGGACTTGCATTACTCATTTTTTCAATCTTATTTCCACTCAATTTTCTGCAAAAATACAGATTCTTAGGACTGACAATGGCAAAGAATTCCATATGCCATCGTATTACTCTTCCCTCGGGATTATCCACCAAACATCTTGTGTGGAAACCCCTCAACAAAACTCCATTGTAGAGAGGAAACATAGACACCTCCTCCATGTAACTAGGGCATTGCTTTTCCAATCAAATTTACCCAAAACCTTTTGGAACTATGCCCTTTGTCATTCTGTCCATCTCATTAACTGAATGCCAAGCCCTGTTTTAGACAATGAAACACCATATGCTAAACTGTATAACACTTATCCTAACTTCATAGATCTTAAAGTGTTTGGTTGTCTTGCCTTTGCTTCAACATTCACTCAACAAAGACATAAACTTAACTCAAGGGCTAGGAAATGTATATTTTTAGGTTTTAAACCAGGCACTAAGGGCTATCTGTTTTTTGATTTACATGCACATGATTTATTTGTCTCTAGAAATGCCATTTTTTATGAAACTTCTTTTCCATACAGCTATGCATCAGACTCTCTTCATCATGATAATCATTCTAATCTGCCAAACACTGATCCTGCTTTCTTTTTTGATTTCAACCATTCTTATCCATATGATAGTCCGCATAGTCCTGTTTCACACACTCCTCCTTCTAATATTGCAACACCTTCACCACCTATGCACACACCTCACTCTCATGTTGCTGCACCTTCACCACCTCTGCACACACCTAGTTCTGATATTGCAGCAAATTTCCCAAACATGTCACCTGCTGCCCCTGAGGATCCCTTAGATAACAATGCCTCTAATCTAAGAAGATCTGAAAGGCATAGACATCCACCATCATATCTAAAAGATTTTCATTTTAACAATTCTGCTTACCATGCAAATACTACTGTCAGGTATCCTCTTTCCTTTGTCATTTCCTACTCTAAACTCTCTCCTCATCACTTACATTACACTCTTGCTATCTCTTCACATGATGAACCTAAAACTTAACTTCAAGCTCTTAAAAATGTTCATTGGATTTAGGCCATGAGTTCTGAAATTGATTCCCTGCTTGCAAATAAAACTTGGACATACACTGACCTTCCTCAGGGAAAATCCCTCATTGGTTCAAAATGGGTTTATAAGATTAAATACAAATCTGATGGTACAATTGAAAGATATAAAGCTCGCTTAGTAGCTAAAGGTTTTAATCAAATTAAGGGCCTAGATTTCTTTGATACTTATTCCCCCGTTGCTAAAGTTACTACAATTAGACTTTTATTAGCTATTGCATCTACTAACAATTGGTTCCTTCATCAATTAGATGTGCATAATGCCTTTTTGCATGGAAACCTAGAGGAGGAAGTCTATATGCAGCCTCCTCCAAGCCTATCTACACCAAAACCTAACCAAGTTTGCAAACTTTTAAAGTCCATTTATGGTTTAAAACAATATAGCCGCTAATGGTTTGCTAGATTGTCTTCCTTTTTGAAAAACAAGGGCTTCTTTCAATCTCTTTTAGATCATTCTTTATTTATTAAAGCATCACATTCATCATTTACTGTTTTATTGGTGTATGTCGATGACCTAATCCTTGCAGGCAATAACATTCATGAAATAGAATCTGTCAAAACTGATTTAAACTCTACCTTCAGAATTAAAGATTTGAGACATTTGAAGTATTTTCTAGGATTGGAGATTGCCCATTCCAAAGCTGGCCTACATATATGCCAAAGGAAATATGCACTCGATATCTTAAGTGATTGTGGCTTATTGGCTTCCAAACCCGCATCCACCCCAATTGCCAAAGCTACCAGATTAACAACTCAGCAAGGCACTCCATTAACAGACCCTGGCTCCTATCGAAGACTGGTGGGCAAGCTACTCTATTTGACAACTACAAGACCAGACATTGACTTCTCTGTTCAGCAACTCAGTCAGTTCATGAGCTGTCCTACCAACCTTCATCAGGAAGCTGCTCTTCGGGTCCTTAGGTACATCAAAGGTTCACCCGCTAATGGTCTCTTCTACCCAACAGATTCTGGTCTTCAACTCAAGGGTTTCAGTGACTCAGACTGGGCTACTTTCCCTGAAACCCGCAAATCAATCACAGGTTACTGCATTTTTCTTGGCTCTTCCCTCGTCTCATCGAAGTCCAAAAAGCAAGCTACGATGTCCAAATCATCTTCTGAAGTTCAATACCGAGCTCTTGTTTCAACTGTGTGTGAGTTGTAGTGGCTGAGTTATTTACTCCAGGATCTTCGGATTCCATTTATGCAACCTGCTCTGCTCTATTGTGACACCCAGTACGCGAGGCATATAACATCTAACTCTTCATTCCATGAGCGTACCAAACATATTGAGTTGGATTGCCATGTGGTCCGTGAGAAGTTGCAAGCACACTTGTTCCATCTTCTACCTATTTCAAGTTCAGATCAGCTGGCGGATTTACTGACTAAGCCGCTTGATCCTCTTCCCTTCAACAACCTTGTGAGCAAGCTGGGATTGAAAGCAATCCACTCTCCAGCTTGAGGGGGGCTATTGGATTAAGTATATTCAGTTTGTTATTTATGTTTTATCGAATATTAGTTAGTTATTAGTTTGTTTCTTGATTAGTTAGTTTGTCTCTAGATGAGTGTATCTTGGAGTTCCTTATCTCCTCCTTTGTATCCAAGGTGTTATATAAACACCTCTTACTCTTCTATGTAAATAGATTCAATAAATCAATACAAAAGTATTTCAACTCTGATTCATCTAATATATGGTGCACCACCCATATTTTATACCATCCACTACACTACTCATGTGGTAAATTTTGGGCCAATCAAATTGCCAAATAGGTTGGTCAAAATTTCAAACTTTCTAATTGTATTATACTGTAGTCAAACTATATGAATACAGTATATTGTAGTATAATATATGTGTTTTTTATATTTGCAAATTTAACTCATATTAAAATAATATTTTTTGATTAAAAAAAACTGATTATATTGCAAAATATTATTGACAACGAACATTATTTTAATTCATATTAAAATATTATTTTGCAATATAATCAGTTTTTTAAATCAAAAAATATTATTTTAATATGGATTAAATTTGCGAATACAAAGAGTACATATACTATACTACAATATATTATATTCATATATTTGGCTACGATATAAATACAACTAGAAAGTTTGAAATTTTGACCAAACCCATGTGGCAATTTGATTGGTCCAAAATTTGCCACATATGGGTGGTGTAGTGGGTGGTGCAAAATATGGATGGTGCACCTTAGTCCAACCCATGTTGTGATGGATTGATAATATACGAGAAAGAGAAATTTTTGTTTTAACAACTTGAATAATACGATAGCAGCAAGGTTGACTAAACTTAAACCTAGAGTCGCCTCTCTCTCTTTCAATCTTCCCTCTACTCCTCTTTTCATTCTTCCTCATCCATCGGAAGGGGTGGTTTTGGGCCATTTTTTTGCCTGCATTAATCACCCCTCTACATCGTTTTCTCTCATTTTATCTAAATAAGTGGTTTTTCCACATATATCTGGTTTTTCTTTCATGTTTTTTCGTGTTTTCGTCGTCTGCGTGCGTGACACGGACTCGGCAAGTGTACTGGTTCGTTGCAAGTAATAAAACGGTAAGACCGGATATCGTTCTCAGGGATCGTGGACAATTACCACTTCGCAAATTTGACTACTATCTAGGTGATCGAATTTTGGAGTGAAGGTTGCTCTATCATCTAACAAGCAAACAAGAATAAAATATTTTTTGTTCTTTTTGAAATTTTTTCAAATAGTTAATGTGCAAACAGAAAGATGAACAACAATTAGATAGAATTGTTAGGGTTAGACTAAGCTAATCCTCCCTTGATTGTTATGAAATGATAAGCAACACAGTTCCTAATTCAATTATGACAATCAAGTCTTTTCTGAAATACTCAAGCCTAATTCCTTAGGTGCATTGAGCCTAAAACCTCAAGTTAAACCCTAATTCCTTAGGTGGATTAACCTGAGATTTTGCATTAAGTAAAGACTTATAAGATTGCAAGCACCTCAAGACCTATTCCTAGGCTCATGAACTACTCGACATTTGATTCATGAGCAAGCTCTAACACCAACCTTCCAGTTATCTATTAAAGCAACTAATCATTCCTAGGGTGATCAAGCCTAAGAAAGCATTAAGCATGGAATCAAACACTCATAAAGAACAAGGAAACTGCATTATAATCAAGTCATTTTACAACCAAGTTCAGATAGCAATAGTCTAACCCCAACAATGGGGAGTTTAGCTACACATAATTGAAGACAAAACAAAAGAGAGAATTACAGAGATGAACAAAGGAGAGAGCTCCATGGAATGATGCACAGCAGCCACAGCAGCAGAGGATCTGATTCTAGGGTTTTCTCTGAATCAATTTTCTTCTGTTCTGCTCAGTTCTTTTATAACTCGTGGCCGGTCACGGCCGTGATAGCCATCACGGCCAGGCCGTGATGGTTTCTGACTTGGGCGCCTCTTCATTTACCGATTCATCACGACCGTGATAGCCATCATGGCTAGGCCGTGATCGTTTCTGACTTTTCCAACTGATTCATCACGGCCGTGATAGCCATCACGGCTAGGCCGTGATCGTTTCTGACTTTTGGAGATCTGGCACAGCTGACACGTCACGACCGTGATAGCCATCACGGCTAGGCCGTGACAGCTTCTGACTTTTGGCTCAATTCTTTCTTCAGCTACTGCTCCCTCACGGCCGTGAGGGCCATCACGACTAGGCCGTGATACTCTCTGCTTGGCTCAATTTCTTATCTTTTAAAGCTCTAAGTCATCCAAGCTTCATACTTGCTGATTCTTGGGCATTTAATCATGAATATCTGCAAAACAACACACAAAACCACCTTAAGACTTTGCTTGTCCTCAAGCAAAAACCAAGGCCAAAAGATGAAAATAACCAGAGCAATGATAGTGAACTAAGAACCCGAGTAAAATGATCCAAGTAACATGCATTCAATTATTTCAGCAAGAGACAATCAATTCAAGTCCAATTAGGGGCTTAGTTTTCCTAGACTCACCTTCTCACTGATTCGGGCACTCTATCTCACTTGAAGCTCACCCCAAGCTTGTTCATTTGCTTGGCTCTCTTTCTTGCCTCACTCACTCAAGTGTTAAGGGAATATGACATTTCACTCCATTTTCCTCAAAGAATGATTCCTACCATAAGCTTGACTATCAACCAAATCTTCACTTTATTAATGAAAACATCTAAGAATCAAGAGGTCTTATTCTTTGGTTGTAATGGGGCCATGGGATCAATTTTCAGGTGGGAATTTCAAGAACAGGAAATTTCAAAAGGCTATACAAACAATCAAGCATTGCAAGGCACGACCTTCTAAAATACCTTTCCTTGGGTTTCAGTTTACTTTTCCACCATTCTTTCATTTTATTTTTGCTATTTCTCACTTCTCTTGTCATCCCCTTCTCCATGTTTATTTCTTTTTCTCTTTTTTTTTTTGTTTTTGTTTGGAGAAGGGGGGATTTTTCAATTCAAGAGAAAATTTTTTTTAGATTCATTTTTTTTTCTTTTCATCATCCCAAACTTTCAACTACATTTTCCAACCCTTTTTTGCACAGTACTTTAGAAGGTCCCTCATAAGCATATTTAACACAACATTTCAGGGTACCAAGAAAAGCATGCTATTCATTCAGGCTCAAAATGGGGCAACTAAGGGTAGCATTATTCATTCAAAGCTCAGAAGGCCAGAAAAAACACCTATTGCCTCAATCCTTTTCAAAAACATTCTAAAAAATTTTCAAGTTTCGAAATGGTTTCAAGTCAAGTTCTAGAGAAAAACAATCCAAGAGGAACACACTCTACACAAAGAATGGGGACAGATTTAGTGAGTACCCCCTAATGGCTCAAAAGCTCACATTTATCAGTTCAAGAACCATTGAGAAACATAAATCCATAGAAACACATGCTAATCATCAACTATCCAAGACCATCTCAAGCATATTTAATGAAGCTATATCACAAGAATAGAAAATCAGGGTCCAAAAATTCACTATCACAGAAAAATTGGCACTTAGCTCTCACTATCATAAGCTCAATCTAAGCAGGGGTAACCGAATCATGCGATCATGCAAACTTAAGACTATATGAATGCAATATTTACAATGCAAGCAAAAAGATTACCCCTACCCCAAGCTTAAAGACTTACATTGTCCTCAATGTAAATAATTAAGTTTAGAGAGGGGAGAAAACTGGAACAACTCACCAAGGTGGTAGTGGTGCTGAATCACATGCTTTCTGGTTTTGTTTCCTCCTGCCCTTCTTCTCCTCCTTCCTTCAAAATCTGGAATCACTCAACAAACTATTAACAAACCTCTTGAGCTTCTCAAATTATTCAAGAGGGGAAATCAAAAACAAAAGAGAAGATGAAAATAAAATAAAAAAAAATAAAAATTGGGTTGCCTCCCAATAAGCGCTTCTTTAACGTCACTAGCTTGACGGATGATTTCTAAGATGGTGCCTCAAGAGGGATGGAGACTGCCTGACGATTAAAATCTCCTCCAAGGTAGTGCTTGAGCCTGTGCCCATTGACAGTGAAAGTATTTCCTGATGATGGATTTTCCAATTCAACTGAACCAAACGGAGAAACTGACTTGACATAGAATGGGCCTGACCATCTTGATCTCAATTTGCCCGGGAAAAACTTGAGTCTTGAGTTGAACAAAAAAACTGACGGCCTTCTTCAAATTGCTTGGGAAGAATGTACTTATCATGCCAGAACTTGGTTCTTTCCTTGTATATCCTGGCACTCTCATAAGCCAAGAGTCGGAACTCATCCAACTCATTCAATTGAAGCATCCTCTTATCCATGGCCAGCCTTGTATCAAAGTTTAGGGCCTTCACTGCCCAAAAAGCACGGTGTTGTAGCTCTACCGAAAGGTGACATGATTTCCCGAACACTAATTGGTAAGGTGACATACCAATAGGTGTCTTATAAGCAGTCCGATAGGCCCAAAGTGCATCATCCAATTTCTTCGCCCAATCCTTCCTTGCATTGTTCACGCTTTTTCCAAAATCCTCTTCAACTCCCGGTTGGACAATTCCACTTGCCCACTTGGTTTGGGGATGGTATGGTGTGGTAACTTTGTGGTTCACCCCAAACTTGGCAAGCACCGCATTAAACTCCTTATTGCAAAAGTGGGTACCCCCATCACTAATGATAGCCCTAGGGGTCCCAAACCGGGTAAAAATATTCTTCCTCACAAACCGATCACAGTTCTTGCATCATCTTTCTGAGTTGGCACGGCTTCCACCCACTTGCTCACATAATCAACCGCCACCGGAATGTACTTGTTATTGTAAGATGACGGGAAAGGACCCATGAAGTCAATCCCCATACGTCAAAAAGAGCTCCACCTCAAGTATACCCTTCAAGGGCATCTCATTTCTCTTGGAAATACTTAGGCCCTCCTCTGACATTTATCACAGTTCATCACCCAAGCTCGGGAGTCCTTGAAAATAGTGGGCCAAAATAGCCCGCTTTTCAAAATCTTCATGGCGGTCCTCTCACCACCAAAGTGTCCTCCATAGGGTGAGTTGTGGCAGTGGGTCAACACCCCATTAATTTCTTCTTCCGGTATGCACCTCCTCAGAATTCCATCTGAACTTCTTTTGAAAAGATACGGCTTATCCCAAATATAGAACTTGGCATCATGAATGAGCTTCTTCCTCTGTTGCGCATTGAAGTCCTTAGGAATCTTATTGGCTGCCTTGTAATTTGCAATATCCGCGAACCAAGGTGCCACTTGCACCACAAACAACTGTTCATCTGGGAATTCCTCTTGAATTGGCAACTTTGCTTCTGCTTGGACATCTGCTTGTGGAAGCCTAGACAGATGGTCGGCTACCACATTCTCCACTCCTTTCTTGTCCTTTATTTCCAAATCAAACTCTTGGAGTAGTAGTATCCACCTAATAAGCCTTGGCTTAGCATCCTGTTTAGTCATAAGATATCTCAAAGCAGAATGATCAGTGTAGACAGTAGTTTTACAACCAATCAAGTAGGATCTAAATTTATCAAAAGCAAATACCACAGCAAGCAATTCTTTTTCAGTCGTAGTGTAATTCAATTGGGCATCATTAAGCACACGACTGGCAGAGTAAATGACATGCAACACTTTGTTTTTTCTTTGGCTCAAAATGGCTCCCACCGCATAGTCACTTGCATCACACATTAGCTCAAAAGGCAAACTCCAATCTGGAGGTGCAATGACCGGTGCGGTGGTGAGTTTTTCTTTCAAAATTTTGAAGGCATGCATGCAATCATCATCAAATATAAAAGGAGTATCAGCTACCAAAAGCTTGCATAAGGGTTTCACAATTTTTGAAAAATCTTTTATGAACCTTCTATAAAAACCCGCATGCCCTAGGAAGCTTCTAACACCTTTCACATTTAAGGGAGGAGGAAGTTTTTCAATCACTTCAATTTTGGCTCTATCAACCTCCATCCCTCGTGATGAAATTTTATGCCCAAGAACTATACCCTCCCTAACCATGAAATGGCATTTTTCCCAATTTAAAACGAGGTTAGTTTCTTGGCATCTCTTTAGAACACAGGCAAGATTATTCAAACAGTTATCAAAAGAATCACCAAATACAGAAAAGTCGTCCATAAATACCTCAATAAATTTCTCATTCATATCAGAAAATATGGATAGCATGCACCTTTGAAAAGTGGCGGGTGCATTGCATAACCCGAAAGGCATTCTCCTGTATGCATAGACTCCATAAGGGCAGGTGAAAGAGGTCTTCTCTTGGTCCTCTGGGTCAACCACAATCTGGTTATACCCGGAGTATCCATCAAGGAAACAATAGAAAGCATGGCCCGCCAACCTCTCTAGCATCTGATCAATGAAGGGTAATGGAAAGTGGTCTTTTCTAGTGGCCTCATTTAGTCTTCTGTAATCAATGCATACCCTCCATCCAGACACAGTCCTAGAGGGAATAAGTTCATTCTTTTCATTCGCTACCACTGTCATCCCCCCTTTCTTCGGCACAACTTGGACCGGACTCACCCATGGACTATCGGAGATGGGATAGATGATGTCCGCATCCAACAACTTCACAATCTCCTTCCTCACGACTTCTTTCATATTCGGGTTGAGTCTTCTTTGCGGTTGCCTAACCGGCTTGAATTTTTCCTCCACACGGATTTTGTGCATGCAAAAGGAGGGGTTTATCCCTTTTAAATCGGACATAGACCATCCGATAGCAGATTTGTGCTCCCTAAGCACCCTCAACAGCTTCTCTTCTTCCAAGGAATTCAACCCACTACTGATGATAACTGGGAATGAAGAGTTCATCCCAAGGAAAGCATAACGGAGATGGGATGGCAATTCTTTCAACTCTAGCACCGGTGGGTCACCCTTGTCTTTAATTTTCACATCTTCCACCACTTTGTCTTCATCGGTATTCCACAACGGACAAGCCTCCAGAGATTTAATCATGAGATCAACTTCTTCCGCACATACTTCTTCTTCTACATCCTCTACCATTAGAGCGGCTTCTAACGAATCTTCAAACTTCTCGGTGCAAACTCTTGTCGGATAATGAATCAATGAGGTCCACTATCATGCATGTGTCCTTGTCGCTTGGGTGTTTCATCGCTTCAAACACATTAAAAGTGACCTTTTCGTCTTGTACCGAAGCACCAATTCCCCTTGATTGACATCGATCAAGGCTCTACACTGTTGCTAGGAATGGTCTCCCAAGAATCGGAGGAGTATCACCATCTTGACCATATCTAACACCACAAAATCTGCTTGGAAAAATGAACTTATCTACCTTCACCAACAAATCCTCCACAACACCATAGGGATATGTAATTGAGCGGTGCCGCTAGTTGAAGAGAAATCCCCTGTTGGTTTTACTTCACCAATCCCGAACTTCTTGAAAATGGAGAGCGGCATCGATTAATACTTGCCCCTAAATCGCACAATGCTCTCCCTATGTTCGGATGACCAATCGTGCATGGGATAGTGAAACTGCCCGGGTCCTTCATTTTTTGGCAGCGCTTCCTTTGAAGTATATAGCATCGCACTCTTGAAGTAAGCATCCTTGTCTCCTCCTTCCACCTTCTTTTGTTTGTAAGGATCTCTTTCATGAATTTTTGCGTAGGAAGGCATCTCGTTGTAGAGCTTCAAAGAAACGGGATGTTTATTTGTAGCTTTTTGAATACATCCAGGAACTTAGAAAACTGCTGATCTTTTGCCTCTTTCTTCAACCGTTGGGGGTACGGGATTCTGAAATATGGGGGCAGCTCTTTGGGATTATCAACCTCTTCCAGAATCTGTCTTCTAGTCTTCTTCTTCGCAAATTCTTCATCAACCAATTTCTCCTCTGCGGTTCTTGACTTCTACATCAATAGGGATAGAGGTAGTACCTTGGGAAGTTCCGGGTTCTTCATTGTTTACCTCTTCAAACTGCACCTTATCAATTCCAAACATCACTTGTCTTTTCTTCCTTTTCTTTTTCTTGTGGATTTAACACTCTCCCACTTCTTGTAATAATGGCCTTACAATCTTCCTTTGGGTTCTTCTCAGTATCCCCAGGCAATTGTCCTTGAGGTCTCTCTGCCATCTGCCTTGCTAGTTGGCCCATTTGATGCTCCAAGTTCTTGATTGAGGCATTCTGATTCTTTATAGTCTCTTGAGTAGCTTGCATGAACTGGCCTAGAAGGTTCTCCAGTTTGCTTGAACTCTCTTGAGGAGGCTTTGCTTGAGTACCTGAACTTTGCCCTTGTCTCCAACTAAAGTTAGGATGGTTGCGCCACCCCGGATTGTAGGTGTTGGAGTAAGGATCATTTCTAGGCCCTTGGTTGCCCATATAATTTACCTCTTCTTGTCCCGAACTTCCAACCACATTGATCTCACAGTTTCCATTTGCATGGTTGCCTCCACGAAATCACACATCGAAGCACCTTGAACTTGGACAGCTTGCGGTTGAGAATTTCTGCAGTTGAACCGACCCCAATTGCTTGGTAAGAATAGCCATTTGTGCCTTGAGAGCGCCAATTTCATCCAGCTCTAGAACACCTCTATTGACCATTGACCGAGAACTAGGCATTTGATAGTCATTGTTAGCCATGTTCTCAATCAAGTCCTTTGCTTCTTCCGGTGTCTTCTGACTCAATGTCCCTCCTGCAGCCGCTTCAATCATACTTCTTGAATTCCTGTTGAGCCCATTAACAAATGTTGCAACTCTTTGCCATGTCTCTAGTTCATGATTTGGACAAAGCTGTGAGTAAGGACTTGAACCTCTCCCAGGCTTCATAGAGTGACTCACCATCCCTCTCGTGCAAAGGCATTGATCTCGACCTCAGCTTAATCATTCTTGACGGAGGGAAGAATCGAGATAAGAACTTCTTCGACCAAGTCGTTCCAGGTGATGATGCTTCCATGAGGATGAGATTGAAGCCATGCCTTAGCTCTATCCCTCAAAGAGAAAGGGAAAAGCCTTAACCGAATGGCCTCATCAGAAGCTCCGTTTAACTTGATGGTGTCACACAGCTCAATGAAAGTACCAATGTGAGCATGAGGATCTTCACTCTCCAACCCTCCAAACTGGTTTTCATGCACAAGGTGGAGAAGTGATGCCTTGATTTCGAAATTATTGCAAGCCACTGCGGATCTCACAATCGGAGTTCCACATCTATCAACTCTAGGGGAAGTGTAGTCCCCCATTGTTCTCCTTGGTGCATTATTTTCCGCCATGGTGACAAATTTGTTACTTCAAATTGTGGTTCTTGCACACTTTGGGTAACTCGACTTCTTTGCTCTTGTCTACTAGAAGATGCTCTTTCTCTGTTCTGTCTTGCCTTGGTTTTCTTTCTATTCCTTCTGCAGAGTCTCTCGATCTCAGGTTCGAATTGGAGTTCACCTGGGTCGATTGTACCTCGCATACACTGAACAAACGGAGTAGCACGGAACAAACGGAAAAACAAGACTTGCAGAAATTTACAAACAAAGAAACAGAAAACAAGAAAGAAAAACACAGTAAGAAAACAGTAAAATTGCCTAAATTAGGAGTCCCCTTTGGTACTCGTGATATTGGCACACCGATCCCCGGCAACGGCGCCAAAAACTTGACACGGACTCGGCAAGTGTACCGGTTCGTTGCAAGTAATAAAACGGTAAGACCGGATATCGTTCTCAGGGATCATGGACAATTACCACTTCGCAAATTTGACTACTATCTAGGCGATCGAATTTTGGAGTGAAGGTTGCTCTATCATCTAACAAGCAAACAAGAATAAAATATTTTTTGTTCTTTTTGAAATTTTTTCAAATAGTTAATGTGCAAACAGAAAGATGAACAACAATTAGATAGAATTGTTAGGGTTAGACTAAGCTAATCCTCCCTTGATTGTTATGAAATGATAAGCAACACAGTTCCTAATTCAATTATGACAATCAAGTCTTTTCTGAAATACTCAAGCCTAATTCCTTAGGTGCATTGAGCCTAAAACCTCAAGTTAAACCCTAATTCCTTAGGTGGATTAACCTGAGATTTTGCATTAAGTAAAGACTTATAAGATTGCAAGCACCTCAAGACCTATTCCTAGGCTCATGAACTACTCGGCATTTGATTCATGAGCAAGCTCTAACACCAACCTTCCAGTTATCTATTAAAGCAACTAATCATTCCTAGGGTGATCAAGCCTAAGAAAGCATTAAGCATGGAATCAAACACTCATAAAGAACAAGGAAACTGCATTATAATCAAGTCATTTTACAACCAAGTTCAGATAGCAATAGTCTAACCCCAACAATGGGGAGTTTAGCTACACATAATTGAAGACAAAACAAAAGAGAGAATTACAGAGATGAACAAAGGAGAGAGCTCCATGGAATGATGCACAGCAGCCACAGCAGCAGAGGATCTGATTCTAGGGTTTTCTCTGAATCAATTTTCTTCTGTTCTGCTCAGTTCTTTTATAACTCGTGGTCGGTCACGGCCGTGATGGTTTCTGACTTGGGCGCCTCTTCATTTACCGATTCATCACGGCCGTGATAGCCATCATGGCTAGGCCGTGATCGTTTCTGACTTTTCCAACTGATTCATCACGACCGTGATAGCCATCACGGCTAGGCCGTGATCGTTTCTGACTTTTGGAGATCTGGCACAGCTGACACGTCACGGCCGTGATAGCCATCACGGCTAGGCCGTGACAGCTTCTGACTTTTGGCTCAATTCTTTCTTCGACATCTCTTTGCTCCTCACGGTAGTGAGGCCATCACTGAGGCCGTGATACTCCGCTTGGCTCAATTTCTTATCTTTTAAAGCTCTAAGTCATCCAAGCTTCATACTTGCTAATTCTTGGGCATTTAATCATGAATATCTGCAAAACAACACACAATACCACCTTATCCGTTCCAAGGGAAAAACTAAACAAAATAAACACTAAAATGGCCTAACTATATGCAAATGCATGCAGAAATGTACATGGAAAATGAGGTGAAATCACACTCATCAGTGCGGCGGTGTTAATGTTGTATTTGTACTGTTTAGTAATATATTGATAAATAAATAAGCTTCTTTTCTTATGAATTGGTCATATTTACAGCATAATATAATAATGTGTTCCGTGGAATGAATCATATCATTATTCATTGTTTGTTACCTTTCATATATAATTTGTTCAGCATTTCAGACGACACAACATCTTTGCCATTATACATCCTTCTAAAAGCTTCTTTTATCTCATGCTCCCAAATTATACGGTAAAATGTATAATTTTGGCCACTCTCTTTAGTGTTTAGCCCGTCAAAGTGCAATAAAATTACATGCCCTTTATTAAATAGCTTGTGAAAGTAATTCTTCCACCTTTCCTTGATGCATGTTCCGATTCAAGACTTTGCCTTTTTCATCTTTAATACATTTCACTTGGTCTAAGTCTCTTGTCTTTGTTTCCCTACCTTTACCAAGCATGTAACTACTACTTCCCCATCTTTAGTGCCTAAGGATTGGTATAACTTGTCAAAAGCATAAGCTCTCACTCGCTCACCGCTTTCTTAGAATATTTCTTAGCTACCTTATATTTTCCCCATTCTCAACTTTTTTACATAAATACCACGCTTTATAATATTCTATTTTAGGCTTAACTTTATCTTGCACGCTTGCACCCCATTTTCAGGATTCTTTACCCTTAAGTCCAAATCCTCTTGATTAGCCAAATGCCTCTTTTGTCACCTTCCTAATCTCTTTGGCCATTGCGTCCCATATATCATTAACACTTCCTTGTGCCTCCCAAAACCTTTCCTCCAAAACCCTATGCTTAAATATCTTTGGTTGTCCACTCTTCAATTGCCACCACTTGATCCTTGAAACCCTATCCTAGCCTTTTCTCTTTACCATATTTTTAAACTCTTACAACCATACCCCAAGACTATGTGTTGGGTAGCAAGCTCTCACTAGATATGAATTTGTCATCCATGCAAAGCTTTCCATCCAATTTCCTAATAAAAAGGAAAATGATTTGAAAACATGTCACCTCACTTTTGAACGTGATAGAATCCTCCTCCAATCCTCCCACTTCCTAAAATGTCGGCTATTATAAAATTGAAAGCTAATAAAAAAAAAGTAGTTATGATAGGTTTACCCTTAGCATTTGCTTCCCCCAAGCCATATCCCAAATATAAACCCTTATATCCTCTAGATATGCACCCCTCACATGACCATTTAGATCTTGAGAAAAATCTTTTCTTGGTATTTCATGAACTTAAACTTCTAAATCCATCCAAAAATGCTTGTGCCACACTTTAGAGCTATGATCCCATCTCCTATCCATTTTACATCCATCACTCTTCTAATACTTATCTACAATTATGGCCCCCATTACTTATTTTATTTTGCCGGTGTACCAAAGCTTAAATCTCGAAGTCTCTAATTCATTTACCTTTTCTCTCATTCACTTAGTTTCCTGTAGGTACAAAAAAATATCCTCCTAACAATGATGACTAGTATTTCCATTGATTTACAATATGCCTACATTAAGTACCAAAGGAAAATCTACAGATAAAAATAATGGGAAATAATAAAATATCCTTTGTAACGTATGAATTACATGAAAAGTTTAATTAATATACAACAGGATACATATATACACAATCACAACAATCGTTAATGTACATGAGAGAGGTCCTTTTCAAACTCTACAACAACAAAACATGGAAAATTGGATAAACTAAAAGGAGATTATTTCTAGCACCTAATAAAGACTGTACAAACTATGAACGTTAACGGAATCTCTCCATAGCCAGAGGACTTCCACAGTTTCACATGAACCCCGCAAATAAGCAGAGTAGCTGACTAGTTCACTCAACCACTTCTAAAAGGTAGTGCTTCAAGCTCATGGCCAATCATGACTCTAGTTATGTCTCTGCGTGTTGTTGTTAGTTCTTCGTAGACTCGGGCTCATGGTTCTTTAGTGTTGAGTCTAGCCGATCAAGATGAACTGCTCTCCATGAACATGAATTGGAGGATTTCAGCAACAAGCCCAGAGCAGCAGAACATGTTGCCCTAACAACAGCACCAGGTGATCGACTCATTTTTCCCACCAGCATACCAAATACCTAAAAGAAGACAAAGATCTTGTGAAAATTCAGTTTTAGCTGAAATGCCAGAAAATATCAAGCACATGTAGGAAAGACCTGTGTGTAATAGACAGCTAATATATGCTGATTGTCCGATAGAGATAGCACGCTGCTGCAGAAGTATATAGCATTTGCTTGAATTATAGGCCATGGTGCATCAAAAGCCTGCATCATCAAGAAAGTAAACAGCTAAGAGCATGTTTGGAAATGATTAAATGTTCTCAAAAAATTATTTTGTGGTAAAAAAAGTTGTTTTGAGATGAAATTGACAAGTTTGAGTAAAAAATGATTAAAGGATAAAAACATTTTAACATATTAAAAAGCATTTTTTTTTCCTGTAAGCTGAATTATTAGTATTATTTCAGTGTTTTTCGTTTTGCACTATGATTATTTCACATCCATAAGAGATAAATACCATTTTGTATTCGATCAAGTGACTTTTTCAATCATTCCATATCTCTTTTAATAATTTAATACATAAAAGCAATTCTTTATACCATCAGAATGAAACATATCATCTTAAAATCGCTTTTTAGCTAATATATGCAAACATAAAACTTATTTCATCATAATGAATTTTTTAAAAAATCATTATACATATAACCAATTATTAAAGATACATCCTAAATTTCTCAAGCCGCTGGATTAAAAAGAAGGAAAAGCATATTTGTAGAGTCATGCAATGTTTCATGTTATAGCAAATGCATGCATGCATTGAAATTGATTAGTTATGATGTATGGCAGCATAATGCAGTGTAAGTTCAACATGAGTTTTTCCCCCCAGGAAAACCTGCATGGCGGACGCCATATAAGTATCAACTCTGGATGGAAGATGCTGAGTAAATTGTTTTGCAATGTCTCGGAGGAAATCTTCATAGTCACTTCTAAAAACACAAAAAGAAGACAGGTTTAATAGTCTCATTGGAAAATTCTTTAAAATAATTGCGAAGTAAAGCAATTTTAGGATCTGTCAACCATACCGGTGATCAGATAGGAAACTGTGTGTGTTTAGCAGGGCAACCAATCCTTCATTTTCTATCAACGGGCAAACTCGTTTCAGGGTATTCTGTCAGTCAGTATGTTTGAAAAAGAAATAGTTTATCATGTTAGAAGTTTCTTTACAAATCCCCAAATCAAGAAAATCCAAGATAGTGGTTGATTACCCGACAGGCCAGTCGGACACTGAGATCTTCATCATGAAGATGCAAAATCAGGCGTGGAACAGAAGCATGTACCTGTGAAAAAACAATCATCGCAAGTTATGAGCTAACTGACATCTAAAAAGCTAAATATACGACAATTGTGAGGCTCACAAAATAATGGTAAGGCAGATTACCATGGAATGCTCCATGATAAACTTGCTAACTTGGTTGAAAATATTACTAAGCATCTGTGAAATTTATACCTACTAAATAGGTATTCTCTATTCATTTTTCCCAAAATCATAATATGTTACCACAGCACAGCAGTTCAGAGAGGTCATACGCTATAGTCTTGATTATCTTTCTTTTCCGTTCCCTTTGGTACAGTATGTTATGCTGTTGTGCTAATAATGCGTACAGCTAGTTATGTGAGAGTAATGTTTTGTGAGTAGCTTAGCTTCTATGCTTAGCTTCTAGAACATCCAGATGTTTCTAGACCACAGGATAAACGGTTAAGATCTGTTTCAGTCTCGGACCTTGTATTAGTTGACGAAATTACTTTTCACTTCAAACTCTCTTTCTCTCTCTACTCATCATTCGTCACTTTCTTGCTCTTTCTCAGAGATCGTGGCAGCCAAGGGCCTCCCACATTGCACTTTCTCAGCCTCTCACTCCCATGCAGCCAACCACCCATCAATCACAGTTTGATTTCTTTTCAGTTTCAACCTCCCTCATTTCAAACTAAGCCACACATGGCCAAGTTGGTTTATGGTTGCCTCTCTTTAGAATCTTGATAACATGTGAAGAGAAAAGAGAGATGTAATCAAATCCGTGTGCCTCAATACACTGTGGAGGCTTGTTTATATTGAGTAAACATAACAAATACAAAAGACTAGAGTCAACCTAATTACCATAGTTGCATGATTTGGTAAACCTATACATTGAATCTAGATATTATTTACATATTTTCCAACATTATGGTAACTAAGTTTAACTAGGGTAACATCTTGGTTTATCAACAGTGTATGTATTTCACCAACTTCTGAAGTTGGTAATTGAACTTTCCAAATCTGGTTATCGGGTAAAAAACTAGCTTTAAACAGATCTGCGCAAAACCAAACAGCATTAAAAAGTAGAAAAGAGTGTGATGGGCCATTGATCCATGCATACAAGAGGAGGTAAAGGAGATATAAGGGTGGGCTGAAAGTTGATGGGCTTATCTTGGGAAACGCTACTGATGGGCAGTATATGACAGGAGAGTTCAGTTAGGGGAGAGAGGGAAGGGCAGATTGAAATGGACACCTGGCAGCTGATGAATGGATTTAATGATTCTGTTATGATTGGAGTGCAAGGTGGTGGAGGTTATATGAGAGGCATAGGGGATACTGAGGGGGAATCAGATAATAAGGAGTAAGGTTTGGGGGGATTTGGCATTTTGACCTAGGGAAGGATGGTTCACTATTTCTAGTGATCATTCTTGTATTTCTTCCATTTTCTGGTTTACTGGTCTTGCTTTCCTTGGGGTTGTTTAGAGGATTTTCTTCAGTTGTAAGGAGCTGAGCCCCCTTTGGTTGGTTAATTTCTATCTAGTAGATGTCAGTTCCTATCAGAGTGAATATCGGTATTGGGAATATGGTAGTTCCATTGAGAAGATGAAGGGGGCAAACGTCTGGGCATTGAAGCTTGCTCTGATATTTGGCGGTAAGAAAAGGAATCAGTGCTTAGCAATGATAGAGGCAAATAGTCTGATGGCAACAAGCATAGTTTAACCAAGCCTACTTTTTCATTATTTTTTTTACCGGATCTGTAGTGATTATCACTATTGTTGAGATCTCACACCAACTAGAGATATGGCCAAAGTAATTCTTATAAGGCTAGGGCAATCCTCATCTCTTGAGTTAGCTTTTGGAGTTGAGTTAGGTCTAAAGTTCAAATTTTAAGAACTACGTTAAATCAACAATTGAGATAATCACGGAATGAACCAATCATGGAAAGATTGCTGTATGCTAGTTATGTCACAATATAATAAGAGAATAAAAATGAACTATAGGACAGAGAATTACACCTACGCCAGTATGCCCCCATGGAACAAGTTTTTCATACTAAAAGATGAATGCCTTCTGCTGTTCCCCCCATCCTAAAAAAACCCATAATTTACTGGCAACTATCAACTACATACCGGCTTTGCTGCTGAACAGATGGAACCTCATAATTTGGGTCCCTAATGTAGAAGCTTAGAAGGGAGAAAAGAAGGGAAACAAAAAGATGCAACAATCAGAGTTTGCAAGCACCTGCTCAACAAATGTCTCATTTAGTTCCCCAATTCCGTAGTTGCTTAGCACACCAAATGCTGCAAAGGAACTGCCTCGCATCTTTGAATTCAAGCTTGTCTGTTTTCAAAAAGTTCTTACTTCAAGTTAGTTGAAGCTATCTAAAAGTAGCAAGTATTTCTCAAACAAGAATAAAAATTCTTACTTCAAGTTAGTTGAAGCTATGTAAAGGTGACAAGTATTTCTAAAACAAGATTAAATCATAAAAACTTATCTATTTTTTGACAGAAAAATAAATTTTATAAGAAGAAAATAGAAAAATATATTTAGGGAGGATAAAATATCCTTCAAAAAAGAAAATTCTAGAAACCCAAAGAATTTAGATTTAATTTTCATTTTGAGTTACCAATTTATTCCTGTAAATCTTTTATAAGCTTACCCTAAGTTTATTCCCGATATCCTACTTTTAATAAAACAATGTTTGAAGCATGTTGCTAAAAAGGTGAGTGTTATCTGGGGTCTTCTCGGTCATACTCTTGAATCCTAAAAGAGATAACGTGACACATATCTCTTCAGAAATTAATTGGTTCAACAATAAATATATCTTGGAATAAATAAATGGACAACACTTAGGTACAATTCCATAGGTACATTAGATGTTGTTTTTCGATGATAATAGGACATGTGTAACAGTTGTGACACATGTTATGTTTTCATTGATGAGCTGTCACACATGTCTTATTGTCATTGGAAAATAGCACCTAATGTACCTATAGAATTGTACCTAAGTCTTGTCCTAAATAAATCCAGTCTGCTTAATGCTAAAGCTAAACACAAAAAGAATGGATGAAAATTTTCAGTTGCACACTGCAGGGAAAAAAAATGTCAGATAAAGAGCCATATTGATGTTAAGAACCAAAATTATAAAATAAAATTCTGGTGATTCGTAGAAGAGTAAATTGACGCACTTGAAGATTTCGAAGCCGTACTGACAGATTAAGCAAAATGGGCTCAACTGCATCATTGGGTGAGGATTCGAGAATCTAAGACATGCCAAAAGACAAAGTAAATAACTTAATTTAGAATGGATGAAAAAGTAAACACAAAGCAAACAAAGGAGATAAAGAACTTCACCATCAGTAAGCATGATACTGCAGTTAACTGCACAGATTCATCAGAATCATCTAGCAGAGCCAATATAACACCCAGGACTTGAGTTGTATACTTCAGAATATGAATCGATGGAATCTGCATCTTCGATATTCGGAGAAGTCAATTCTTTAAAAAGGGAAGAATAGGGGAGTGTACCTCCATAGAATAGAAAATCTAACTGAAAACATAAGTTAACACCCACATGGAGGCACATTCACAGGTCATATCACAATTATCATATCCTAGATTATTGAGATCGCTTTACATTCAATAAATAAGGTTATCAATAATGGAAGTAATTCCGTAGCTTGTTTTGATGTAAAATAGTCTATACACAGTTTTTACACATCAATGCTTTAAAACTGAAAGTAAATGAACAGGAAGTTCGTAAGCATGTACTCCCTTAGGCAGGATAATCAACCATTAAAGAAAAGAGCAGATAAAATTAGCAAGCAATCAAGCATATAAAAACAGTTAAATCAATATGAAAATAACCATATAACTGAAAATGGAAAAACATGGTTACATGACAAAATATCAAAGGTTGAAACACGAGACCTGTACTAATCCTCTCAAACATAAACGCCGAACGGTTGAAGACTCATCTGACACATGCCGGCACAAAACCTCAACCATTTGCTCCAAAAGCGAACCAAATTCACCACTGTATGATTCATGATGGGAATCAATAAGAACTTCAACTCAAGCATAAGAACCTCTTTTAGAATATGTTAAAATATAACTGGCCATTAATTATTTATGAGGAGAATGCAATGAACTGCAAGAGCTAATTGTTAAAAGAAAAATAGAAAATTTGTCAAATACCAACTCTGCCAAAAGGTTAAACTATCATGTGGAAGCCCTAGAATGGTTTTATATTTCTAATACACCCCTTAACATAGGAGCATTTGACCTTGTAACATGGATAACACAAACCCGCTTTATCATGTGCTGAAATTTTTAATTTTTTTTTTCTTTTAGTTTACTGTTTTTCTTCTCAAAAGGAGTTGGGGCAGTCACGGACCCAAGCGATGGGTGGACATAGCCTACTCTGAGATCCCAACTCCCTTCGGGCCAGGATCAAAATGGTATGGCCCATCCCCATATAGTTTACCAAGGGGTCGAACATAGGTCCACTCCCTAAAATGCTGCTCATTTCCACAAATTATGAAGAATGCGGATGGGACGACAAGAATCAAAACTCCTACCCACTTGGTCACAAACTCTGAGACCATGTCAACAGCCAACTCTCCCAAAAGCTTCAACTATTAGGAGCAGGATCATTATAACAAAAAACCAAGAAAGGAAGATCACCAAAGAAATCAGTAGCACCCACATATCATTCAACAATCAGAAGTAATTGTTCATGGACATACAAACAGAGATCCTTACTACCCAGTAATATATGGACCATAAACCTTTCCGGAAAATCACTCATTCTATTATATTCATTTTTATTATTTATAAATTTCATCCCATAAATATTTTGTTGACTATAATAAATGTCATTGGACGGTGGAAGTATGTGGACGGTGTGTTGATTATAATAAATGTATGTGGACGGTGGAGTCCTATTCATTGTATTCTCAATTTCATTGTATCTTATCTCCTAGGACTTAGCACATGTTCTAGGAATCAAGTACATACTCAAGTGTATATATATTGTAGTCCTGTTCATTGAAAAAGACAAGTGAAATATACATCATATTTCCGCATATTTGGTAGCAAAGTGAAAGGCAAAATGTCAAGGGCCTGTTTGCTTTGTTTCCAGTTTCCTGTTTTCAAAAATAATCACAAAACTGCCACATTGTTTTCATTATGTTTTTTTTTTAAAAAAATTTGTACTGGAAACACTGAAAACAAGAAAAAAATTTCAGTGTTTCATGTACAAATTTCTGAAAATAGGAAACATAATGAAAATAAAGTGGCAGTTTTGTAATTATATATGAAAACAGGAAACTGAAAACAAAGCAAACAGGCCCCAAATCTCTGGAGAAAATATTCTAGCATCAATGGGAGGCAACTTATTCAAAGTATCATTCTATACGCACCTATAACGAACAAATTCTGACAATGCTGCGGCTGCAGCTTCCCTTTGGTATTTCTGGGGTCGATCTAATGATTTTGTCAAAAATACACAAATATTTTGTACCTATGTTTTCAACAAAACAAGAAAATTTGTCAAACTTTTCATATAATGATAGTAACAAACAATTGTCTTGCCAATTATTTTTGGAGCAATTGCGTTCACAAACCATGCAACTTTGACTCAATAGCTTTCAAAGTAAGCAACTGATCCCTAGATATTGATACACCTTTTCTAACTTATAGGTAGATAAATCATTAAGCAGAAGGTCAAATGCCAGATAAATTCTGAAAGTAAAATAACACTGCAACTACTTCTGGTGATAAGACAGGTTCGTTTCATGCATGTCATCTATTCCTTACTCAAAATTTCAGTCAATTTATTTTGTGTAGGAATTAGGAAAAGGGTAGGGTGGATGGAGTTAAAAAAACAAGCCTATTGACAAAGGAGAAAGATGGTTAATAACAAGTCTATTGACAAAGGAGAAAGACGGTTATAAAAGTAGAAAGTAGAAATGAAGCTCTTCTTTTCAAGTGTTAAAGTTTTACATCAGTTGACTATGAGTAAAGAACCATTTAAAACGACTTGAGCAATCCTCCCTCTACGAGCTAGCTCTTGGGGGGAGGACTCCTCAAGTAATTAAAAATGGTTCTTTACTCATACTTAATTGATGTGAGACTTTACCACTTAATACCTCCAAAGGAAAAAGAGATGAACGATTGAAGTACAAATTAAATATAAAACCAACAAATCACTCAAATCATTCTAAATGTATTATAAACAATCAGCTGAAGACATCATTGTATTAGCAGAACACCGCAGTGATGCCAAAAAAATCTACGCTAACCCAGCATAAACCAATAGCAAAAACTGATTCTCGAAAATTATTGCATTTAATCCCAGAAGCAAAATGCTCCATCAGGCTGCAAACTTTCCACATATAAGGACCTAGTCCTCCTTTCTCACAAAAGATTAAACTGTTTTTGCTGCATGTCGAATTGGAGGGTTTTAGGCAAGGAAGAGAGAATATAGAGAATGTCTATTTAGGGATAAAAGAGAGAATATGAGATTGATATTGATTTAATCTGGTGATAATGTGATGAGATGATACAAAAGACAAACTTAATAGTCTTATGTATACTACCTTGGTCCTAACAAAGGAAACAAATAAGGGGATATAAATAAGAAATAGATCATAAGAAATTATCTAAGATACTCTACAATATTCTAAGATACAACAACGACATTATGAGATACACCCTCCAGTCCACAATATAAGAAACAAATGGGTCATTTTCTTTGGTCCAAAATATAAGAAAGACGCATCAATTTTCACAAATATTAAATGTTAATTTCCAATATTGCCCTTATTAATTACTGTCATTAATTCTAGGTCATTAGATTATTAATTAAAATTAGAAGGTGTTTTTGGAAATTTATGAGTATTAATTATAATTAACTCATTCCAAAACATTTCCTTGGCCTGTGTGTTTTAGAGTTTTGTTTCTTATATTGTGGACCGGAGGGAGTATTTTCCATATATTCTAACAGTCATCAATGTATTGTATACAGAATCTACTCTAATATCTTATCAGTCCTTTTCTTTTTGGTCATGCAAAAATGTATGAATCTGTATATATAGGCCTATGCATATCTCATTACATAGGAATATGCTTGAAACCCTATTACCTCTTTTGGCCGCTTTATTGATATGCAGCCTGCTATGTCTCCAATGAGATTAATCCACCTCTCATTTTCAGATAGTTCCCCATCTCTAGCTAAAATCTGGATAAAGAAATATTTTATTATATTGCTTCACTTCCAAGACCATATCTTACACCCTAAAATGGAGCAACTTTAAATGTTTTTCTACCTTGCCCATCTCAAGGTCACCAACACATTCACAGAATGCCTGAAACGCAGTTAGAAGATTCCTGCACAGGGTATAAAGGAGGAATTAAGCACAGGATTCACAAGTGCAGTTGTGTGTTACATATGTTTGTATGTGATAATATAATTTGTGGTACCTTCATCCCATAAAGACACCAACTAAACCATAAGACTAAAATATCATGTCCTAGAAAATAGAATGGTGGATCAGAATGTAAAAATTCATGTTGGTAAGTTACAGAAATGAATCTCTTTCTAATTTTACTCGAACTATTCAAACTTTTATTTCTATATTTTTATTATCTTCAACATTAAAATTTAAAAGTATTATTTACAAGTACGAAAAACAAAATAAAATAAAAGCACACTTGATGCAGCACAAATGTGGATGCCGACATGCAAGTAATAAATCCTCACCGCAATGCTTCATGTTGACCAGAGTTAGTTAAACCATGACAGCTTCCAAGATGCAGCGTAAGCTCAGAAAGAACAGAAGCATAGTTTTGTTCAACAGCCCTTTTTCCAACTTTCCCCCCACCTCTGCATCAAAAAAGGTTTTTGAAAATGTGGGATCATTAAAATATCTTAAATTTTAGAAGTACAGCTGATAATACAAACCTGAAGAAAGCAGTAAGAGCGAAAATTGCAGCTTGCTGTTTGCCATCCTCTGTATTATTGTCGATCTGGCTATCCTCAACTCTATCCGCATCACCTTTAAGGATAGGAGTCTGGCTAAGGACAGATATCACATGCTCTAGAAACAAAATTGACAGTACCATGTGCTGAGAAAATGCCTGGAAGAATAAAAGTACTTTATAAATAAATTAATTTGTACCACATTCTTCAAATAGGAGCACACATGACACTCATCCATCATATAAAGTTACTTGAAGAATAGGGGTTGTGTAAAAGAATTGTATCATACATTCTGTCAAAAATACAGTAGCCTCTAGGGCATATACAGAGTTTTACATAGGGAGAAAAATAGCAAGTGCACTGAGCAGTTCTGAGAAATCTGAGAGAAAGTGAGAGAAAAGGAGAGAAAGTTTCAGAGAGAATTTGAGAGTTTGAAAAATCTGAATTGTGCATTGTTGTTCAGGTAGAGTGATTACAAGTATTTATAGGCCTACCATACAGTTGCAACTGCACTGAGCAGTTCTGACAGTTACTAACAGAATGCTAACAACCTAACAAACTTCAGATGCCTACCTTTCAGCTCTAGTAGCTGTGAGTGGGCTTGACAAACACAAGGCCCACACTGAGCCCAAAGAATAGGCAACAGAGAGGTATAACAGTATAACAGCAGTAATACAACACAAATAAAATACAAATATGCCTTCTAATAACATAGAAAGTTAAATCCTAAAAAAGAAATTAGTAAAATCAAACATGTAATAAAATCCCAAGTAACAGCAAAAACAATGACAAGATCCACGGGTCAAAAGCAGTCCGAGTACCAAAGTTCAAAAACTGCCAGAATAGTAATGGGTCTAGAAATTAAATCAAACTAACAGCACACCAGAAGCCTCCAGGAATTGATTATTATAGACTGGAATACAGAACAACATCGTCAATTGAAAGATTTAATGGCGTTTTAGATTAGTATTCTCAGAATTGCACCCATCCACTGACTGCAACTGCAAATAATTCCAGATAATCCTTTTAAACCACCACTCTAATGACTACAATGAGCAAATGCATTCATGATTCAAGGCTGAACAGGAGGAACAATCTTTATAGGAGCGGAGTAAAAAATGCTTACTGAAAATGATGACAGACTTACATAGAATGCATCCTGCATGGGCCATCCACCACGTAGCCTAGATATATCCTTGGTGACTGTATCCCTTCCAGCAGTAGCCAGGACTTCATCAAAAACAGTTTTTGGACTAGTATTTTCAGCCAAAGAAGAAATCTTTTTAGCCAGTAAAGGATGAACCTATCAGAGACAGACAGTTTGGAAACAACATATACTAACTTACTAAGAGAGACAAGTAAAGAAACTATATATTTCAGATAACATAAACAAATGTGTGGGATCCAACAATTTAATAATGACAAAAGGTGGTCAATAAAATATATAACATTTGACACTTGGTAGAATCAAATTTAAAATTTAAGGAAAAAAGGATACAGCACCAAGAGTTTCCACACGTAAATGCTTATCAGTTGCATGCACAGTGGCAGAGATCAATGATTGCGTTGTCCTGTAAGCATATACATCATATGTCAACGTAACTTATGCTCAAAATTACCAGGTGAAAAGAAGACATATAACCAAAGGTAACTGGTTTCTCTATCAAAATAACATTCGTATACAAACTATGCTTGAAACCTTGAGATATCGATCTCAGTCAGCTCATTCCCTCTCTTTGTAACAAACTCAACAACAGCTTGAATAGCCCCTTCAGCTGACTGCTTGATCTTATCACATATAGCTACTGAGCAACCATGCAGTGTAGCTACCAGCTGTAAGAGACCATCAATACTATTGTTAATTATGCATTAAACTCACACGTATAAACACAAAGTTAAAAATAAAAAGCAATTGCCTCGTCCTTTGTCAACAGAATGCAGAGGGAGGAAACAATCCTGTTGAAAACTTCTGATGGATCAATAGAGGTATCCTATATACACATACATGAAAACCAAGAAGATCTCTAGTCTCAGTTTTGCTTTTCTGCAACTACAATATGCAAAAGATGGAGGAGAAAAAAGGAACAAACAAAGTAATAAACAAGGTGGACAACGAACTTACATTCCTCAATATGGCTATAACATCCTCAAGAGAAGACAAAGCACTGTATGACAATTCTATATCTTCAGCAGACATAGATGACCCTGCAGGTCTGGGAAGTGAAAGAGAGATGCTGAAGAGTATATCAAGAATCTGCACAACAAAACAATTAATTGGATTACTCAAGAACAAGACAGCAATGTCCTCTCTTTTGATGTCAACACTAGAGAGCATGCATTTTATAGACCATATAATATTCCAGAAACTACAGAGTACTTAAGGAGAGGTTGTGCTTTTTTCTCATAACAGAGACAAATATCTCATTTACTTGTGCGGAAATTTTTCTGACTTCGGAATTTGTGTCAGCACAACGTGGAAGATACATTATTATCCTATCTCCCAAACACAAAGCTTCACGACTTGGCAATACAAATGCAGCTGGCAGTTGAAAAAAAAAACAGTTAAATATAATTCAGAATACATAAAAGGCAAACAATTCAAAGTTGTCTGTTGTAACATATTTACATGGTAGCTTTGAAAAATTCCCATATAGAGTGCGGTCAATTTGCTTGTTATGTACACAACTCCCATGGCAGCCCAGTGCACAATACCCACTAACACAAAGCATCTGAAACTTGAGAAGCATCTCATGGACTGCAAGACAACCTCTTTTCCTCTGATACTCAACAGGGGAAGATACAAATTGATCAATTTGTCTCAAGATGAGCAGTAGCAGCTCTGCTCGACTTCTTCCATCCTCTCCACTAAATATTATGTTTTCACTAGTTAGTACAAGTAAAATCACCTTTACACACAGAATGATATAATACGAAAGTCAAATAACTTTTTGGTGGATCAATTGAGTGATGGGGTTTGTGAGAAGGAGAAAGATGAAGAAAAGAGCAACAAATTAAGTTTTTTTTATTTTGGATTAGAGAGAAAGATTTATTGGAGAGGAACAATGAAAATACAATGAGGCAAAGGATAAAAAACAACAAATGAAATCCAGCAATAGTCAAAACAACAGGCAATATAAACAAACATCCTAAGCAGAATAGTACGAAGCTTTTTACATAAAGTACCTAGTTAGAAGAATTGCACACAAGAGAGTGACCAGGTTGTCAATGAGGAGATTGACAACATCAACTGGATCATTTGGTATGGCAAAGAACCCTAATGTGGCCTGTCAAATTCATCACGAAGCTCAGATGGCTTCAAAATTGCCAAGGATACATTCATAAAATCAAATGAAAGCCCATACCTTCATTACGTAGTTTCTAGTTTCAACTGTTAGTTTTGGCTCCACAGAGACCAAAGTAGTGCAGGCACTTATAGCAAGGGCCTAAATAAAATTAAACACATTAAAAATGTCAAATATTTTCAGCTTAAATTGACAGGTGGCTTCAACTTAGGCACAAATCATTCAACATCTTTTACTTACCTGAGTACGCAGAAGTTCATTGTAATCAGCAAAGCCATCATCGTCCTCTCGACCCATTAAAGTTAAAATATAATCAAGCAATTGGTCCCTTTTTTTCAAGGGAAATGGCGCACCACTTTCAGCAGCATTAATGACAGCATTACCTACATTATCAGCAACCACATATTTATTAAACTGAAATTTGAGTAAGTTATGAAGAAATCTCAACAGGAGATGAAGAGAACTGAAAATCAGCTTCTAACACTCAGGAAGAGAGCGCTAAGATACTGCAATTGTTTTCGTGAATGACCAAGAGCTTTTGCTTAATTTTTAAAACTAAGAGAATAGAAATACCAGCAACCCAGATTACCCACTGATACATCTTGAGGTGAAATCCAAGTGGCAGTCGTTGTAAGCAAAATAAGGCTCAAACCAAAGGAAAATAGATAGCCAAAGAGGTTCTAACAAGGCTCAAATCAAAGGAAAACCGATAGCCAAAGAGGCTCTAACAAGCCAAAGAGGCTCTAATAAAATCTCTTCCAGTACGAAAAACCACAGCTTGAGATAATTCAATACCATGGACAGCAAATGACAACCCACCCAAGTAGAGGACTTATATCTGTTATGCAGGATGCACAATACAGATAAGGGAAATAACAAGGTCGAGAAATTTACCATTGAAATTAGGTAGAAGGGGCAGTAGCTAGCATGGAGCTTAGGAAATCTGAACTAGATGCTAATAAACCATATTGATCAAACTCAAATTGACATCATTATGGGGAACAATGTGGTAGTATTACAAGAACAATGACAGTCCGACAAAATTATCAGGTGTCTCAATAGAGACATAAAACTGAGAAGTCAGACCTCCTTTGACCGCAGAGCATAATAACCAAAACTTTTACGAGTTCATTTTCAACAGAAGACTTTTTAGAAATCCATTTTTTTGTAGAAATTTTCCAATGGGGTGATAAGACGAAAACATAAAAGAAGTATTAATGACAAAAATAACAGCAGAGCATCAACAAGAAGGATAACAACAAGAATCAATAATAATGAAATGGTGAAAGATAATCAAAGACCTAGTAAATCAATTGCTGTGATGACAGCTTGTTTTGCTCGGGGGTGACGCACATGAAGAAGCCGTGAAAGCACATTGGTTCCCTGCCCACAAATAAATAGTGAAATGAAATCAAGTATAAACAGATAATCGAGAAAATAAATTATTTCCAGGTCAGCAAGTGAGATACCCAGGTCTTGTTTTACCACTGTGTAGCTTTCGTGCATAATTTTGACAAAAAATTAAAGAAAACAGGAATAGAAAAAACGAAAATTTCAGGGTTTCTAAAACAAATTTTTTTCCTAAATAAATAAAATGTTTCAAAGATTTTTGCTATATAATGATATAAATACTAAAAACGGTTTCCTACATTATTTGTTCAATAACCAGGAAACACATGATTCCATGTTTGTCTTTTTTTGTGCTCTGAAATTATTGAAAGAAGGGGAAACAACTAAAGCAAACTGTTTTCAGCAATGGCAAAAACAACTGTTTCTGAGGAAATGATATTATAAAGGAAAATAATCTTAAAATATTAAAAAGAAGAGTAATGTGTTATTGGAATAGAACCAAGAAAATCCAGCACCCAAAGAACCCATTACACAGCACTGTTGATTACAAAATCTTGGTGCTTACCGGCTCTGACAAAGGAGGTCCCCGAAGCAACAACACTTTGGGATGAGAAATGCTGAGGTTAGTAACTCGGTCTTCATTCATGAAATCAGCAAAAACAACAATTCTTGCCAATTATGCGTATTACACTTCTTTTTTTTTTTGCTTTATTGGTTTTAAAAGCTCTTCTAGTATATTGTACATTAAAACTGCCTTTTTTTATTAAAAAAAAAAACTGAGAATGGTTTCACAGAAATCCTATTGGGTTCCTTTGGTATCTGGTCACAAATAAAGCTAGACAACAAAGGATAGATCCTCATACAAATACCAAGTCTAATGCAGGGAGAAAAGATAACCTACAACAAGGGCATTTATTCTGGCTTCAATAACTGTTGATGGGGCATACTTTGCAGCATATCCATACATTAGAGCCAAAGCAGCATGTATGTCATCAGACTCTTCTGTTCTGAAACTATCAGAGAACAATGACAGTATCCTGCAACAGATGAAAGCTACAAACAGGTCAGAAAAAATTCTGGACTACAAGTATGAAAGAATGATCCTAACAATTTTAATACTTCATCAAAGAACATCTAGAGAGTCTCAGAAAAGCATGGTATACCACAGTAAACAAAGGTTCTGAAACTGTTAGAAATTTATGGTAACATGGAAATGAAAATGGACAATTTTATTGATGAACCGAATCAGAAAAGAATAGGAGAAACGATTCTCTTCCAAGGGTTTCTCCTTCACAAAGGGCTTCCCCTTTCACAACTGAGCAATGCTCAGTTCTCACAAAGTTAACAAATCAGAATGATTCCCTTCTACCCATTACTCTCCCTACATGTATCTACAGGGTCCACTCTAACTAAACTAACTGCTCCAACCCTTTATTCTTCCAAGCAAATGCCCTTTTACCCTTGTGTCCTAACAAAAACATTCTGTTGATTGCGAGATTAAATCAGAATCCCATGATTCTGATTTGTACAATTATTAGAATTTATTAATTGGGATTTCCGTTTCAATTATATTCCTTTTTTCTAGTGATAGCATTTATAGGGAAAATCAGTGTCCTGATTTTCAGCCCCATTTGATTGTACAGAACTAATTTCCTTGTCCTATTTATACCTCCTCATGTAGTCAGTTTTTGAATCAAGTGAAAATACAATCACTTTTCCGCACATTCAAACCACGATGAAGTACAAGAATGAGGAGACAATGATAATTTGTCAATAAATTATATCATATGCATAATCATGGGTTTATGGTGCAAGCTGGAAAACCAATTCAGAAAGAAGTGTATACACTCGTTCCTATAAGTCTGGCATAAACCTCTGGAATAAGCTTTGTCCAACATTGTCTAGAATATCCTTCAGCTTCTCCAACACTGTATCCAAGTGGGATGCAGCAACCTTAAAACAACATAAAGAAAACAAGTTAAGAATTATCTAAAAAATGGATAAAGCATCTAACAAGATAATTTATTAAAAAAAAAACGCAATTACCAATCCCATTGCTTTTGCCAAGCCAAGCCTATTTGTTGGAACCGCAATGCTCGCTTGCTTATACATCCAATCAATTTTATCATGGACATAAGCTCTGTCATTAACCTTTTGAAGCAGAATCCCCAAGCACCTGTGTTCAAGATCAATATCATTTTTCACACCCTTTGCAGTCTTAGATAACAGGCACATGAATTTTTAGACAGCAGGCATAAAAGGAACCAAATTTGAGAATTTGGTTTTGGCAATCAAGTAGATAAGACCTGAAGTACAGATTTAGAGTTTTAAAAAAACAGCATGAAAAGCTATAGGTCATTTCCTAGGCTGTGTTTCAGCTATTTCCATCACATACTTTAGCAGATTCCTAAAAAGGAATGACCAGTTCTTTTAATTGAAGGGTCATCAACCAAGTATTTCAATGAAATGTGCTAAAAGGAAGGAGGGAAAAAACGGTTACATCCAACTCTAGATTCCTTTTCAAAAGGAGGTAAAAAAGAAACAGTGAAGAAGCAATGCAACAGTAGCTCCCTAAACATTATATCCAACTCTAACCAGTGCATTTAAAAATGGTTTCACTGAACCAATTGAACTGACAAAATGCCAACCAGACCCCACAACAGTCTGGGTCAAACCTTAAAACCACAGAAGCAGATCAACGGCCCAAAACCGGAGAACCTGACTGGTGGAGCTGATTGAATAATGAACCACCCTCTTCCCGGGTTCTCATCAGTTTAACGAGTTTCAAAAACATTGATTCTAACATAAGAACCAGTTCTAGTGCAACAGACTACCAAAGCACACTTTAGGTTAGAGAATTGATACCGATGAAGCAGTGCAGCATGTTCATCATCAGATGTATAAAGTTCATAATGTTTGGCAAAAACATTTCCAAGAGACATAACCCAATCTGCATCTTGAATCACATCCAAAGATTCTGCAAGAAACTGCAACCCAAAAAACAAAGAAATGCCATAAATGCTCTTCCTAGCAGGACAGTTATGGATTGCACATTCAGCATAACGTCTAGGACCTCAAAGTGAGTTGAATTAGCTTTGCATAAATATAATCAATATACTTCTCTATTATTGTGCCTTTTTTTTACAGCTACACTTTCAGAAACATGCTTCTCTATTTCAGCAACACTATTATTTTGTTGCTTACATCAACCTACTTGAAGAGATAATTGAACTTCAAAATAAATTGAAGAGTCCCACTTAAATAAAAACATCTCATCCTTCACCTAAAAGTTTGACTTCAATGCATGTGCTTCTTAACACCGTAACAGGGGGAGAGGGCAGGATGTTTGAGAAGTCCATCACACTCACATTGATTATCATGTCGTCCCAAGTGTCTTGATATGATGGATCTTGTTTCAAGTCTTCTGTATCACTAACATATGCCTTCATCTTTGGAATCTAGAGCTTACCAAATGCACAAATTAGTTACATTTTGATATATAATAACCATCTCAAAATTGCAAGTTGTAACTGATACAACATAGTAGGTTATGAGAAAGAAAACTACGTTGTAAAACAAAAAACATGTGAAGTTTTTGCTAATATATCAAAAAAAATTACAGATTGATGCAAGAAATGTGTTGTCCTTCCAGAGCTATTGAAATGTTTGACCCCTATTAAAAAGTAAAATGTTTATCTCACTATTTTTATTTTTGTTATAAAAGAAAAAATTTTAAGAGGGGAGAGAATAGTACAACTGTACAAATGCTAAAGGATAAAAAATCCTAAAGAACTAAAAAAATGACAACCAGAAATACAAGGAGAAACAGAAACTAACAAGAAACATGCAACAAAGCATACCAATCTCTCTGCAGATCTGTCAGAGAGACACTCCCTAAAAAGGCCGTGAGCAGAACACCACGAAGAAGCTAGAAAAACTACTCTATCTTAACTACTTTTTACACCACCTTCACATGAGAATCAGTTACTATTTGGTCTAAAAGTAATTACCATATGATATTAAATTAATTACTACTTAACATTAGCAGTCTGTCATCCTTATTGGGAGCGATTATGATGATTATTTGAGGTATAAGACATCACAATAGTCATCCTCATCCATTGCATCTGTTGCTTATTCTGGTAATTCCTTTGCGTGTGTCCCAGTCTTCTCCGTGGGACCATGGATTCTTGACCCGGGTGCCTCTGATCACATCTCTGGTAATTCCCTCTTACTGTCTCACATTACTTATTCCAATAGCTAATGGCTCTAAACAGGTTACTACTGCAGTTGGTAATGCACATCCCTTACCATTTATTCCTTTGGACTCGGTTCTATATGTTCCTAATTGTCCATTTAATCTTGTTTTTGTTAGTCGTCTAACCCGTTCCTTAAATTGCAATGCCACCTTTTCTGACAATTCTGTTGTTATTCATGATCGCAGTACGGGACAGGGGGTTGGCGCAAGACATGAGTCACAGGGATTGCACTATCTTTCATCACCATCTGTTGCATACACTACTACTTCATCCCTAGAGCTTCTCCATAATCGTTTAGGACATCTGAGCTTATCTAAGCTTCAAAAGATGGTTCCTGGTCTTTCATCTTTGTCAAATCCTAATTGTGAGTCGTGTCAACTAGGTAAACAATCTAGAGTGTCTTTTCCTAAGCGTGTCAATAATCGGGTGATGAATATGATTTCACCTCATATTTCTTTATCATATTGCATGCATTTTCATGTAGTTTAGGCATTTTTAATTTTATTTTTGTTAGTTTTTCCCTTTGGAACGGGTAAAGTGGTTCTGTGGTGTTTGTGTGCAGGAATTGATGATTAAATTGCTCAAGGCCAGTTAATGTGGAGTTTGCATGAAGATGGAGCTTGAAAAACAAAAAAAAAGAGCCAAACAGGGACCATCACGGCCTGGGGGTGACAAGTATCACGGTCGTGATTGCGTAGGGCTGAAGAAAAAGAAGAACGCAAAAGTCAGAATTGGTCACAGCAAGGCTGTGATGGCCATCACGGCCGTGACAGACCAACCGGTGTCAAGCTCTCCAAGTCAGAACCTGTCACGGACGGCCAGGTATCACAGCCGTGATGTGCAAAATCTGGAAAAAAAAATTGTTGATTTGATATGATTTTGTAATAGCTTCAAATCCAAGTCAACCTACACTATAAATAAGGCAATTAGGCTCGAAAATAGGCATCTCTTGGCAGCTACCTTTGGCTTAATTTAAGATTTCTCTTCTTCTCCAATTTCTTCTCTTTCTCTTAGGATTTTTATGTTCTTTTTAATCAAGATTGCTAAACCATGGCAATGCTTGAGTAGTCGTTTTATTTCTAGGAATTGGGGCTATGCCCAAGACTTGTTTTATGTTATGAATTGATGTTTTCCCTTTGTTAATTTCAATTTGTTTTTGATTTAATTCCTATTGTTATAATTACTTGTGAATTTGACTCCAACAAAGCTAGAGAATCTACTCCCGATCCTTCTCCAGTCACTACAGCTCACAATCCTTCTCTAACCACTACAGCTCCCAGGCCCTTACAGGTTTTTCATCGCAGAGGTCGCATAGCTGGTGATGCTCCCACAACAGCCCCTCCTGACTCATTTCCTGATCCAGCACCTCCTCTTACTGCAAATCAATCTCCTAGTGATCATCTTCCCATTGCCATTAGAAAAGGTACTCGTACCACTCGTAATATCCATCATCCTATTTATAACTTTCTTAGTTACCATCGCTTGTTGTATTGTGCTTTTATATCCTCTTTGTCTGTAGTATTTATTCCTAACACCACTAGTGAGGCACTTTCACATCCAGGATGACATCAGGAAATGGTGGATGAGATGATTGCACTTCATACTAGTGGTACTTGGGAGTTGGTCCCTCTCCCTCCAAGTAAAACCCTTGTAGCTTGCCGTTGGATTTTAACTGTAAAAGTTGGTCTTGATGGTCAGGTGGATCGCCTTAAGGCCCGCCTAATTGCTAAAGGGTACACTCAGGTTTATGGCCAAGACTACACAGATACCTTCTCTCCTGTTGCCAAGATGTCATCTGTTCATTTATTCTTGGCAATGGCTGCCATATGTTCTTGGCCCTTTTTCAGCTTGATATGAAGAATGTCTTTCTTCATGGTGAGCTTCAAGAGGAGATTTATATGGAGCAACCGCCTGGCTTTGTTGCTCGAGGGGAGTCTAATCTGGTTTGTAAACTCTGTCGTTCTCTTTATGGTTTGAAGCAATCTCCTCGTGCCTGGTTTGGAAGGTTTAGCACTGTTATTCAAGAATTTGGAATGTCTCGCTATGATTATGATCATTCAGTCTTCTATAGGCATAGCTCTCGGAAAAGATGCATCTATTTGGTAGTTTATGTTGATGATATTGTCACAATAAGAGATAATCAGGATGGCATTGAAAAATTTAAGAAACACATTTCATCATTTTCAAACCAAAGACTTGGGCTTACTTAAATATGTTTTGGGTATTGAAGTGGCTCAATCTAAATGTGGCATAGTTGTTTCTCAAAGGAAATATGTATTGGACATTCTTGAGGAAACTGGCATGTCATACTGTAAACCGGTTGACTCTCCTATGGATCCTAATGTTAACTGCTTCCTGGTCAAGGGGAGCCACTGACTAATCCAGGTAGGTATCAGAGACTAGTTGGTAAGCTAAATTATCTTACTATCACTCATCCAGATATTTTGTTTGTTGTTTCAGTGGTGGGTCAATTCCTTCAGTCTCCCTATGATAGTCATTGGGATGTAGCTATTCGTATTTTGAGGTATGTTGAAGGATTTCCCGGTCAAGGTTTATTGTATGAAAATAAAGGTCATTCCCAGGTGATTGGTTATTCAGAAGTTGATCGGGCTGGATCTCCCTCTGATAGACGTTCTACCTCAGGATACTGTGTTCTTGTAGGAGGTAATCTCGTCTCCTCGAAAAGTAAGAAACAGGAGGTTGTAGCTAGATCTAGTGTTGAGGCTGAGTATCGTGCTATGGCTTTGGTCACATGTGAGCTTATCTGGATCAAGAAACTAATTCATGAGCTAAAATTTATAGAGGTCTCTCAAATCGAGTTGTTTTGTGATAATCAAGTTGCTCTTCATATTGCTTCCATCTTGGTTTTTCATGAGAGGACCAAACATATTGAAGTGGATTGTCATTTTATTAGAGAAAAAGTCCTTTCTGGTTGTATTGTCACTAGTTACATTAGTTCTAGTAATCAACTAGCAAATATTTTCACTAAGACTCTTAGGGCCCTCGGAATTAGTTTATTTGTAACAAGCTGTGTGCATATAACCTATATGCTCTAGCTTGAGGCGGTGTTAGAATACTAGGTAGTAGGCCCATAAGCCCATCTGTGTATATTGTATATATAGCCTTGTAATAACTTATTCTTGGCTATGACTTTTTATTGGATTAACACTAATGATGTGTTACCAAAGCACGGACCTAAACTTTGCCTCCTAATATGTTTGAGATGTGTTGTTCTAGTTTGGAAATTGGGACTCATCTCTTTTGGCACAGCTTTGCTGTGAATTTTCTTTGGAATAAGATTTTAGCATCTTTGGAGAGAATTGGGTCTTCCCTAAGGATTTGCATCAGTTTCTCCATATTAATTTAAGAGGTCTCGGCTTCGTAGAAATGCTAAGATCCTATCACAGTGTGCTGTCTTTGTTGTGCTCTGGTGCCTTTGGCTTGAAAGGAATGCCAGAATTTAAAGGGAACTTATATATCTTTAGATAACATTTGGTTGTTTGTGGTGTTCAACCAATGGTTTCTTTAGAGGGCTTCTTTGTTAGATATGCAAAGGGATTGGCATGCCTTGTTATTTGTTAAATGACCCAATCTCTTACCTTCTAAGTGTTTCTTTTATCGTTTACTTAGAAGGATATTCCTCTTCCGTTGTATTCTTCTCTTCTTCCTTAATGAAGTTTCTTTTTTAATCAAAAAAATATTAATAATTTATAACTAGAGACCATTAAAAAGGACTTAGAGCTAAACGGCCTATCTAAAGACAAGGTTTATGACAGGAGACAATGTTATTTGTTCAATCTATGTAGCCGAGCCCACCTAGTGGGAAAATGCTTTGGTAATTGTTGTTTTAAAAATTATAACTAGAGAGTTGACGGATTCTCAACCTTTAACAAAGGTTGATACACAGAATTTGAGTGATATTGAATGTAACCCAAAAGTACTCCTCTTTCATGGAACCCCTTGAATAAACCTAGAGCACTCCTCTAGGGAGTACTACTCCGACTCAAGTTTCAAATACTCCCTTGAATTGGGAAAATCAATATTCATTAATCATCAAATGCCATCTAAATGATTAGACTGATGGCCTGTTTATATATCCAATAAAGCCAACATCATAAAAAAAAACTAATCCTATTCTAAGCTGAAATAAGATAATCTAAAAAAAAAATTGTAATTAAAAAAATAATCCCAAATTTAATATCTTAACTGTACAGAAAAAATCCTAAATATAAGAAAAAAATCAATAAATAAATAGCTCAGTCTATATTATTGAGATTTCATTATGATACCATCTAAATTACCTCATCTTGCCAAAACAAATTGATATTTTTTGGAAATAGAGGTGCCAGAAGACATAGAACCTACAAAATAGAAATATATGTCACCCAAGGAAATGCATGCTTTCCAAGAGCCTATTAAGCAATCAATTGTGTTATTTGAACATCATAATGGGACCACAAAATTCGACAACAATTTCCAAAGTTAATGCAGCTAAAAAACGTAGTTAACGAAGTGTTGAGTTTGGTTAATGAATATACCAAGGTGTCATAACTCATTAACCATCAACTGAACTTCATTAACCACGGTTTTGAACGTCATTAACCACGATTCTCAGATGTTCAATGAATAACCATAAAATTTGTTGTCAAATTTTGTTGTCCCATTTTGATTTCAAATAACATTTCTTTTCAGTAATACTACTAATAAATCCATCACATAATATTAAGCAAATTTAGAAAAAGTAATTTTGTATGCATCAGACATGTTATCTCTTATCCATTGAAAAACCTCAACTTCCTCATTTAGTTTTAAATTTTAGTAGTAAAACAAGAAGGGGAAAAAATGCAGTGCCTAATACCAGGAAGGAAACTACACAAAAAGACAAGATAGTTATGTTTTAACTGAAATCATATAATGGATTAGTAAGTGTTAGTATATGCAGCATTGTAACATTAAAAACAATTATCTTTTGCAATCCCACCAGTATTTATCTTATGACATGCTGACGGACTTCTCTGTGTGAGAGTATACATCAAAGAAAAAGATAAATGTGCAATATTCAAGGACATGATTTGCTCACTGTCAAAATCTGGGTGGCCAACTGCTCCCTTGCTAGAGGATCATGCAAAAGCACAACCAAACGGGCAAGAAGTTCCTATTCACATATCAATCAAGAATTATTCAACCAGGTGATATGTGCTGAATATAGCAAACAAATACTTTTTTTTTTTCTTGAACCATTGAGAGTACAAGGATTTATTATATTAAAAAAAAATCTGACTATCAAGCAGAGATCCTACCTCAGCAGTTGGTACATCAGGATGGGTTTTACACTCACTCAACATATCATTGCTATAAGATCTATGCCGCCACAATTCTGAGATGCACCTGCAAACCTGTAAAAGTAGAAACGATGTCTTCTAATTCTCCGGGGAAATTTTGTGCAATAACAAAGTTACACTTTCACAGTACATGCACATTTCCATGCAGTTTGTATGTCTTACAACTTGCATGTCAAGCATCTGAGAATCAAGTAGAACTTCCCTACAAAAATTTTACTAGGTGTAAAATTTTTACCATGGCAACAGCACCAGTGTAGGTCCTTGGAATAATCAACCTCAACAGAAAAGGCCAAAGAACGTGCTGTAAAAATCCAATATCAATTCAATCAGCAAATATGGAACTGAAAGAAATAATAGACCCCAGGAAACGAGTGAAATATTATCAAAACAATTGATAGATAAGGAACAAACACAATTTACCTCCATTTCAGGAATCGTGATAGTTACCAAAAGGAGACCTTTTTCACAGACTGCTCTTAACTCTCCTGGAGTAACTGCTCCAATTTTCATCTGAGGAGAACCAAGAGTTAGAGGTCTATGACAGATAGAAGAATGCAAGAACTGTGCAAGAAATGTTTCTGTCATTATTCTGATTTTTCAGAAAAAGAAGAAATTTTATGATAGAAGAGACAGAAAATTGAGAATAACCATCAAATTAAAAGCAGAAAAAAGAGACTAGGAAGCAAAAGGAGCTCAAAATAAGGGAGCCTTCCAATGATATCAACTAGGGGTGCTCAAGACCCACTTCAACCCAGCCCAAAGCAATTTCAGCCAGATCAAGGTTCTGAAACATACCACCGGTGTATTTTCGAGTTGCATCCATGCCACTCTTAGGGTAAGGCCGGCCCAAGATTACATAATACTTTGAGATTTATACTTTCTTTAAATATTATGAAACTTCTCAACTTATAATAGGATAGGTACCAGATATTCTTCTCGAGAAAAAATGGAGACTAGCTCCTTACAATGGAGATTTTTAAGCTGAAAAAATAGCAAGAAAAGAAAGAACAACCAGTAGACTAAGAGGAACTGCAAACTCGCTAGCCAAATAGCTCCAAAACCTCACCCAATAACTGCCCCCTTTCTCTCCCCCCAGTATATATAACCCTCGTTTTATTCTTTTTCTAACTAACCTGCCACATTGGCAGGTCTGTTACAAATTCTCCCTCCCAACCTCTCACAGTTCCCACACATGGTCTAGCCTACAGGGTCTATCGTAATACGTTGTACATAACATGTTAATATTGATAGAATTTGTTTGGAAATATATATTGTAAAACACCTATTAGTTGTAGTTTTCTAATTTTAAAATTTTATGATTGAGCCATACAAAATGCCCAAATTTGTACATTTTGTCTAAATTTTAGGTCGGCTTGATCCTAACCCAGTATTTGTTTGGCCATGACCAGTCCAATATATTGGCCCGACCAAAACATCAAGCCTGAATCTGTCCAGTTTAAAACCCAACCAAACCCGACTCATCAACACCCATCAAAATAAGAAACTCCCCCAAAAACACAGAAAACAATGAAGCAAAGAGGACTACATATCCAAGAAAATAACTAAATATACCCAAATCCTTGAAACAATTTAGGCATCGAGCTCCAAAGTAACACTATATTTAATTAAAAAATTATAAGAACTCATATTTGGCAATTCAAGATATATTTACATCACTCACGATTTTTTGTTGAGAGGGGAGAGGAAAGGGAGGAACTGTACCTCTATTCTCTTATTTGGGATGCTCTCAAAATCACTCCGATTTTGACCTGTTAGAGCGCAATGACGGACAAGATATTCAAGGAACAATTCTCCAGATGAACCAACCAAGTAACAGTGCGAAGCCATAACCACAATTAACTACAAGCAAATGAAGAAAACAGAGAAGCCAAAGGATATTGACTTACAAGTGAAGGATAAGCAATTGTTATTAAAAAATAAAACACACAAAAACAACAAAGTCCTTTTCCCAGTAAGTCGGGAAAAAAACAAAGGGAAAATGGCTCTCAATGACTTGCCTCAGAAAGTGCTTTTCGAACACCTAAATTATGTTCCTCTAGCAAGGACTTCACAGCATCAACTAGTAGAGGTATTTTACCGTGCCAAGCTTCAGATAACCTTCACATAAGAATTGTATGTCAACTTATACTAGATAACCGAATAATTATCTCCAAGATTAGAAAAAGCAGAAACCTTGGCAAAAGATGCTTCAAAACACAAAGTGCACCAAAGGTCAATGGTTCTTCCCTCAACCTGCATTTCTGGAAGTAAAGAAAATAGACAGAAGAAGCAAAGTTTTAGATCGTATTACACAAAACAGAACATGGAAAAAGAAGAAACTTTAAATGAAAGAGAAAACAAATGAATACAAATATTAAAGATAAGAAGTGTTCGTCAACAGAATAGACTAGCCAACAACAATGCATAGAAGAAATAGAATATGATAAGTTTAAAATTAAAGAAACAAGATACTACAGAAAGTCAGAAACTAATTTGATTGGTTATTTCTGCCTTTATCTAATTTGAAGTCTCAAATTCTAGTGTCTTTGAGTAATCTGATTATTTTTATCTGATGTTTTATTCGATGACTTCATCTTCCCTCTGCTATTCATTATTCCTCTTTTCATCTCAATAAAATTTCTTTTTTTGTCAACAATAAAGGAGAGGGGGAGAAACTACGAACTTCAGCAAGAATTCACACCTTCATACAGAATTACAGATAGTCTATCAAGATTTGCAATTACTTACATTTACAAGGAACAAAAACAAATCATCTGGATACACCAAGCCAACTGTCAGAAAGCAATGCTGCACCTCATTATACATCTGTCATACATAATTGGATCGATTAAATATTGAGCTTTTTTTTCTCTGGATAAAAGAAAAAAAAACAATGGAAAACAAACTACTAGTTCAGAGTCAGACAACCTCCAATGACATCCACAAAAACATAAAGAACAAAAGACAGAGAATTATCAGCTCAAAAGGCTCTCCAACCTTTTGCATATCTCAAAAAGCAAACCCCAAAATAAATCGTGTTTTCCAAAGTCAAAACCCATAAGGAACTCGAGAAGAAAAAGAAAACTCTATCCCAAAATCAGAGACAAGGAGTGCTGACTACAAATTTTAACAATGAAATTTAACCAAATACACCAATCCCCGTAGAAAAGAACATCTCCACAAAATGCAATTTGTTGAGATCCTTGTTATTCCACCCGCATCAGTCCATGCTTCAGATGTCCAGTCCTGAGCGTGAGGGGGCGTGTTGAGAGTTTTTAGAAACAGAGCAGATAGAATTGAGTAGAGAGAGAAGAGAGGAAGAGAGAATCAGAAAATGAAAGTGTGAATCTATCATTGAATAAGTCTAGATACATTGGGTGACATCTATTTATAGTAGATGAATGGTAACTACCCTAACTGATTCGGCTGAGTCAGCACAAGCAGGACTTAACTAATTCTAACTACTTTACAACTTACACACATACTCGCTAACAAGAGTCTCATATCGACTAGAGATATGGCCTAGGTGGTGCTTAGAAGGCTTAGGCAATCCTCACCTTACAGGCCGGTTTTGTGGGGTTGAGTTGGGCTTAAAAGCCCAAATTTAAAATGGTATCAGAGCCTATCCTAGATCTGTTATTGGGCCAAGATCTCTGTTATTCCACCCGCATTTGTCCACACTCCAGATGTTCAGTCTTGGGTGTGAGGGGGTGTGTTGAAATCCTTGTTATTCTACCTGCATCAGTCCATGCTTCAGATGTCCAGTACTAGGTGTGAGGGGGTGTGTTGAGATCCTTGTTATTCTACCCGCATCAGTCCATGCTTCAGATGTCCAGTCCTAAGCGTGACGGGGTGTGTTGAGAGTCCCACATCGACCAGAGATCTGGCCTAAGTAGTGCTTATAAGGCTTGGGCAATCCTCGTCTTACAAGCCGGTTTTGTGGGGTTGAGCTAGGCCTAAAAGCCCAAATTTAAGATGTAAGAATAGAATATGTGAATGTTGTGTGTCAATATGGCCACACATGTATGCTATTTATAATCTCATATTAGGGTACATGAGAATCAATAATAAATACAAAGGAATCAAATCAAATCTCTAATTAGTAACGAACCCCTAATTACTAGCACCTATTTATGTACATATTAAGCACATGTTAAATATGCTTTCTAACACTCCCCCTCAAGCTGGAGCATATATGTCATATGAGCCAAGCTTGTTACAAATGTAATCAACACGAGAGTCTCTAAGGGACTTAGTGAAAATGTCAGCCAACTGGTCACTAGAGTTGACAAAGAAAGCACATTCTCTCTTACGAAGTGACAATCTATTTCTCTGTGTTTGGTTCGTTCATGAAAGACCGGATTTGATGCAATGTGAAGTGCAATTGTCACAGATAAGTTTAGTATCTTGGATATCTCCCAATTTTAGCTGCTGGAGTAGTTGTCTAAGCCATGTAAGCTCACACACAGCTGCTGCCATAGCACGGTATTCAGCTTCTGCACTGGATCTGGCAACAATGTTCTGCTTCTTGCTCCTCCATGAGATCATATTTCCTCCAATAAGAACACAATATCCAGAAGTGGACCTCCTATCTGATGGTGATCCCGCCCGATCAAAGATCGAGTAACAAGTGATTTTGGCATTGCTTTTATCTTCATATAATAATCCTCGTCCTGGTGCATTTTTGATGTACCGAAGAATACGCATGGCAGCATCCCAATGGCTATCACATGGGGCATTCAGGAACTGGCTTACCACACTAACTGCAAAGGTGATATCGTGTCCGGTGATCGTGAGATAGTTGAGTCTGCCCACAAGACGACGATATCTTCCGGGGTCTTTCAATGGCTCCCCCTGACCCGGAAGAAGCTTGACATTGGGATCCATGGAAGTATCAGTTGGACGGCAATCAAGCATACCTGTCTCAGTAAGAATATCCAGAGCATACTTCCGTTGGTTGATTGAAATTCCTGAAGTGGACTGGGCAACTTCAATCCCTAAAAAGTACTTGAGAGGACCCAAGTCTTTTGTCTGAAAATGTTTGAAGAGGTGTGCTGAGCCGCCGGATACCATCTGTGTCATCACCGGTAATGACGATATTATCGACATAGACAACAAGATAGATGTGCCCACCAGAAGGAGAATGGATAGAGAAAACAGAGTGGTCAGCCTCACACCGGGTCATGCCAAACTGTAATAAAACAGAGCTAAACCGACCAAACCAGGCACGAGGAGACTGCTTCAATCCATAAAGAGAACGGCGAAGCCGACAAACAAGTCTAGAATCACCAGAAACAGTAAATCCTGGGGGCCGGTCCATATAAACTTCTTCCTGTAATTCGTCATGCAAGAAGGCATTCTCCAGCTGGTGAAGAGGCCAATGATGAATGGCAGCGATGGCTATAAAAAGATGAACAGAACTGATTTTGGCCACAGGGGAAAAAGTATCCCCGTAATCTAGACCAAAAATCTGCGTATAACCTTTAGCCACCAAACGAGCTTTGAAACGATCAATATGACCATCGGGTCCAATCTTCACCGTATAGACCCAACGACAACCCACACTAGTCTTGTCAGGAGGCAAGGGAACAATCTCCCAAGTACCATTAGAATGCAACGCCGCCATCTCTTCCAACATTGCCTTGTGCCAACTGGGATCAGCCATGGCTTCACCTGTAGACTTAGGAATAGACAAAGAATCCAAAGCAGAAACAAAGGAAACATAGGAAGGAGATAAACGACCATAATTTAAAGTACAAGCATAGATGGGATTAGGATTGCGAGAGGACCGAGTACCTTTCCGTAATGCAATGGGAAGTTCGGGTGCAGGAGGCGTAGATGGAGGGGCGATTGTAGTCGGAGATAAGACTGAAGGATCCCCGGAAGGAGACACCGCAGAAGCCTGTGTCCGCCGCTGGTAGGTACGCAAAGGAGGTGGAGTGGGAGCAACAATAGGTGCCGGAACAACTGGTGGAATATCTGGAAGGTCCTGAGTGAAGTTGACATCAAGGACGGTGGAGGTGGAGAAGAAGGGGAAAAGGGACCACGGGGTGGCAACCGCCACGGGACAAAAATGAGAGATTGGGAGAGGTCCCGAGTAGACAGAGGAAGTGTAGAGGAAGGAGGCGGGAAAGAGGAAGGACGAAAGGAACGGAGGAAGAAAAGGCGAGAACCCCCCCAAGGAAGAGGAAAGGGAGGAGAGCCCACGCCCAACGTGGGGGGACAGAAAAACCAAGAAAAGAACGAGGAAAAACACAAAAAAGAAAACAAGACAACACAAAAAAAAAACCCCCAAAAAAAACAAAAAAAAAAAAAAAAGAAAAAAAAGAACCAAGGACCCACACCCAAAAATGAACAAACAAAAGACAACATTACCCACAAAACATAGCCAACACCCACAAAAAAGAACAAAAACGAACCAGAATATAAACTAGGGACCAAGTCCAGTTGAACGACACCCAAAAAAACCAACCGCCACCATCCCCCCCCACCCACAATAACAAAAAAAGAGTAACAAGGATCAGGAGTTCATTGACACAAATTAAAAGAACAACCAGAACATACGACGAATCTAAGGAAAGGTTAGGAAGGGGATGTGTTTGACCAATCCCAACTTGTATTTAACCACTAAGGTGACACTAGGCAAAGAATCCAAGTAAGACAGTTTAGAAAAGAGATTTGTTACCATCATATGATCGAAGGAATGAGTCAAGTATCCAAGGTCCAAGAGAAGAAGACTGTGAAATAAAGGCTACAGGATTACCAGACTGAGCCACAGCAGCGGTAGGTGAGATGGGTTGTTGGGCTGCCTTGAACTGGAGAAAATCATTATAATCAGCAGCAGAAATAGTAACTTCCTCAGTAATATTTGGGCCAGTGACATAAGCAACATTAGCATGCTTGGATTGTTCCCTGGCCTTGGTGCGGCATTCAGCTTCAATATGGCCATAGCGGTTGCAATAAGTGCAGCGAGGACGGCGATTGCCACCACCACGTCCTCCTCCACTCCGTCCACCACGATGATGAGAGTGGGAGACAAGAGAGGAGGAATCAGTACGAGGAATGGAGGAGTGGCCGAAAGAATGAAGGGTTGAAAGACGCAACAATTGTTCACTAACTAGGTCATAGGAGGGAACAATGGTACTCGATAGTATTTGATTACGTACCGAGTCAAGTTCAGAAGGTAGACCGGCAAGTGCAAGAACCATAAAAAACTTGCTGCGTTGCTCAACATGAGCTGTTGCATCATTAGCAAACGGCATTAGTTTCTCAAAATCAGCAATTAAATGATCAAGCTTACCAAGGTATGTCTGCATATCCATGTTCTCCAACTTCATAGAAATCAGGTTGAGAACAACACTGTAGAGGCGATGAACATCATTAGAATAGACTTTCTTAACCTTTGTCCAAACATCATAGCAAGTGGTAAAGGCCTGGTATTGCGGTTGGAGTTTGGGAGCAATTGAAAACCATAGGACACTACACAGAGAGGCGTCGATTTGCTTCCATCGGGCTCGTTCCTTGTCGGGAATGTCCTTAGCTTGTTTGGTCAAGTGGTCTTCACGGCCTTGTCCTTGAAACCATAATTGGACAGCAGCAGCCCAGGTACTGTAGTTGGCAGTCCCGACTAATTTTTCACACGGGATGAGTGGAACATCAGTAAAGGTCACTGTTGCACTTGAATCGGAAGAGGAATCGTTGGAAGCCATGAGAAATGGATCTGAAACAGGGCAGAGAGGGTCGCCGGAGTGAAGGGAAGGTGGCGGACTAGTCACCGGACAGTGGGTCACGCCGGAGAGCAGCAGAAAAGCTGTTTGGTGTCGGGTGCGTGAAACGCACGCGCCGGAGAACAGCCGCGCGTGGAGGAGCGTGCGGTGGCGGTTGGTGGTGTGGTGCCGGCGTAGTGGTCGCCGGAGAGGATGGTGGGGTCACACCGGAGGATGGAGGCACGATGGAACGGAAAACGGACCACACAGTGGTTGCGGGTACTGTTCACCCGAAAATAAGAACACCACTAAGCAGAAAAATAACCTAAACTACTGATACCATGTAAGAATAGAATATGTGAATGTTGTGTGTCAATATGGCCACACATGTATGCTATTTATAATCTCATATTAGGGTACAAGAGAATCAATAATAAATACAAAGGAATCAAATCAAATCTCTAATTAGTAACGAACCCCTAATTACTAGCACCTATTTATGTACATATTAAGCACATGTTAAATATGCTTTCTAACATAAGACTAATGACAAAGTGCACTGACTTACAGGCCACAATCAGCCTCCACTATCATCTCAAAAGGCAGCAGAAAAAAGTAAATTAATCATTATGCCTCTAACTGGAACTGAACAACACAAGAAAGTCACAAATAAAGACTAAATCTTAGGAAGAATACACAAAGTTGAAACATAACCCGTAGACATGCCCCACAAAATTCAAGGAATAAAAAAATGAGGACTGGAAAAAGGTAATAAAGCTGAAATTTTATATAACTGGAGCTACTGAAGTTATTATACTCAAATAATTCCAACAAATCAAACTGATAGTATTACCTTCAGTCCCACAGATATATCTGATTGATCCTTGCTGTCATTATTGATAGAAACCACGGGTAGAAGTGTTGACAGAATAAGAGTCAAATCCTGAAAACCGCAAATGATTTCATTTCTCAAGTGGTTGACTCCATCAAGATATACTTAGAAAGAAAAACATATAATCTACACTAGGAACACTTACATACCACCTAAAGTTGCACAGATACTAGTCTGACAAGAAACAGCGGTACAAGCATACAGAAAATATAAAGAAACAAATATAAAGGCGCAGAAACATATATTATATAAAATAAATAATTTTATACATGAAATAGAGAAAGGTATTAGAGAGGAGGAGCGTCACATCAGAGGTTGAACTGCAGAACAAATTTATGACAAATTGCCAGCGCCATAAAGACAAAGTTGGGAAAGGAACAACAAAAAAAGGATGATCAAACTTTGGAAGCAGAGAAACAAGAAGTATCTTCTAAGTCTAGGACCTACTACTGCATGTCTTTTGCTTGCAGGGGAGCAAAACAATGTTACTTTATTTAAGAAACTACAACTTGTACCATGGCCTATCCAAGTTGTACCCAAAGTACCCTGCTATACTGATATATATGAGGTACAAATACAGTAAAAATTTTCGAGTGCCCATGCATCAGAAGAGAAAATCAAGATAGTTGATTGCATTAGTTCATTAATGAGGTGATTCCTGATGCCACCAGTGAGAAAAAAATAAATATATTAGATATTTCTGGAAGCAATTACTTTTGACCACTGAAAGGGTTGTACTGCCTACCAGACACCACGCCGGTCGGGGTTCAATCAAAAACCGCTGAAGCGTTTCAACCAGTTAAAACCAGAGAAGCAGCCAGTTTTAAAAAACAAAGCTATTCTCTTATAAAAAATTAAGTATATATTAAAACAAATCATCAGGAACATTAAACTGTTAAATAAAATCCCTAAAAATAAGAGAATATATCAAAATCCCTAAATAAAATTATCCTAAAATAACATAATTAAAAATATTCTTAATATTCGAAGCACTGTTACAGAAAGATTCAAAGTTATCACAATCATAAATTATCCCATGCCACAAAGATATTGTAACAAATCCTCTGCAAGATGTCTCATCACGTTCTGAAAGAGAAAAAGAGTCTGAAGAAGCTGGCTGACAAAACTCTCTGGAACTCAGCCAACACGGCTATTAACACAGGCAAGCACCATTGACACCGGTCACTCCTCCACTAACACCAAGACTAACAACCTTAAGATCTTACCATAATACTAAAGGCAATCAGAGACAAATAATAAGCTCATATTAAATATTTCTACAAAACCAAAATTAGATAATCATCAGGAACATTGAAACAAGAACATTATAGTAGCATTCACTACCTCAAAATCAAGCATGGGAGGGCCACTTTCTGACAGTAAAGAGGCATTTAACAGATTGTGGAGGCTACATGTTGCCAGAAAAGCAATATCTTGATCCTTTTTATACCTGACAGCAGAAAAATGAATATGAATCAGTACTATAATACTTGATATTAAAAGTATCCTTTATATTCTGGTCTCATGCGAATATACTCATTTAATGGGAACACTAGAAAACTAAGATACAAAATGATTTCCCATAGAGCATAGTAACAACTAATGCTGTTTTCTGCAGCAATATACAAATCAATCTTACAAGTCCAATATTGTAGGAACAAGCCTTGGTAAAGCTGCTTTTAATTGTGTTCGTGTTATGAGACCAACCATCTGCCCCAGTGCTTCAACAGATGCTACACGAACCTAAATCCAAGTAACTTGAAATAAGCAAACACATAAAAAGAAAATGCAAAGTGATTAGGTAAATAGATAACGTAAGTGGCACATTAAAATATTCATCTCATGTCAATCCATATACACACACACACACAATTTGTTCAGAAACCCAGAATTTATATTTTGAGTGATTTGAGGAAATGCTTCGTATCAACTGTTACAACCATAGTATTATTCTCAATTTTCTTCTCATGGACTATTAGTTCAGTAAAAACATTATAATATATCATTAAACCCAAATTATTAAGGGGAAAAGGCATATAACATGCCATGTATGCAATGAAATATAAAAGAAAAACATTAATTTCTTCAACACAGGAGATCTTTCTAAATTTCAATTCCAAAGAAAACCACAATTACTTAGAATATTTTTTTTACTTAAAAGTCACTAGGAAGAAAATTATAGACAAGAAGTTAGATCTCACACGAGTATAATTTAATTAAAGAAAAAAATTTCAGTAAAAAAAGTATAGAAAGACAAAAGAATAAAGAATCGTGTAAGCAACCAAATGCAAAACCAAAAATAGAACAATAAATTAGTGACAAACCTTTAGGTCCCGTGAAGCTGCCCAAACTCTCAACAAAAGCTCAAAAGCAGAATTTAGAAATGACCTGCACTACATGGACATATCCATCACCCTCAGACAAGAAATAAAAGAAATGTGGTGCAGTGAACCAGAAAGTAAACTAGGAAAGTATATATTGATCTCACATGACATCACCATCTTGGGGAAAATGTGAAGGAAAATCTATACTGTATTGCCAAGCAGCTTGACACCAACACTTAAATGCTGCAAAGAATAATAATTGATGAGTTATAAATGGATACAAATATCTGTACCAATTACATCTTTGAGAAAGATTAGCCTAAGTTTTTCTTCCCACATGCCCCCACCCCCACCCCCACCCCACCCCACCCCACCAAACAATGAGGGCATAATTTGAAGGTGCAAGTAACAGCAAAAGGACCATAAATTTTAAAAAATATGTATATCTGCAAAACAATTCAAAAGTAGTGCTTTGATTCATCATCAGAAATAAATCACATCATCCACCATTATAAACTAAAACTAGAAGGTTAAAAGGGTGCCGCAGGTGTCAGATTTTCTTATGTTCAATAACAGAACTTTAATTGATTATGGTATGTCGGTTTTATATTTATCAGTACTTTTATATGTCCTAATATGGCATGAAATTAAATAAATAAATAAATAAATAAATAAATAAATAAATAAAGTTTTTCGCATGAATATGAAATTGGCCAAGCAACCCAGACGCTCAATTGTTTGCAACTTCAACCAGTTCTGGACAAATCACCAAAAGTTATCAAAACTGGAATCACATATTACATTACACATCTACCTAAATAACAACTAAAATATCAACACACCATTTGCAAAAATTGGCCGGTGAATGTCTCGCACATTTCCAAGAATTGGCAAAATTCGTGAAAGTACACCTTTCCAACGGGGAATGAACTGCAAGGCTGTACCGTATTGAAAAGGAAGAAAACACATCAGTGTTTACCACAGGATATGATCCCACCCTCCCCAAAAAAATGGAATGAAAAGAAAAGAAAATTTCAAGATATCATAACAGCTGAAGCACATAGTAAAATTTGATTACTGACGATCGGTAGAAGCAAATTCTGCAAGTATTTGAACCATAGCTGATAATGCTGAATTTGTACCAGATAAATGAAGAAAAATTTCTTCCATCATCTGCAACACCAATTCAAGAGAGAGAAGTATTAAAGACAGAAGACGTAGAATCCAGCTTAGAATCTGGCAAAAACTAGGAGAAGTGCAAAAATTGAAGCGTACATAAAATATAAAAAGAAGCCAGTAGTAGGCCTTGTGAAATTGAAAAGAAAGGGAGATATCACTCTAGCATGATAAAATATATTGTTATAGTTCCAAGTTTGAAACCATTAGAAGAATCATCAGATAAAGGAAAAACTATAGAGTAAAGACAATGGTTTTCTAATTAGATTTATTCTATTGGTAATCAAAGAGATTATAGGACTCCATTTTACTAATCTATTTCTTTTCTTTCTTTTTTTACTTGTCTCCCTCTAGCCCTGTACCCTTACCTTCCCGTTCTTTACTGAACTTCAAAATTAAATTAAAAAAAAAAGTTCAAAAGAAAAAGATGACTCACAAGATCAGGTAAATGTGAGCCTATTGCAACAAGTAGGCTTGTTGCTGCTTGTTGCCAATCAGAATTGAGTTCCTGCAGAAGACAATCACAGTGAATCCAATAGACCGTGAGCAGTGACATGCAAAATCTTCAAAGAGATCAAGTGGAATATCCTAAGATGACCATGATTTTAAGAAATCAAAAAATTAATACACCGGTCTTGGACTGGACTATTCTTCTTCGAATAGATGTCTCTTTCACATTGGAGTGCCAATATTTGGATTGCACGGAAGTTAGGAGCTCCTATGGGTTGCCTTTGCCTCGGATTATCCAATAAATTGGACTGTTGATGCGGGGGCGGGGGCTGGGGGTGGGGCCTCTTACTAAGACTACAGAATGTTCTTGTAAATTATGGCCAATACCAGGCTGAACAAAGGAATGATCCAATAATGAGTTCCACATACTGATGGTCATTTCAAATAAATAGTGGTAAGAAAGAAAAGGCATGATCATAAAAGTGTATATTTCAGTAAAAGTGCACTTACCTCCAATCGGATTGTATTTCAATTGTTGTCATATAAACAGACATTATAGTACTTCTTGATGAAAAATTATTGTCAGTGCTATTAGAAAACAGTTCCAAGTCAGATTTTTAGATTCAATATCCAAATTTCAGGTTGTTGGAACTCGTGTAATTAATGTATAGAGGCATATCATATCATGTAATTAGGTTGAGCATCTTCTTTATTTATTTGTATATATATTACATCGAGCCTATATAAACTAGTCTCCACTAAGTAGTTGAAACTTGAAACATATGGATTCATCTAATGCCTCTCTTTACTTCCATTACCCTTAATGCGAGTCAAGAACCTAAAGAGAGACAACACTAAACGTGTATACCTGGTGGACTCACTGGCCATTGGTGAGTAAATTTCTCCGGTACCGTGTTGGTCCCACCCTTGCCACCGCAGTTGACTAGCCTTCATTGTTGGTCCGTATTTGCCTAGGCAACAGCCGCCTTCATTGCGTCCTGCCTTTCCTACTTCTAGCCATCATCGCGCTCTAGTTGCTACACACCCATGACCCAACCACCATGTCAAAAACTGAGATTACCAACATCTCAACCACCATGCTTCTTATTCTCATGATGTAACTCGTAAGAATTTATGCTATCAATTTTTTAATGCTTATTTAATTGCTTCAGATGAATCATGGGTTCTTGACTCTGGTGCTACTTACCATATGACCTTTCATGCTTCTCATTTTATAACTCTCTTGGTAATCACACTATAGTCGTGGCTGGTGGATCTCATACCTCAACTGCCGGTTGTGGTGACATTCAACTCTCACCATCCCTGTTCTAAAAAAATATACTATGTTCCTAACCTGTCCATTGATCTTATTTCTATTCACAAACTTGCAAAGGATGTATCTATCTATCACCATTTTGATCAAGGATGTATATCTATCTAATTTTGCATATTAACAACATTGATATCGCTAGCAGTGATCACCATGGCATACCTCAGGTAAAACAACATTTTTGTCATTAATTTTAGACCAAAGATCTTGGCTCACTCCAATACTTCTTAGGAATAGAGGTGGCCCAATCCAAGGATGGTATAGTGATTTCACAGAGAAAGTATGCCATGGACATTCTTGAAGAAACAAGTCTTGTGAATGCAAAGCTCGTTCATACTTCTATGGATATAAATGCTAAACTTCTATCAAATCAGGGGGAGCCATTTTTGGATACAGGAAGAAATAGAAGGTTGATAAGGAAACTGAACTACCTGACAGACTCACATTAACTCAACCAAACATCTCCTTTGCAATTAGTGTGTCTTGATTCACCTTGTGAAAGGCATTGGGATGTAGTAATTTGCATTCTGAAATACATTAAAAAGGCTTCCGAAAAAGGCCTAATCTATAAAGATAAAGATCGCACTCAGATTGTTGAATATTCAAATGCATATTATGCAAGCTCTCCTAATGATAGAAGATTCATTTCTTGATATAGTGTATTCATCTGGGGTGTAATCTGATATCGTGGAAAAGCAAGAAACATAATATGGTCGTAAGGTCAAGTACCAAAGCAGAATATCGAGTCATGGTCTATGACACTTGCGAACTCATCTAGTTAAATAGATACTCAAAGAACTCCAATTTAGGGAGAATATGCATATGATACTCATTTGTGATATAATCAGGCAACATTACATATCGTCTCTAATCCAGTGTTTCATGATAGGACCAAACATAGAGATAAATTGTCATTTTATTAGAGAGATCTTATTTGGAAACATTTACCACTAGTTTTGTCAATACTAATGATCAACTGGCATATGTTTTCACTAAGTCTTCGAGAGGTCCAAGGATAAACTATATGCATAACAAGCTTGGTGCATGTGACCTACATGCTCCAACTTGATGGGGAGTGTTCGAATCCATGCAATTAATATACAGACTTCCTGTATGGGCATATCATATCATGTAAGTAGGTAGAGGTAATTAGGTAGAGCATCCTTTGTATTTATTTATATCTATTACATCGAGCATATATAAACTAGCCTTCGATGTATAGTTGAAACAAACATTCATCATTCATATTTCTTTTTTCTCTCGTTGCTCTTAGCACAGGTCCTAGAAAGTAAATTTATTATAACAAGCAACAGACCACACCCAATCAAACACCTAAAACACAAAACCAACCTACAATCCTGCATACTAGTCTGCACACCTACATAAACCAAATGATCAATAAATAAGTCCAGGGTCTCCTATAAACCTTGCTAGATAAGTCAAAGTGTCAAACTCGTATACATGAAAATGAAAGTATCCTACAATTTTCCTTAACAGTAATTATTTGGTTTCTCACTCACAACAAAAGCTAGATCATCACAGGCCAAGTCGTAAGCTTTTTTCTTCGATAATACATTCTTTAATGTACCAACCACCAACCAAAGATGTAAGATTCGAAATACTATAACAATGACTATACACAGCTCCTACCCCAAGAATTTTTGTCCTCGACCATGCTGATTCCATTCCAACTATATATACTCAGTAACACATTTTTCAATGTCAAAGTGATCAAACTACAGTGTATTCACTGACTACAAATTAATCATCTGATGATGACTACCATTCATATGTGATAAGTCTATAACCCAAAGTTTTTCTTACCCAGTAACTGTCAAACTCAATTTTGACACCCAAGAACCCCTAATGTCTTCTGTATCAAAATATTTATTTCTTCAAACAATTGCCTTCCCCTCAATTCCCCAGCAAACTATTTGCTCATGTGGGAAATTAAAGAAATGTGACAAAGTAAACAATGTTTTCTCATCAAAGTTGGACAAAGTAAACCATGTTTGCTCATAAAATGGGACAAAGTAAACCTTTTTTATTAACAGAAGAGGAGAGAAAAGTACAACGGAAGAGGATTAGACAAACTCACAAACAAACAAAAATAAATAAATAAATAAAACCTATGTGACAAAGCCATGCAGCAAAGCATGTCAATTCCTCTGCATGTCTAACAAAGAAGCACCACTAAAAAAACCATGGGCAGAGCACCAAAAGGACGACGAAAGAGCAACCTATCCCAAATGAATCTAGGGTCGAAAAAGAAGTCATTCAATATTCTTTCATTCCTTTCCCAACCAAATACACCATAGGATGGCACAAACAGAGCACTACCACAAAATCTTTGCTTTTTTACTAGAGCCAAAACCTCTGAATTTAGTAAGAAGAAAAAAAAATGGTAACGTATTTAATCATGTTTTGGTAAAAAGAAAAAAAAAATCATCTTCCAGCAATTTAGAAAGAAAAAGTCCTGACTCCTTAGATGATCAAAACAAGTCCTCATACTTCATAAAACTTTTCCTCTTTAACGTGAAGCAACTACATCGACCTGCTTCATTCTAAGCATTAGCACTAACTAAAAACCCCAGTTTTTTCTTTTTTACGGTTACTAGAAACCAAGCTTATCACGTGCAAAGTAAAACAAAGTCTCAAAAAACAATGCACAAGTTTATTTTATCTTATCAAACTAAAGAATGTAAAAAGGTAAAGTCATTTCCACTAAATTGTGCACTGGCTGAATTTTCCTAGCACAGCACTACTACTACTATTACTACCATCTGATGCAAATTGAATCATGCTATATAGCTATTACAGCAACTACGAAGTACAAATGGAAAACAGAAAGCACCTTAGAGGAAATCATCTCAGCTGTAGCAATCTTAGCAAGCTTTGCCATGAAAGCAGGATCAACATCTCTTTTGTCAAGAGCTCGAACTCCAAACGCCATAACTTGAAAAACTCCAGCCATATTTCCAAATCGCTGAAACACCAAAAGCAAAAAACACAGAACAAATCATTTTACAGCACCAGCCAATTCAATACATTTATATAGACTGATAGAGAACAATGAGCTTGCAAGCTCTCAAACTGTTTTAACTAACTTTTGAACTAACTAACTGGTCTATAACAGATTTGGTTATTTAACATCCTCTAACACATTATATGAAATGAAATGAAAGAATCTGCACCCGACGTCCACCACGCGAAACCGCCGCACAGCACTCGAGAACCAGAAGAGGATTCCTGCAACATCATGAAAACCTCAATAAGGTTGAAATTGAAGCGAAATTGTGAAGGAAGAAGAAAACGAGTGGTTGAGTGTGGCAAATCACAAGGCGGAAATGTCCTTGAGAGAGGACATGGAAGCGTCTCTGACGGTGGAAGAATCATCGGCGAGTAAGGTGACGAGAACCTGGACGGCCTCTGCAACAGTTAACAGAGAGAGAGAGAATGAGATCAGATCAGAAGAAGAAGAATAAGAAGAGGAATTGAGTTTGAAGGAGTGGATGATGGCGTGTAGAGAAAGAGAAAGAGAAGGTAGTGAATGATTACCAGGTGCGGGAATTGAGGTGGAGGATGCCATGGAAGAATTGAAGACGAAGGGAAGAGAAAGGGGAGGGAGGAAAGAGCAACATATATAGGAGCCTCTGGGACTCTCCAATCCACGGACACACAGACACTGCTTCGCTGGTTTTGTGCTGCCTTGCCAACAAAATACTCTTTCATAAAATAAAATAAAAAAAGTATTCCTTGCGAGGGCAACCAATTCAAAAATATCAAGATTTCATTCCCGTATTGATCTTCTCAAAACATTCAATACATCTATGAAGCATGCGTTTGGACACTCCTATACTAAAAAAAAAATTTAAAGTCAACTTAGTCTTTTAAGGTCATGGGTCACCAACCCTAAATATTTGAGACAAATATTTTTTAAAAATATCATGGGTCGCCAAACCCTAGATTAGATTTTTTACTTTTCGTGACATAAGGCAAAATGACGCCTCTTAATATTTTTTGTGAGGCTCATTATCATAGGACCTAACTAGTTGTTTTATGAAACATGATTCGTCTTCTTATCTAGGGATTATTTTGTAAGGATTGCATTGTGAAATGACTCCTCTTAATCTTAGTATTCTTTCTATGAGGGTCATTATCATATGAAAATTGTAAAGTTTAACATATATATATATATATATATATATATATATATATATAAGCGGTGTCTCGATATCCTATATTTTGGACAATAGCAGTGTCGCGGTATCCGTATCGTGTCGTAGTGTCCGTGTCAAAGTCGGTGCTTAATAGCGATACACCATTTTTCAACAAAAAAAAAAAACTTTCATTTTTTGGCTCCTTAACAAGTATCTTAAGGACAATCGTTAACATTATCCTTTAAAAAAATAGAGAAATGATTTTTCACCATAGAAATGGGACAACGATTTTCGACAATGATTTGAATGATTAACGCAGTTTAAATACGTGGTTAATTATATTCAGTAATGTTTTCATTTCCTAATTTCAAGAATACATACAAAATTATTACTTTGTTTTTATTTTATTTCTTGTTTTCAAATATTTGTATAGGAAACAATGAAAAAAAAGTTGTTTGCAATGTTTCCTATACAAACCTTTGAAAATAGGAAATGGAATAAAAAATACAAATTCTGTATTTAATTTTATGGTAATTGTTCTTAAAATCAGGAAATAAAAATAGAAAACAGAAGGTAAACTATATAGACACTTTATTTTCAGTTTCTTGTTTTCACTCCATAATTTCAAATATAATTATAATTAAAATAATTATAAAAATATTACTTTATTCTCGTTTTTTTTTCCTAAAGATTTGTATAAGAAATATTAAAAATAACTTTTTATTTGTTTTTACTGGAATAACCTTTAAAAATAAAAAATGAAAATATAAAATTAGAAATAAACAACAGATCCTAATTTATTTGGGAATACATATTCCAGGGACCAAACACCGTTGTCCGAAGAAGTTAAGGTCGTCGTGATGAACACTATGTTTGGTTGGAGGGGAATGGAGGGGAGGGGAGGGGAGCAAAATCCCTCCTGGATCCATTTTGACTCCCCTCCAATATTGGGGGGTTTGGAGGGGAGGGGAGGTAACTTTAAAATATTTTAACTGATATGACGAAATTAACCTTAATAAAATTTAAAAATCCAAAAGGATATAAAATTAAAAAGGGTATAAAAGTAAATTAGTTTAAAAATGACTCCCCTCCCCTTGTGAACCAAACAAGAAAAGAGTTATTTCCCCTCTCCTCCCCTCCCAACCAAACATAATATCTAATTAAAACCCCTCCCCTCCCCTCCGTTGAACCAAACACACCCGAAAAGAATAAAATAAAATTAGTTAACATTTCATACTTAAAACACCAAAATGAACTGGGAGAAGCTCGTACTGGAGCAGGAACGCCTCATTTGGTTTCGTTTCCGTTCTTCATTTCCTTCTCGAAACCAAGAAAAAATAAAATAATGTATCAATTTGACAAATAGTATGTGTGTTCCCTTTCGTCTTTTTCTTGTTTATTTTATTCTTTTGGCTGATCCAATCTCCTACTTATCATTTGGTCTTTTTATTGCGTCGGTATTAGTAACTTTATTGTTAGTCTCTACCAATTTGAATAAGACGCACATATGAGTCTGGATGTTTGGCAAATCATTTCCAGCACTGATCGCTGTGAATCGCCAATAATACAGATCGAAGTGGGTGAGGAGTCATGTTCGTTTCATCATTGATAGATAATGTTTCATCCACAAGTTCACCCCATGTTTTTCTCTTTCACGAAGTTAAGTTTATTTACAACAAAAGAAGAAATATTATCCATTCGATCAGAGAAAATTCCGACGAAACATAAACTGCAATTGGAATTTTGATCATTGTTCAATACTGGAACCTTGTTCTCCTTAACATGCACATATTGTAATGGATTTGTATTCCCCACCTTCACACATTCCATATATTTAATAGTCTATGAAGTCATGAATGCGTGAAAATAATTAATATAGGAAATCTAAATCCACAAAAGATCCTCGGAAATAGATTTCATATAGTTGTTTTATAACTGCAGAGAAATCTTGATCATTGATTAATTTTATATATTATAAATTATAAACATATTAACAATAAAAATAGGTATATGAGATCTTGATCATTAATTAAATTAAATACGTGGATTCCCCAACTGCTGGGAATCCAGATCCATCTTTTGCTCTCCTAATTATCTTTCTATTTCTATAATGATATCCAATATGAGTTAAACTAAATGCGTGAATGCGTGGATTCCCCAACTGTTAGGAATCCAGATCCAAGATTCTCTACATTGAGTTGGAAATTGATTCCCTGCAATTACTTTCTGAATGTAGGGAGATCTTGACCATTGATCTAATTTTGTGTAGGATAAATATATCAATGTAAATATGAGTGTATGAAATCCGAACCATTGATTAAGATAAATACGTGAATGCGTAAAATTTATAACTACTGTCGTTGAGTTATCTTCACATTGGTTTGTTAGAATCCCAGTTCAATTGGACATTAGTAGTTAGATGAGCATCTATGAAGCAGTACCCTGTGTGTGTATAAGCTTTAAAGACAAGAGTCCTATAATGTTCGATAGTAAATGGTGCATCTTAGCTCAATCCTATATTTTATATATATATATATATATATATATATATATAAATAAATGTATATAAATGTGTTTATGCAGAGCCACAGGCAGCACTCAATCATGCAATATCCTGTTCTGAATATTCTGATCACTTTACTTTACTGTACATAACATGCTTCGAAGTAGAAATCAAGAACATACCAAGATGGCAAGATGAACGAATATCAGAGTGAGCTCGACTTTTAGCAAGAAATTAACCTATATTGGATATCATTATAGAAAGATATTTTAATACATGCACTCGTCGGAAGGTTTTTTCTTCCTTTTTAATTACACTTTAGTCTCTTTATTATTCTTAATGTGCGATTTTGACTCCTATGCTTTTTTTTATGCAGATTTGATCTCCATATTTTTTTCAATATTATAAATCCGGTCTTTCTATCTTATGTCCATCAATTTTTCAATGATCAATCGAGAGATATCACTACTTTAAGCATATAAAATATTTGGTTGAGCTTGTCTGATAGAAGACTATGTGGTGGAACAAAAAAAAATGTATCATAAAGAAAGAACGAAATCGAACATAAACAAAATATTAAATCATGTTGAAATAGAGGGACATAAGAGAAAAAATTACGTTAGCGATGATTCTTTTATTTGTCAATCATTGAAAAATATTTGATAAACATTATACGTAATAACCGAATTTACAATATTGAAAAATTAGAAAACAAATATGTTAAAACAAATTATAGAAACTAAAATTACACATGATTAATAATAAAGAACCAAAAGTGCATTTAATAATTACTTTTTTTTTTCATGCAGCCAGAAAGTTGTAACGTGTTTTTACTTTTAGTTCATTTTTAAGTTTTTTTAAAAAAAATGAAACAAAGGGCCAAAGCCCGAGAAAATGGAATGCTAGAGACAGGGACGGATCCAGGAATTTTATGTTGTGGAGGTAAAGCTCATATATAAATTTACAACGTAAAAATTGTAACATATAATTTCTGAAAATATAAACATATATCATAATTATCCAGAAATTTTATGTTATGGGGGCAAAACTCGATGCTTTTTATAGGAATTTATATTGCTTTTAAGTAATTTATTTCAATAAAACACATATATATAATTTAAATAGAAAAGTTTTTGATATATAAGGGGGCAGTTGCTCTCACATCGGTAGCTATAGATCCATCCCCGGCTCCGAAGATCAACAAGACAGAGCATGAAGAACTCGAAAGCATAAACTAGAATAAGAAGGGACTTGATTTTAATATCTCATAATAAATCCCCCCAAAAAAATATCACAGGTACTGTTAAATATACTTGGATCTCAAGCTCAAAAGCTACGTGCAGCGTCGGTCTAGGTCCAATTCCCATATTGCCTGTAAAATCTGGCTCTGGTACCATGTTAAATATATTTGGATCTCACTCACAAAAGCTAGCTCAAAGGATGAGGGTGCCCAAACATATATAAGTTTTGCACAGCTCAAAAACCTTGGTAATGTGGGACACAAATGTGATTTCAATAAGTACCAAAACCGAGTGCCCAGTATTTTATGTTTGAAATTTTTTTGGGTACATGTTTGGTATGTACCCACGAGTACCGGATATGGGTACGATACCCGATACGGGTACAACACAGATTTTGGAGTACCCATGCTTAGTTGCCCCAAACTAAAGATATAAAGCTTTGTTTCAATAATTCTATAACAATGGTACCTAATTGAGGGACAGAACTTCATTAGAGAAAAAAAGAAACCATATAAAAAAAAGATGGGGTGTGGTGGAATCATCAAGAAAAAAGAAAGGGGAGGGGAAAGGTGTAGGAGATGAAGAAGAAGAATGGGGTTGGAGTATTTTGAAGAACAAATTTAATAAAAAAAATTGGGAGAACAAGGTGAGGAAATTTATTTATGGGATATTAAAATGGTTTAATTATTGAGTTATCCCTGAATTATTTGAGAATTTTTAAATAGGTCCCTATACTAAAAAAATGTAATTGGGTCTCCAAACTTTTATAAATTTTTCAATTGGATCCCTGAACTAAAAAAGTTTTTAATTGGATCCCTGAACTTATACAAAAGTTTTAATTGAGTCCTAGGAGTAGGTTTTCATGAAGAGGTCGTTAAGTTTGCTGATGTGAAACGTGACATGGAATCTCCCTATTTGTATTTAGGGTTGCAAGAGACCAAAATGTTGAACCGAAAAACCAAAATGCGACATACGACTGCTTCTCCTTGGTTTGAACAAATAGTTCATTCCGTCCCCAATTTATGTATCACGGTTGCATATCCCTCCCTCGAAATAATTTCGTCGATAGTTCCCTCACTTGCAACTTACTACATCTCACTTTATCTTGTTACATCTTGTTGTGACAATGTCTAAAGGTTCATCCTCCACCCAAACCACTCATAGATGATTGATATGGTTTATCGAGCTTAGATGAAGTCAGTAATATTTCGTCCAATTCAATATATCACTAATGAATTTTCTACTTTATGGACCCCGTTGAAAATTTTATATAAGTTCAGGGACCCAATTAGAAAAAAAATTAGTTCAGGAACCCAATTGAAAATTTTATAAAGTTCGGAGACTCAATTATAATTTTTTTAATATAAGGACCTACTAAAAAATTCTCAAATAGTTTAAGGACCAACTCAATAATTAAAACTATTAAAATCAAGGCCAAACAAAAAATACAAACACAGCTCTAACGGAGGCAGTGGTGATCGAACGGTCACTGGGTTGTTTGGATAGTATTGGGGCATTATGGGTGAGATATCGATAAAACTCTTTTTCCTTTAGCTTAATTGTATTTTTGATCTCTCAATTTTTTCAAATATATAATTTTGGTCCCTCAAAAAATTTAATTGCATATTTTGTCCCTCAGTTTTTTCAATTGTGCGATTTTGGTCCCTCAAAAATTTGATTACACATTTGGTCATTGTTAACGCTGGTTTTTGGTTGGTGTCCAAAATCCCTTTGTTACAAATAATTTAAGATCAGACGAGTGTGAGGCGAACGAGTTATACGATAATCTCGTCAGGATGTGTGTATGTATGTCTGCCAAGTATGAATTTGACAAATTAGCCAAACCTAATAAATACTGGCAAAGACTTGGTGTTACAATAGAAGTGTAACTGTTTTATATTTAGAAAATATATTTCTGATTTGAAAAGAAAAGTCAGTTTCTTAAACGAAAGATATTTTGTAATTGCATAACTTTCTGAAAAGGGCATAATTTGAAAATAGAAATAACAATAATTTTAAAAAAAAATAATTTGTATAAAGCATGATTAAATAATTACTGAATGCAGTAAAATAACAGAACTTAAATAAAGAACATGAGAGAAATACTGAAAGTGATGAAGGACATGTAAAGAACTTAAAAATCAGTATTAAAGAACAAATAAAGAACTTTAAAGAATAAAGACAGTATTGTACTGGGTAATAATACTGAATTGAATTGAAAATGAAAAGGATGGAGGAAATACTTGAGTATAATCCGTCAATCTGCTGTGTGATCGAGATATATAGGATATGTATCAAGTAACCTCCTCTATTACATTGTGATTGCTAGTATTTATAGGCAAATAAAATAACTACCTAGAGATAACTTCCTATATGTAAGATTGCCACCTATATGGCAGTTTTAGTCGTGTTCAAATTCAAACTATTTGACAAGCAAACTTCTCTAACTGCTCAATTCTTTCAACCGCTTTGTGCCATCTTGCTTGTTGTCAACGGTTTGACTTTTTTGACGACTTATCTTGCTGATGCTTTGTCAGCCTTGAGGACTTAACCATTTTCACACTTCCGTGCGTTTGACAACTCTTCTTAATATTTTGTCAAAAAACTGAGTTGTTGATTTATCCTTTTCTGTCGACCAATATTTTCTTGTCAACTATATCTCCTCAGTACTTAGAAAATATTAGTCATTACTTTGATTTCTCTGTCAGCCAGCTAATGTGTCCGTCAATGATCAGAAATTTTACCCTTGATAGATGTGTCCCATGTCTTGCTTTCCGACGACCCTATTTGTCTGACATGTCAACTAAAGAACTTCTTGTCAATTTCCATTTGTCAATCCTTCTGAATTTTGACATTTTCCACAGCGATATTTGTTATATCTTTTGACAATTCTACCTTCAGTTCTTCCGTCATCCTGTCGGAATTATTTCTGTCAAGAATTTAAAATTCTTCTATTAACAGATGCCCCCCAAATTTTGCTCTTCGACGGCTTTGCCCGAAAGAATAGCAAATTTTGAATTTTGAATTACTAACAAATTTTCTTAATTTCGGGTTCTTATTCGTTAATTAAACCTTGCTTTTAATTTCATCCCTACTTAATAGGGATAATCATAACGACGCAGGTCTCTTGGAATTCGAACCAAAGGCTTTCACTCTTCTTTAAATTGCAGTCACATCATTGTTGACCTTCTTCTTATCTTTCTTCTTCCCTCACGAAAACCCTTCTCTGAAGGAAAAATCCTTTCTTCTTCCTCGCTTCATTCAATCTCTATGGCAACATCTTCCAAGATGTCGACTTCAGTACCTCACATCACGGTCGTTCCTCCTAGGGCAGTAATTCATGACCCACTTTTGGAAGAATCCGAGTTATGGCAAGAATCCAAGGTAATTTACCATATTCCTGTTATTCTATTGCTTTGAGTCCTCCTGCTACATTCTTGGGTCCTTTTGTAGCCAAAAATGAAATTTCTGAGGGTTTACATGGTTCCTTTCCTTCTGCTGACTCGAATGAGGCTATTTTATCCTCCTTAACTCCTATCCCTATTCATGTCTTCAAAAAGATCAATTGGATTTTTAGAATGCCCCCTACCACTCGGTTCGATGCTTACATTAGTTGGCTTGACCGAGTTCAGGCTGAAAAACGGAACGTGTGGGAAGAAGTTGGAATTTTTGAGTCTATTCAGCTTTCTCGCCACGTTAAGCTAGTAGACTTTTCTTTAATAGGGGCGTCGGTATTTTTTTGGAATAGAACCACAAATAATTTTCACTTTCCTTATGGGATGATGGGTCCGACTTTATTTGACATGTCGGCTATTACGGGCCTTCGTCCAGATGGCCCCACCATGCATTCCAATGTCGAAATAGAAAATCAGATTGACGTTTATGTGCCAAAGTGCTCTTTCTCTAAATACATAGCATATTTTAGAGGTGGAGCTCATGAACTTGTGACGGATACTGAGCACGTAGCCTTTTTGTTTCTTTGGCTATGTGCTTATGTCTTTTGTAGCAAATCTGCTTCTTTGATTGCTTCGTATGTTCCTCTGGCCAATCTTTTGTCAACTGGCAAAAGAATAGCATTGGGCCAATGTGTTTTGGCTAATCTTTATGACAGTATAAGTATGTTAGTTGATACTGTCAGATCTAAGCAAAAGAAAACCAATATAGGAGGGCCTCTTTGGCTTCTCTAGTTGTGGTTAAATGCTATCTTGGAGCGTCAATTTTCATACAAAGTTCCTGCAGATTTGTCAATTGACACTTATGGCTCCTATCTATGTTACGTGTTTGCTGAGTCTTTGTCAGGAGATGAAACTGTGAACTTTAAGTTCTACTTCAAAATCTTTCATTCGCTTTCATCCACCTCCTCAAAAATTAACTTCTCTCCTTTTATTGACCAGAAGTACGGTCCAGAGTGGTTTACGAAACTGAGTACCACCATTTCTAAATCCAACAATTCAATTTGGACCAAATTTCTTTGCCAGAAAATCATTTTTGTTGATGGTCCTAGTTTCAAAACTCACAGAATCTATCTGCATTTGCCCAATACCACTGCTTGTCAGCTCGGTTTCTGTCAAGCTATTCCTGCTCCTTATTCGTCAAATCCTGATGAGAATTTTATTGGTGCTAAAGCTCCAACATATGAGCATATTGTCACCATCAGTGATGAGGATAAAGTTCGTGGGACTTTCTTACAACCCGTTTCATTTTCTGTCTTCCACGAAGTTACTCAAAGCTTTCTTGACTGGTGGGATGAGTATTACTCCAACCACCATCTGAGTTTAAAGACCTGCTTGAGTTGTATTGAAGATACCGTGGGTAACAGTGATGATTCTCCCATGCAGGAACAGGATCCGACAACCAAAACTCGAGGTGAACTTCAGAAAGAAATTCAAGCCTTTGAAAAATTTTATAAAATCAAGTGGAATCCCTTAAGACCATTTGATATGGTTCGTCATGTCAATAGTGTTTTAGCTGAAGCCAAAAGGAAGCATGATAATAAGGAATCTGAAAGGCTTGCCATATATAGGGGTATTCCCAATATGACCAGGGAATACTTTGACAGTTTGAAGGCTCCTTTTCCTAAGCCAGTGCCTATTCCTTGTGCCCCTTTTGGTTTAGCTGATTCACACCCAGGAAAGCCGTCGAAAGGAGGTAACTTTTTCTTTTTGGACAGTGTGAGTGCTTACGTTGACCCTTTTGAAAAACCAAATCTAGTTACCTTCGCTCGTCGATTTCTCCAATCTAATGACGACTTTGGATTCCATTCGCAAATTCTAACTTGTAATTCAGGTATTCACTTGTCGAGTAACTTTTATTCTTTCGCTTTTCAGCTGACAATCAACTTATTGATGTTGTTATTGACAGCTATTCCTCTTGACAAGCCTCTCCCTGGTAAGTCTACATCTGATGTACTGTCAGAAAAAGCATCTGAGGATGATGATGAGGACGAATATGTAATCCCTGTGGCGGCCAAAACTGTCAAGAAAAGCTCATGGCCAGTCAAAGCCTCTGTTTCTAATCTTCAGACAAAAGGATCCAAGAAAAGAAAAGATAAAACGGCTCCTTCTGACCTTTCCTTCAAGAAATCAAAATCTACCAAGAGTCTTTCAATTTCGACAGAGTCTGATGCCCCCAAAGTTTCTACTGGATCTAAGGTCCAAGATATCATGATTAGCTCCTCCAACACTTCTCCTCACACCAATCCAAGGTAACAGTCTTAAGTTGATCTATCAAGTTACATTCTTTTGTTCACATGCCTTTTCATTTTATTTTATTTTTTGACAGAAAGACAAAATTGTTGAGACCATTCTGGTCACGGAAAAGGCAAGTGCTGATGTTGACTTGATGTCTTCAAATTCCAATCTGGTATTTCCACTGACCTTGTCATTTTCTTTTATATATACATGTATATATATTTTCTTATCTATCCTTCATGTCGGGAAAAATATCCTCAAATTGAAGATTCAATGACCATTCAGGAGATTCTCACCACAACTATCGAGCCAGCAAATCAATCTGACTTGGAGTTGCATGCTGACAGAAATTTAGGAGGTATTCCTGTCGATACTAGGAGTCTGACAGGTGGTCTTCAGCATCTCGAATCCCATTCGGAAATGCCCCCTACCCTCATCATCCGACTTCAATCACTCCAACTTCCATAGCCGATACATCAGTCGGAACTGCCATCATGATTGAAATTCCGGATGAAGATATTGACATGGAGGCTCTACTGGCTGAAACAACTCCTATCATTCCTTCTCCACCTGCTGTCAGACCTCCCATCATGAAGTCTCCTGACCCTAAACCGGCCCTTCACTTCAATACGTGGATTAATATGCTGTCGGAAGTAAGCCGGAAAGAGTCATCTCTCTCTGCCACTTCTTCATCAACTCAGCATGACTCCAGTGATTCTAAAGTCATTAACCTCATGCATGATCTCCAAGCTCTTCTTGTCAATCCTTTTAATGCACCTTTATCTGATGCTAGGATTCAACAAGAACTATCACGACTCATCAAGGAGATCACTCCTCTTCATTCCAATCTCCCCATGTCGAGCCGTACGCTTTTTACCTCCATCCATGCATTTTAGGAACGGCTCTCCAGTAAGTCAGAAAGGATGACTTCTGTCATTCCTTCTTATGAAGAGGAAGAAAAGACTAAGGATGATCACTTATTTCGCTTTCAAGATCTTGAATCCTCTAAACAAAAGGAACTTGATCTTATCTCCATCGGGATTCATACTAAAGAGAGTCTACTGGAGTATCGGAAGAAGTTGTTGGCAGAGATTGAATTGACGGATCAAAAATGTGCCAAGTTTGACAAGGCTCTAGAAAAGAGCAGGGACAAAGTCAAGGCTATTGACGATGAATCTATCCGACTTGGCCATAAAGCTGAAAGTGTAGTCGGCAAACTTCGTGCGTTACAGCCTGAATATGAAGCTGCTACTGCCGACAAGACTAACCTTTCCCTTGCATGGGATCAATTATCTTCTGTCTAGGCCAAAACTGGCAGTTGTAGCTCTTATCTTTGTCAAACTTTAGCCTGGTTATTTTTGACAGTCATTGATTAATAATAAATGTTTCTTTTCTTACTTGCACGTTTATTTATTATTTGATTTGACTGCATGTTTCCAACCAACTTCGTAACTCATGCTTTATCAGATCACCATAAATATCATGATAAATTTCGAGCCTTTGGTAAACCAAACCACAATAAATGTCTCTCAAAGCCAATTGTAAATAATGAGATCTACAAATCCACGGTTTCATAGTTGGACATTTCACATAATATGCTTTCTCCTACAAAAGGCTTCCACCTATTCTTCTTTCTTCCCCCATGGGAATCTAACCTTATCATCTTAAGATTTCAAACCAAGGTTTCTGTTTTAATGGTCATATCTTTAGTGAAGGTCAGTAACCAACGTAAAATATGCAGTGAAGGACAGTAACCAACGTAACATCTAGAGCTGACCTTGCTGCACCTCTAGGGGAAAGCTGATCTCGATACGGAACGAGTGCATCTCGCTCTAGTTCCATCATCTTCATCCTGGAAGGTAGTGGATTTCCTTTGTGTCATCTTTATTGCACTATAGCAACAGCAACCTTCTAGGTGAAATGATGGTGAGATCTGCTCCTGCTCATCTCCTTCTTTGCGCATCCTCGACAGATGGAGCAACTGAAACCTCATCAAATGGGGAATGAAGCCTCAACAAATTGAGTTATACTTCTGCATTGTCGAAGGAAAAAAAATGTTGCTGACGCATAGCCTTTTATTCTAGAATTAGATGAACCTTAATTGACAACTTGATTCCTAATAGCATATTGTTATTTTGCCAATCTCTATATGGCTTGAATTGATAACTTATGCTTTTTACAATATTTCATTGTATTGCCAATTTAGTGAATATTCTTATTTCTTTCACTTGTTGTCAATTCTTACTTCCAACATTGTCGGTTTATATTCCTTCAAATACTTGCCATTAATTGACTTGATTTTCAAGCCAGTATTAATATTGACAAGTGCATAGGCATTTCTAGAAAATACTTTATCAATTCTAAATGGTCCTTCCCATTTAGGTGACCATTTTCCATATTCTCAACAACTTTTGTCCATGGACAATATGACTTTCCACACCAGATCATCTACCTTAAATGATTTGAACTTAACTCGACTATCATAGAATTTTGCAATTCTTTCTATTTGCCGAATCAAATTTTCTAATGCAATCAATCTTTCATCACTTAATTCATCCAATTCGTCCAGCATTGCATTCCAATATTGGTCGGTAGGCAAGTCATTTTGCCTTTGAATGCGAGTGGATTGGAGATTGATTTCAACAGGTAGCACAGGATCGTGCCCATAAGTTAACCGATATGGTGAGGTTCCTATCGACTGTATGGGAGAATTTCTATATGCCCATAGTATTTGATCAAGAGTATTATGCCAACTCTTAGGCTGTCGGCCCACATGCTTTTTAATAAGATTAATAATTATCTTATTTATGGCCTCTATTTGGCCATCTACTTGTGCATAATATGGTGTAGATGTGAGCATTTTTATATGCCTAGAACTAGCATATTCCACAACTTTCTTGCCGACAAATACTGGCCCTTGATCTGTTGTCAGAGTCTGGGGTATGCCAAACCGACAAATAATGTGATTTTCAATGAAATCAATTACGTCTTGTTGGGTGACTACTTTGAGGCAAACTGCCTCTACCCATTTGGTAAAATAGTCAACTCCAACTAAAATGAATTGATGTCCTTTTGACGAAGAGGGATGTATTTGGCCAATTAAATCCAAAGCCCATCCTCGGAAAGGCCAAGGTTTGACAATAGAATGTAATTCGCTAGCCGGTATATTTTGTATATGACCATGTTTCTGACATTTTTCACAGGATTTGGCAAACGAAATGCAATCTTTAATCATAGTTGGCCAATAATACAAACTCCGTTGAAGGATCCATTTCATTTTATCACCTGCCTGATGGGATCCACATATGCCCTCATGGACTTCTGATAGAGCCAAATAAGCATCTTGCTCACTCAGGCACTTGTGTAGAGTCCCGTCAACATATCTTCTGTATAACAGTCCTCCCTGCATTGTGTAATTCAATGCTTTATATTTTGTTTTTCTATCTATGTTCTGACTTGGATTTTCCAAATATCCGATTATTGGCAACCTCCAGTCATTAGGTAGAGTTATATCATTAACCAAAATATCTCTTTATTCTAATGGATACAACATTTCTCTGATTTCCATTAGTGTTGGCAAAGTCTTTTAAGATATTTTGTATCCTGAGGCTATCTGAGCCAACTCATTAGCCTCTTGATTCAAATTTCTGGGAATATATTCGACAATTACGTCATCGAATTTTTTCATCGACTTACTAGCAATGATACAGTATTTTGTCAAGTTGTAGCTGACACACTTGTATTCTTGAGTAAGTTGTTTGATGACTAATTGAGAATCCCCAAAAATATGCACATTTCGTGCTTTTATTTCTATCAGTATTTCCAATCCGACAATCAAAGCTTCATATTCAGCTTCATTGTTGGAACATGGATACTTAAGTTCAAACATGAACTTAGTAGGAGTTCCTTGTGGAGTCACGATTAAAATTCCTACTCCACTACCTCCTTGATGCCTTGATCCGTCAAAATAGAGTTTCCAGGGTTGTAAAATGACAACATCTATTTCTGGCACATCCAGCCCTGGATGATCTACCAAAAAGTCAGCCACTGTCTGTCCTTTGACAGCTTTAGCTGGTACATATTGTAAAGAATACTCTGACAAGGCGATGGTCCATTTACCAATACGTCCATTAAGGACTGGTTTTGACAACATATACTTTATAACGTCAGTTTTGGAAATCACCAATACATGGCATGGCATCATATAATATTTAAGTTTTGTACAAGAAAAATATAATGCTAGGCATAACTTCTCTATTGCACTATATCTTCTTTCAGCATCATTTAGGACTCTGCTTAGATAATATACAGCCCTTTCAACGTTGTCATCATCATCCTGGGCTAATAAACATCCTATAGTGTCCTCAGATGCCGATATGTACAACTTCAACGGTCGACGAGGCACTGCGGGCATCATGACCGGTGGATTGACTAGATATTGCTTGATCTGGTCAAAAGCTTCTTGGTGACAAGGCTCCCATATGAAACTTTGCTCTGATTTCAACCTGACCAGTGGTGCAAATATCCTTGTTCTTCCTGACAGATTTGATATGAATCTTCTTAGAAAGTTAACCTTTCCTAGGAAGGATTGTAACTCCTTTTTATTTGCCGGTGCCGAGGCTTCCATGACTGCTCTGATTTTATTCTTGTCTACCTCAATTCCTTTTTTGTGGACAAAGAATCCTAGGAATTTGGTAGCCGACACTCCGAAGCTACACTTCTCTGGGTTCATTTTGAGGTTATGCTTTCTCATTCTCTCAAATCCTTGCTTCAGATGCTCCAAGTGGTCATCTTTGGTTTTGGACTTGACGACCACGTCATCAATATATACTTCTATAAATTTTCCAATAACATCATGGAAAATTGTATTCATTGCTCGTTGATAGGTGGCCCCTACATTCTTTAAACCGAAAGGCATGACAATCCATTCATATGTCCCAATTGCTCCTGGACATTTGAAGGCAGTCTTTGACACATCTTCTTCGGCTATAAAGATTTGATTATAACCTGCATGACCATCCATACAACTTAAAATCTCATTTCCTGATACTGAGTCGACAAACATGTCGGCTATTGGCATCGGATATTCATCTTTGGGGGTAGCCATATTTAAATTTCTAAAGTCTATGCATACCCTCATTTTGCCATTCTTTTTAATGACAGGAACTACATTAGAAAGCCAATCGACATACCTGGTTGTTTGAATGAACTTTGCTTTAAGCAGTCTCTGTACTTCCTCTTTGATTTTATGCACCACCTCTGGAGCAAACCTTCTACTTGCCTGCTTAACAGGCTTGCAATCCTCCCTAAGTGGCAGCCGGTGTTCGACAAGATCTCTGCTTAAACCAGGCATTTCATCGTAGTCCCATGCAAAGCAATCTTTGTACTCTGCTATTAACCCGACAAGTTTTTGTTTGTAATCCTCTGGCGGAAAAACACTGACAAAAATGGGCCTTTTCTTTTCTTTTGTCCCTAAATTTATTTCTTCCAGAGGATCTTCTACTTTCACGTTTTGCTTGGTTTCGGATCCTTTCTCAAAACCCAAAGGGTCGTCGTCAATGATACAATCCGTCAACACACTCTCTGGAGTGTGTACTTCTCTATCGGCCAGATAGGCTGACAATCTTTTCAAGTGGGTTTCAAGGCTTATTGTCGGATTCTGGCCGAGTCTTGTCGGCCTCGTCCTTTATCTTAACTCCAAATTGGCTGAGAAGGCTTGCTTCCAACGTATCCTTGTCAATGACCCCTTCATTGGCAGTTATAGGCCTGACGTTTGGTGAATATACCTTGAAATCAACATGTGCTTGCTGAGCATAGCAAGCACTGTCATCTGCCTCCACGATTTCTACCTGATCTTGTTCATTCCATAAAATTACCTTTTGATGCACTGTTGACGGAATCGCTCCAACAGCGTGAATCCAATCCCTGCCAAGTAATATGTTGTAGCTTGACTTGACTGGAATTATCACGAACAGTGTCATCCTTTCGACGGTGCCAACCTGTATGTTTAACAACACAACGCCGTCTGATGGAGAAGTTTTGCCACTGAAGTCAGTGACAACCATATCTGTCAGAATTAAATCTGACTGATCCTTCCCTAACTTCTTGAACATTGCTCTTGGCATCAGGTTCACAGCAGGTCCCCCGTCAATTAAAACCTTGTTGGTAGGTCTTCCATCTATTATGGCCTTCACATGTAATGACCTCAAATGGTTTCTTTGCTCATCGGTGGGTTTCTCTAGCTGGGCTACATTGTCGAATACGGTAACCAAGTTCTCCTGAACACACATCCAGAAATCGCCTGGGTCCGTTGCATTATTGATTGCATCATCATTGTTGTCAGAGAGGTCGATCTCCAGATATCCCTCGTATTCTGCCGGAATGAATGAAATCAAACCTATCTTCATTATCATTCCAGGTTCCAGTATGACTTCATTGTCTAGATCTTCATCCAATAATGCACCTCCAACCATTCTACCGTGGTTTCTTCTCAAATCACTCTCGTCATCTAATCCTGACCTATCTGACAGAGGTCGGGATATCCCTGAGCCACAGTTGTCTAATGCCTCGATGATGTCAGCCCAATCTTCATTCTGGTCGTCCGTGTCCATGGCCCCGCTGATGTTCATATCATCATTCGGATCATCCAGTGCTTCAATGACAGCATCGAATGATAATTCTTCTTTGGTTAAATCACATTCAGGTCTGAACGTTGTCAGTTGTTGTTTTTCTATTCTGGCCTCTAACTTTTTCTCGAGTCCGGCAACCTTTTCCACTTCTGTCAGCCCGACAGGCCATTTGCCAGTGGGCTTTACTGGTGGGGATGCCTGGCCTGAAACCTTCTTCTTTTCTATGAAAACCTGTGATGTAGGCTTATTCTGCCTGGCTTGATTACTAGATCCCTTCGCATCAGCTTCCATGGGATGGTTCACTATCACGCTTTTCATTTTGGCATCACCTTTCTTGTCGGCTTTGTTGTCGGTTATTGCAACCAAGCAACCAGTATCACGCGAAGGCATTTCTTTTATCATGACACCTCCTTGCCTGGCAAGCTTCTTCTTCTGAGCCTATCGGAGCCTCTGCAACCTCCTCTTTTGGCTCTTAGAGATAGCCAATTGATTCGAGGGTCCTGTCAGACCAGGCCCTGTCATTTGGGCATTTTGAGCCAATTGGCCCCTTCGGTAATTCTCATTCCAAAAGGGTGGACCATGATCACTAAACTTGGTTTTCCTAGTCCATGTCTGCTTTTTCAATTCTGGATATCGTGTCATGGCTAAATTATTCACCCATTGATCCACCATTACGTTGGATGGGGGTGTTCTGGTCCTGACAGGATCAAATCTGCCACCGACAGAGTTATTTCCTGCTGATCCTATGATTGGCTCTTTAAGCCAACCTCCAGTGCAGTATTGTCCGGGTCTTGACTGGTGCATGTGTTGCTAACGGCTATTTGCCTGTCTATTTACAACAGATGCAGCACTTCTGTGTACACTGTTGGATCCATCATGGCTACTTGAGTGTGACAACCTGCTCTTGTTGCCATCATTACGAGGCTCAATTTTGCCTCGTGGCTGATATGATGGTGGTTTCTGCCCCCTGGCTTTCTTGGCAGTTACTTCATCATAAAATGCTTCACATCTTGGGCAAACTTTAATTATGCCGTCAGATTTCTTGCGTGCCATGTAGTCGACAAGTGGTTCTCCTGGCTTCGGGTAAATATCGAATGGATCCGACAAATCCATCTGGATATTCTGTCCAGCCGTGATGTTGACCATGCCTACTCCCATAGGGACTTGGCGGTCTGCCTTGTTAGCTTCAGGACCAAAGGGTTCTGTGTCAATCTTCATTTCTGGTTTCTTGTCTGAAAACTTTAATCTCCCGTCTGTCAAACCTTTCTGAATGATATCCCTGAAATGCATACAATCATTTGTCACATGACCAAAAGTATTATGATACTTACAATACTTCCGATCTTTAATCTCATGGGCTTTCAAAAGCCTATGATCATCCGACAATTTTAATTTCTTATCTTTAAGTAATATGTCAAATATTTGATCGGCCTTGGTCACATCAAATGTATACACTTTCTTATTAAAAAAAGGGATTCTTTCTTTGGCCCTCGTAGGCTTCAAAGCTTGGCATATATAAGGTGGACCATTTTTTAATTCGACATAGTCTACCTCATATTCCTCAGAATCGTTACTCTCTTCGTCAGATTCATTGCATCCGACAAAGTTAATCTTTTCTCTTTTGAGGAATCTCTTTTGCTTGAAAACCTTTTCAGCTTTTAATTGTTGAATTTGACGGACCTTATCCCTTAACTGGGCAAGATCTATCAAATGTTGGTTGACCAATTTCTTTCTAATATGGTAATCTAAACCTCCGGCAGCAATTTTTATTATTTCTGCCTCTGGGATAGGGGTGAAGCACCGACTCCTCATTTGACGGAATCGAGCAAGGTAGTCATCAACAGATTCGTTATTCATTCTTTTAATTCCAAATAAATCTGTCAACCCTATTTTCAAGTCACCCCTGAAGAAATGGTCATGAAAACTTCTTTCTAATTGATTCCAGGAGTGTATAGAATTAGGCCTTAGGGTTGAAAACCAAGGAAAATCATTCTTAGTTAACGAACTAGGGAAGAACTTCATTTTTAATCCCTCCTCTAAAGCCAAATCTCCCAACTCGATGGTATATCGGGTGATATGCTCGACTGTCGACTCTCCACTCTCTCCTGAGAATTTTGAATACTTGGGTATTTTGTATCCCCGTGGCATTTCTGCCTGTTGGACCCAATCAGGAAATACCGATGCAAAAAATGGTTGATTGGCATAACCTATGTTAAAGCCAAACCTATTTAATGCTTGCTCGACAACTTGATTGACGTTTTGATTTAGAACGTTTTGGCGAAATGCTCCAAAAGCACCCTGGTTTATGACCAAATCTTCGTCTTCCTCTGGTCGTAGAATATGTACATTTCCACGTCTCAAAGGAATCCGACGATGGGGCTGTTGCCGCTCGTCATCTTGCTCAAATCCGTCAAGTTGTATATCTTGTGGTTGTTCAACCTGTGGTTGATTATTCCTGTTGACATTTGCATTGAGATTTCTATTAGTGTTTTGGTTATCACCTGGGGTTACAACACCCTACGCTATATTTAACCTACGTATCTCATTTGCTTATACCAAACATGCATTGTTCGTTCTTTCCATTAATGGCGTAATCATTGTACTCATTTGTTGAGTAAATGTATTCATCATGTCATGGTTACTAGAATCAATCTGTTGTCGGACATTGGCTAATGTAGCCTCCGACAGACCAACAATACTTTGTGGGAGTTGTCTCAATGGGGATATATATGGCCTTTCTACTGGTTGCTCTTGTCGAGAATGGGTTATTATCATTGACCCTGTTATCCCATTCGCATGACTGGGAATTTGCCCCCCAGTCGATGGTCCCGCCTGTCCAGATGTATGGACAGCCATCGTCATTCCATTTGGATATGGTAAGTATGCAAATGGGGTATTGGGATTGACGGCTGTCGACCCATAAGGCATCCCATACAAAGGTTGTGAGAGAGGTTGTGTAGTCCCTCTTGGATTTGAATTCACAACACTTCGTGGAGACAATCCAGTAGTTGGTGGATTTATTTGTTGTAAGATTGGTGAAGTTGGTGACGGGAGTGTTCCTTGGCCAACTTCATCAAATCTATTGACAACTTGGGCGTAGGAAACGCCTCTTCTTGCACCTACACCGTTAGTGCCATTTATCTTTGCATTAGTAGCATTAGCCCCGGTTGCAGGAATATTGTCAACTGGTGCAATAGCATCCACTGTTGACACAGCGGCGTTAGTGCTCACTACGCCTGCATCACTTTCACTACTCATATTCAGAGTTTTGGGAAATAGATGATGTTTGAACCACCTTTCCACTCCGTAAACGCATACAAATAAATTTGTATGTTAAATTCGTGACATTGTACGAGTTACTCTAAACTCGTCCCACCGGGTGTGCCAATTTGTTAACGCTGGTTTTTGGTTGGTGTCCAAAATCCCATTGTTACAAATAATTTAAGATCAGACGAGTGTGGGGCGAACGAGTTATGCGGTAATCTCGTCAGGATGTGTGTATGTATGTCTGCCAAGTATGAACTTGACAAATTAGCCAAACCTGATAAATATTGGCAAAGACTTGGTGTTACAATAGAAGTGTAACTGTTTTATATTTAGAAAATATATTTCTGATTTGAAAAGAAAAGTCAGTTTCTTAAACGAAAGATACTTTGTAATTGCATTACTTTCAGAAAAGGGCATAATTTGAAAATAGAAATAACAATAATTTGAAGAGAAAAAAAGCAATTTGTATAAAGCGTGATTAAATAATTACTGAATGCAGTAAAATAACAGAACTTAAATAAAGAACATGAGAGAAATACTGAAAGTAATGAAGGACATGTAAAGAACTTAAAAATCAGTATTAAAGAACAAATAAAGAACTTTAAAGAATAAAGACAGTATTGTACTGGGTAATAATATTGAATTGAATTGAAAATGAAAAGGATGGAGGAAATACTTGAGTATAATCCGTCAATCTGCTGTGTGATCGAGATATGTAGGATATGTATCAAGTAACCTCCTCTATTACATCGTGATTGCTAGTATTTATAGGCAAATAAAATAACTACCTAGAGATAACTTCCTATATGTAAGATTGCCACCTATATGGCAGTTTTAGCCATGTTCAAATTCAAACTATTTGACAAGCAAACTTCTCTAACTGCTCAATTCTTTGAACCGCTTTGTGCCAACTTGCTTGTTGTCAATGGTTTGGCTTTTTTGACGACTTATCTTGCTGATGCTTTGTCAGCCTTGAGGACTTAGCCATTATCACACTTCCGTGCGTTTGACAACTCTTCTTAATATTTTGTCAAAAAACTGAGTTGTCGATTTATCCTTTTCTGTCGAACAATATTTTCTTGTCAACTATATCTCCTTAGTACTTAGAAAATAATAGTCATTACTTTGATTTCTCTGTCAGCTAGCTAAATGTGTCCGTCAATGATCAGAAATTTTACCCTTGATAGATGTGTCCCATGTCTTGCTTTCCGACGGTCCTATTTGTCTGACATGTCAACTAAAGAACTTCTTGTCAATTTCCATTTGTCAATCCTTCTGAATTTTGACATTCTCCACAACGGTATTTGTTATATCTTTTGACAATTCTTCCTTCAGTTCTTCCGTCATCCTGTCGGAATTATTTCTATCAAGAATTTAAAATTCTTCTATTAACAGTCATATAATTTGTCGAATTGTACAAAATCATTCATTCCGTCCATGACTAGTCAATATGCAATTAAATTTTTTAGGGATCAAAATCGCACAATTTTAAAAGTTGAGGGATGAAATGTGTAATTAAAATTTTTGAAGGATCGAAATCACACAATTGAAAAAGTAGAGGGACCAAAAGTACAATTAAAATTTTTGAGGGACCAAAATCGCACAATTGAAAAAGTTAAGGGTTCAAAAATACAATTAAACCTTTTTCTTTTGACCAATACCCTTTTAGAGGATCATGCATGTTTGAAAGAAATTATATATATTTTTTTCAATTATAGTAAAGATGATTCAAAAATTGGATAAATCTTTGTCAAAATAAAAATTTGGATAAATCAATTATAGTTTGAGAATTATTTATTTTATAATAGGAACTAATTGTAATTAAAAGTTTTTTTTCGAGATTTTTGATTATATTCATTTTTAGCGACACCCTATCGCAAAATTTTGGAGTAAAGATCTTCTCCATTTGGTTCTCTTCATTTACCTTAAGAGGATCTCTACTCAAGTTGTAAAATTATTAATTAAACTTGCATTCTTATTTATTTTCAATTGACAATATAGCCAATTAATTTAAATAAAGAGTAAAAGAAATTAGGAGAAATTGAAAAATTATCATATAATTGAAATTGTTGGTACTCAATAAATGCATATTAGGAAAAAATGATTGAAAATTTATAGTATTGTGAAAACTAAGAAGTGAAAAAAGTAGACGTTTATTAAGCACTTAATTAGGAAAATGATGATGTCTTTTTAATAATTAATTAACAATTACATATTTTAATAAGAAATGAGATTTAATATGATCCATAGAGATAGGTAGGGGCTGAGCAGTTTGTGAATTATAGTCGAGCTTGACTCGTTAAATGTTCAATCAAGATCGTTTCTTTATTTAAAGGAGTCAAACTCAAACTTGAGATTGAGCCCAATTATTTAAATGAGTCAGGCTCAAGCCTTACAGGCTCGAAATTAAACGACTCGTGAATAACTCGTATAGGTTTGGTGGTCTTTAAGTTGTTGTAGTGGTTTTGTTGGGTGAAGTTGTTCTGCTAGCATTGGACTAGATATCTTAGTAAATAGACGGTGGTGATGCTTTTTTTTTTTGGACTCATGCTTTTGAAGTTTCTTTTTTATAATAGTTAAGAAATCTTGAATTTCACATACCATATGTTAAGTACATATCTCTAATTTTATAGATTATAATATAATATTAAAATATTTATTAAGTACTAAATTGATAAAATTAAAAAGTAATTAAAGAAAATTTTCCATCAATCCAAAAAGAATTTAATTATAAATGAGCTAAACAAGCCAAGTTCAAGCTTTACAATTTTTAAACAAGTCAAGCTCAAACTTCGTTTAAATAAATGAGTCGAGCTCAAGCTTTACTATTTTTTCACACTAATGCAGGAAGTGCTTTTTACGTCAGTCAAATTTGATTTTTGACGTCTGAATAATCCTGATGTTATTGGAGTTGTCAATTAAAGTGTAACTTTTTATGTCAGTTCAAAACTGACGTTAAAAGTATACTTTTAACGTCAGTCGTTTCATTCAACTGGCGTTAAAGGCTTTGTTTTTTTAAAAAAAAATTATGTTACAATATATCCCTTCCCTCAATTATCCCTGCATTCAAGAAATGATCCCGATCCGAAATGATCCGAAGAATGGTCCAATATTTCACTTAAATTTCATTAATAAAATAAAAGTATATATATACAAAGGAACAAATGGGGGGATAAAAAATATACTAATTACTACACACCTACATATAAGTTTCTAACCTAATTACTAACTACACATCTTCTATATACTCATGAGGTATACTTGCGGGTAATACTTTCTCTTTAGCATACTTGAAGAAAAATTCTGCAAACAGTGTCCTCAAGTCTTTGAACTCTTTTTTGTTTAGAGGAGATTGGTCGCTGTTAAAAGCCTGCACACGTTCAAATAAATCGCAGTAACATTTTATTAACGCAATGAAAATGGAAACTATAATATATAATTAAATAAGTTGTTAAATTAAGTATTATTACCCTCTTCCATCATTCCGTAATAGATGCAGAGACTATGTTCAGCATATGTTGCATAACATAATATCCACACGACCAACCGTCTAGCTGATATCAAGACTACAAAAGAAATGAAATTTAATGTCAGTTGAGTAAACATATATAAGACGGTAAATATTAAAATATGTTTTTTTAACATGGATACCTAAAGATAAAGATAAATATAGATGGATAAATAAAAATAAATCAAAACTAACATGGATAAATAAGATGTTTGCCTTAAAAGAACAAAACTCACACTATAATCAAGTTTAAATTACCTATATCAATATCCCTTCGTGATGATCATCACGAGTGGTATGTACATCGTCCACCTGTGTTTCCTCAATTATAGTTGGCATGTTTGTTGAAAAAGAAAGAGTCTCGGGAATATCAAGAGTTGAATCTTGATTTTCATCACTACTTTTATGCATGCTTTTTCCTTGGAGAACCGCGAACAACCTTTTGTTAGAAGGATCAGTAATGTAGAACACTTGTTTTGCTTGGGAAGCCATTATGAAAGGCTCATTTGTATGACCTAACTTGCAAAGGTCTACCAATGTAAACCCCCATTTGTCGGTTTGTACACCACCTTTACTATCAACCCACTTACATTTAAAAACTGGCACCGTAAGCCTAGTGTAATCGAGCACCCAAATCTCTTCAATGACTCCAAAGTAAGGTATTGGATGCTTTAACGGGTTTTGTGTCCTTTGAACAAGAGAAGTGCATTGCTTCGGCCACAATCATAACCCCACTATTTTATATGGTACTCTTGTTATCTTGTTCCTTTGTATAAAAGAAAAAGTTATTGATGTCGTATCCGCTCCAACATATGACATTGAAGCTAGGCCCACGTGCTAGCCATCTTACCTCGTCAGAAGCAGTACTACCATCCTTAAGTATTTCTTCCTTGACCCATTGTAATAAAGTCTTGTTATGCTTGTTCAACAACCATCTTTCGTTCATTTGAGGGTTTTCTTCATTGACTTTTCTTTTATGTTCACAAAAGTAAGGTTGAACAAAATCGATGTTGTTCAATACATACAAATGTGCTTGCAGCACTTCCTCCCGACCCTTGTTATTAATTGTTAAACCATATGCACCCTTACCTTGACATCTTCTCATCATGACGAGGCTTACAAACCCCTATAGGATTAGTGTTATGAAGGTAGTCTGAACAAAACTCAATAACTTCTTCTGCAACATACATTTGAACAATAGATGCTTCAGGACGATGTGGATTCTTCACATACCCTTTCAAGATCTTCATGTAGCGCTCAACTGGGTACATCCATCACAGAAAAATAGGCCCATATAATCTAATCTCCCTCACCAAATGAACAATTAAGTGAACCATGATGTCGAGAAAGGAAGGAGGAAAATACATCTCCAATTGGCACAAGATTGTAGTAGTCTCAACTTCCAACTTATCCAACTTATGGGGGTCGGCAACTTTACTACAAATAGAATTGAAGAATAAGCACAACCGAGTAATGGCATGTCTCACATTTTTTGCAGCAATACCACGAATAGCAACGGGCAAAAGTTGTTAGATCAAGATGTGGAAATCATGAGACTTTAAGCCAACCAATTTAAGATCACCAAAGACAAGCCTCTTGATATTTGAAGAGTAACCAAGTGGAACTTTGATGCCCTGAAGACACTCACAAAAACTTAGTCTCTCTTTTTTGACAAAGTATGACGTTCTGGAGGCAAATATGTCCGCTTACCATCCTCAACAACCGGAGCTAACTTCTCTCGTATACCCATAGCAACGAGGTCGAGACGAGCATTCACACTATCCTTCGTCTTGCCCTGAATGTTGAGAAGCATCCCGATCACACTATAACACACATTTTTCTCCACATGCATCACATCAATGCAGTGTCTGACATCAAGCTTGCGCCGGTATGGAAGATCAAAGAATATCGACCTCTTCTTCCATATGTTTTTCTCAGCATCCTTACCCTTCTTTTTGGACTTGCCGAAGATAACATTGATGTCCTTTACTTTCTGATAAACCCGCTCTCCATTTAAGGTCATCAGAGCATCTTCAGTCTCTTAGCATCCATTAAAAACTTTTTTCATCTTACGATATGGGTGATCACATTTAAGAAATCTCCGATGCCCAAGGTAAACCGTCTTCTTTCCATAATGCAACTGAGTGTATCATGTGGCTTCTTCACATATAGAGCATGCTTTATGCCCCTTGACACTGTACCCGGACAAGTTCCCGTATGCTGGAAAGTCATTGATGGTGCAAAATAACATGGCACAAAGCTTGAAATTCTCGCGGGAATACCCATAAACTACATCAACACCTTCCACCCACTGTTTTTTCAAGTCTTCAATCAAGGGACTTAGATAAACATCTAAGTCATTTCCCGATTGCTTTATTCCCGAAATCATCATAGACAACATCATGTATTTGCACTTCATGCACAACCAAGGAGGCAGGTTGTAAATTATCAATAGATCAGGCCATGAACTATGAATACTACTCATGTTACCATATGGATTCATTCCATCCGTAGCAAGTCCAAGCCTTAGGTTTCTTGGCTCATCGGTGAAATCCGAAAACAAAGTATCAATATTCTTCCATTTCACAGAATCAGCCAGATGGCGAACCTTTCCATCACGTTTCCTCTTATCATGATGCCATCTAAGATTCTTCACATCTTTCACATTGGTAAACAATCGCTTGAACCTTGGAATTATTGGAAGATACCACAACACCTTCGTAGGAGGACCCTTTTTATCACATCACATATCGAATCATCAAGATCATCACCATCCTTCACTTTGTAGCGTGATAACCCACACTTGGGGCAATCGTGATTGTCTTCATAAACACCAGTGTACAATATGCAATCATTGGGGCATGCGTGTATCTTCTTATACTTCATACCCATCAGACACAATATCTTCTTGTCCTCATAGTTGCGGTCAAGCAATCTGTTGTCCTTCGGAAGCAAGTCTTTCAATACTTCAAGCAATTCAGTGAAGCTTTTATCGGTCCAACCATTTCTCACCTTCACACAAACCAATTTTAACACCGCTGACAACCGTGTATGAGTAGTACACCCTGGATACAAAGGCTTATCTGCATCATCGCACAACCTATCATACAAATGTGCTGGCTGAAAAGATTCTTGTCCAATATCACGGATCATGTCCTCTAATCGATCATCCTCCATATCTACGTCAACGTCCTCACTTTGGGAGACATTTGCCTTAGTACTTAACAACACATCACCATGCCATATCCATCTTATATAACTCAAGAAAATCCCAAAACAAATAAGATGAGTACGTATGTCATTCACCGTACATTTCCTCGTATTCAAACACTTGACACAAGGACAATAGAACATTCTGTTACTATTAGGAACTTCCTTTGAACAAACTCTCCCACTCCTTTCAAATACTCATCACTTGTGCGCTTACAAACCATCCAACTACGATCCATAGCTAGATAGGTTTTGTAGATATACACACATATATCCAATATAAGCACAATATAGGAGAGATTGGAAAAACGCACTAGTATTTGAAAACCTAACAACCATATATATACACCACTATTTGTTTCTATTTTATTATTTAGCTTCATAGTATACATTTCAACTAAAAAATAAAAGGAAACTACCATCTAACAAAACAGTTCCAAAACTACACACTACACACACAAAAAAGCTCCACCAATGCAAACATCATTAATCTCAATACCATTCCGTAAAAACAGTATCATCAACCCATTGCAACCAAAACTAGGAAACACCACAGACCATCATTTACAACAAATGCACATCAACCCCAACTCATTTCATCTTCAACTATCATAAATTAACCCCTCAACCCACACCAAAAACAAAAATGAAAATGAAACTTTGAGGGTTTAGGGAGTTGCCTGAGTTCAGAAAGAGGAGAAGGAGAGTGGCTCAGTGGTGATACTATCACAGGTGGCCGCCGTTCGATGTGGTTGAGAATTAGTGGGAAAGAAAGCGTTAGGGTGCGCGAAATGAGAGAAAGACAGTGTGTGATTTAGAGAGAGAAAGATAAAGAGTGTACCTGACCACATGAGGGAGGAGCTCGCGTGAGGGAGAGGCCGCCGTTTGATGTGGTTGCTGAGAGTGAGGGAGACAGAGAGAGTTAGGGCTCGCAAGAAATAGTGTGAAGTTGAGAGAGAGAGAGAGAGAGAGAGAGAGAGAAAGGTACCTCGCGATGGTGAGGAGAGGAGCTCGCGATGGTGAGGAGAGGAGTTCACGGTGGTGAGGAAAGGAGTTCGCGGTGGTGAGGAGAGGAGTGAAAGGGATAGGGCAGAAAAGGGTGCGGGTATACGTTGTGAACAAAGCGGAGCATGAAAGTGATGAAGAAATGTGGGAGAGGTAATTAAGTTGTCCTCACGCAATTTTTTTTAATTCAATCACCTTTTAACGTCAGTTGCTAAAAGAACTGACGTTAAAAGTCAATATCATCACTTTTTTACGCCAGTTCTATAAACAACTAACGTTAAAAGTCAATATCATCCTTTTTAATGTCTAATTTTTGATTAACAGACGTTAAAAGCCACTATTTATGCATCCCAATCAGTTATTCATTCTGCACGTTTATAATATATAACTGCATTTATTACTTTATTTGACTGTCAACTCCCCATGCGCCTTGGAACCTAATCCTCTTAATGATCAATTTAATTTTTTAGTCACTTACCACACTTAGTAACTTCATCCCCTGCTCCTATAAATAGCTTCCTTCCTAACTTTTCTTTTTCTGCTTCACAATATGGCTCTGCCATGGAGATTAACTTCATCACTCTTTCTTCCTATTCCTAGGCTCAAAGGTCTTTGTCTTAATGGTGAAAAAACTTATGAGGTTGTGTAAATCAAATAACATGGGTGATAAGGTTGTGTAAATCACATAATGTGAGTTGCTCACCTTATCATCCTTCAGGAGAATCGGTGGCTAGATCCAAAAGCTCAGCTTTGCCAGCAAGTGACTGTTCCAGGACCATTGCTGAAATAGATCGAGTGCACCCTTACTCAGTCGCTCTGGAAAACTCAGTTGCTCGACTCTTCTCTCTTGCTCACCCGTGAAGGGAACTGATAACTCCTAAAAATAAGAGTTATTACTATCCTTTTAACTTTATCATTGTTCTTGTTTTTGTTGTTTTGGCTTCAACGACTCAAGAAGGAGGGAAGGGGGGTGAATTGAGTTTTCAAAAAATATTTCCCTCTTAAAAACTTTTCACAAAACTTTCCAAATCAGAGTTGCGGATTTGTGGCCTCAGGATCTTTTACAAAATCAATGAAGGGTTTATATAAAATCTTGAATTGGAAGATGATGAAGATAAGAAATATTAATTCAGAATAGGTTCTGGTTCAAAACTTAGTAATAACAAAATTCAGAAACTGATTAAACCTTTAAAGATTAAGAACAAGTTATGCAAGTTTCAGATACAAGCATTAACAATCAAGAACAAACTTGCAGGTTTCAATTTCAGTATCAGTTCAGTTTTAGCAATCAAGAATGGTTTTGATCAATTCAATTTTGAACACAGATAACACAGACTTGATTACAATCAGACGCGGGTTTCAATACAGTTTATACATATCAAGAACATAAATCATATTGAACTTTAAACATCAAAATCACAGGTTTTTGATCATAAACAGAAAGTAAGGAGTTTGAGTTTAGAGATACCACACAACCAGATTTATCCTGGTTCAGTCACCTCCACTGTGACCTACATCCAGTCCCCACTCCACCTGTGGGATTTCACACACTAACACACAAGCTTTAGCCAGGTAGCTTGAAAAACCTTTACACCAGAGGTCACTCCTTCACCTCGAGATACCACACTATTGCGAAGAGCCTCAACGTTCAACCTTAGGGATACCTCACCCTAATCACTTAGAGAGACTCCCTCTCTCTTTACAATCAAATAAAATGAAAAATTGATTCCTAACTCTCAATAGTCAGATAAACAAATTGAAGAACATACGAGTATTGAAACACACTTTTCATAATAAGATCAAGAAAGATGATGAATGATATGTGTATTTTTGTTGTTGTTATGATATGATATCATTCTGTAAAAAGTGTTCCTTTGATCCCTCTTTATATAGAAAACAAGTTATAGTCGTTGGGATCAATTAAAACAGATTTGGATCTGATTTAACAGAATCTGTTTTCTTGATTCTGGCTCTTGAAATAAGATTTTACATTGGCATTGTCTTCAATCCTCAGGGCTCGTAGTTGATAGCAGACGAGCTCCATATGTCACTTTAGTAGACGAGCACTGCTGTCACTTAAGTGGACGACCACTTCGGTCACTTTAGTGGATGAGCGCTTGTATCACATTAGTGGACGAGCACTTCTGTCACTTTAGTGGATGAGCATTGCTGTCACTTTAATGGACGAGCACTTGTATTACTTTAGTGGACGAGTGCTTCTATCACTTTATTCGACGAGCGCTTCTATCACTTCAGTGGACGAACGCTTCTATCACTTCAGTGGACGAACGCTTCCGTCACTTGTATTGGACGAGCGCTTCTATCATTTGTGCTGGACGAGCGCTTCTATCACTTGTGTTGGACGAGCAGAATTAGAATCTTGTTCTTATTTCCAAAAATCATTTTCATTAACGAAAACTTATTCCTTTTAATGCAGGTTATGAAAAATGATTTTCTTCATGGATCTTTTCAAATGTGCTATTTGTGAATAAGAGATTTCATCTCCTACAAATCATCTAAGACTTAAATCTAATTTCTCCTTAAAGCTCTTGTCTTGATGATTCCTTGATCTTTGTCTTTGCTCTTTTGATTCCTCCAAGTTCTTTTGATTTCTTCAAGTTCTTCCTTGAATATTGTCCTTTAATTGCTCACCGAACTTGTTGATCACTGCTTGATACCTGTCTTTACAATTTGATACTAAAACACTTGCATATACCTTAAGTTGTATTTGTCATATATCATAATTTCTAAGTCACTGATTCTAACAGTTTTGATCAATTTTGGAAAAGAAATCAAGTTTTGCCTTAATTAGTAAGTATATGTGTTGAATTGTTTAAATGCTGAAAAATCTGTGAAATCTTAATTGTTTTTACTGAAGGGTTGTTTGAGTTGTGAGCAGGAACTAGAAGAGAAATTACTGCAGGAGTTGCTCTGGAATGTTATGGAATGCTACAGCATCTAGGAATAGAATCACTACAAAACCAAAGAGTTGCCAGCTCAGCTGACCCTCAATAATTGACAAAGAACCTGCAGCGCGTCCCACAACGAGGAGAGAGAAATGCAACCTTAAGCTAGTTGTACTTAGGATTTAGGCCAAAGACTATTTTATTATTTGAATTTTTGTAAGCCCAAAAAGTGAGGCAAGAGAGAGTGTGTGTAAGCCTACTTTTGGGAGCTAGTACAAATAGGATTAGGACCTTGCTTTTAGGTAAGCTGGTACTGTAGCAGCAGTCATCTCATAGTCCTCTCTGTAATTAATTTACCCATTATGTCTTTATTTTCCATTTCTTTTACTGGTTTTGTCTTTAAGCTCATTATGAGCTAAATTCTCTTAGCTCGGACTCTATGCATTTGTAATTGATACTTAAGGGTGATTCATGAAAATGGATGTTATTCATTTTCTTCTTCTCTGTTTGAAAGCTTAATTTCATTTTAGACTGATCAACTATTTAAATTCTTTTTGTTAACTTTCTCTATTTAGTTAGTACTGAAAACTGTGTGCACTTTGCTTAGCAACAGGTTCACATCTGCATGCGCAGCAAGTGTAACACCCCGATTTTCGCTGCTTTGTAATATCGGTAATAAATATATAAATATATATTTTTATCCGAGACTTAGAAAATGATTTTGGATAAACCAAGGTCATTTCCTTGTTATACTTATTTTCATAAGGTTACGGGGATGTTTTTGGTTGAAAATTCAGACGGAAGCCGGTCTGCCGTTTTCTGTGTTTTCGCTGACAGTAAAAGTTTACTGCTCAGAAAACCTAATTTTAACTCACGAACGAGATGAAAAATATTTTTATTGTATTTACTACGATACTGGAGGTTTTGAAAATTTTAGCATAAAAATTAAAATATTATATTTGTTGCGGGCGTATACGTCGAGATTATCTCTAGGAAAAACCTGCGCCAGATGAAACCCGGAGTCGGCAACGTAGCTGAGATGATGGATTTGATCGACTTGACGAGAATTTATGACGAGCTTATCCGAGTCATAATGGCCATAATGGCACATTTATGACAAAGTGAATTTTTGCTATGAAATGATCATTTTACCCTTGTCTTTTTATGACAATTACAAGCCATGCCATTGGAAAATTTGACCAAATCCAACCCAAAAATCACGGTTTCCTCCTCCATTCCAAGCATTTAGACACCACTTTTTCCTGGCCATAAATGAGCATTGATGTTAAGTGGATGAGTCATAGGCAAAGTCACACCCTCTTCATTAAGTAAGGATATATGTTGTTCGGGAGATGATTGTTTGAGTGAGAGAATGAATTGACTTAGAGGTGCCTAGCTTAAGTAAGTTATCTAATGGATGAGATGTGACATATAATTCGAGTTGAGGTTATGATGGGAGTTTGAGGTACAAGGTTGTTATTGATTTGAGATAGTGAGAGATTCATATAGAGGCTTTGATGCAAATACTTTTTCAGTCCATGACGCGTAGATCTTATGTATCCTATCGAAAGATAGAAGGGCACTATGATGAGTTTTATCCTATCGAAAGATAGAATGACACTATGATGAGTTTTATCCTATCGAAAGATAGAAGGGCACTATGTTGAGTCTTATCCTATCGAAAGATAGAAGGGCACTATGTTGAGTCTTATCCCATCGAAAGATAGAAGTGTACTATGCTGAGTTCTTTGCATCAGGCTACCCTGGACTACTAATGAATGTGAAAGGAATAGAGACAGTTATGATAGTATAAGTGTTTAGACTACATGAGCTGAGGGTAGAGGATGATATAGTGAATTGAGGATGATTGTTGATTTTGAGTGATGCGTGTCTGTGACAATTACTGTATAATTTACTATTACTCTTTTCCGCTTTTTGATGATAGAACTGTTTCTTATTCCCTATATCTTCCTGTGTGTTGTATTTTATTTCTGATGTGAACGTACGAGAAGACCCAATGGAGGAACCCATTGATGAGGAGTTAGATGGAACTCCGTATGAACCGGATGCTGGAGGTTGAGCTGTGATCCACGGCGATTAAAGTATAGACATTATGGCCAGTGTGTCTAAGGAGTATTTATATTTCCGCTAAGTAAGTCTGTAGTGAAGTTTATATCTGAGAGGGATCCTACTGAGAGGGTACCCTTAACAGTGTTTTGGTATTGTCTTAAATAAACATGTGTGTAATTATATATAATACAACTTCGGTGTGTTTTATATTTGTAGAAGTTATATGATTATTAATGAAGTTTTAATTTTTACGTATTTTCAACAGTAAGCGCGCGATTAAGTAAATAACTATTAAGGTTTTAATGTAATAATATGATGGGGCACATCGGGGTGTCTCAGCAAGGGCACACCCGAGTTTCAAATAGACTTGGAAATAGAGAAAACCGCAAAGAAGCGAAGGAAGAGAACTAAAGAACAAAGAGCTAGAGATCAGAAATCCGACTTAGGCTTCATGGCTTACTTTCTGGGAGATGAGGAAGAGAATCAGTCTGGTATGATTGAAATGGCAAATGATAGAGATAGGTCCATCAGGGACTATGCTGTCTTTGACCCCCAAACCATGAACACTGGGATTGTGAGACCAGAAATAACTACCCCACAGTTTGAGTTCAAACCAATGATGTTTCAAATGCTTCAAACTGTCGGGCAGTTAAGTGGTGCCCCTACTGAAGATCCACACTTGCATCTGAGGCAATTTTTGGAAGCGGCAAGCAATTTCAAGATTCCTGGAGTAAGTGATGATGCTTTCAAGCTAAGGATCTTTCCGTATTCTTTGAGGGACAGAGCCAAGGCCTGGCTGAACTCTTTGAAAGCCAACTCCATCACTTCATGGAATGGCCTAGCTGAAAAGTTCTTGACTAAGTACTTCCTTCCTACTAAAAATGCAAAAATGAGGAGTGATATAACTTCATTCAAGCAAAATGATGATGAATCATTGTATGACTCGTGGGAAAGGTTCAAGGAGCTGTTGAGAAGATGTCCTCATCACAACATCCCTGTATGCATCCAAATGGAGACCTTCTACAATGGACTCATGCCTCATTCTAGATTGATGTTAGATGCTTCATCTTGAGGTACATTTTTCACAAAATCATACAATGAAGCTTATGCATTGGTTGAAAGCATAACTGCTAACAGCTATCAATGGCCAACCGTGAGGGCCAAATCGGCTAAAACTCCTGCTGGAATACTTGAAGTGAAGGAAGCAAATGCCCTTTCTGAAACACCCCAATTTTTCCGCTTTCTAAGATCGATATAAATATAAATAAATGTTTATATTTTTAATGTAAACTTAGAAAATTATTTTGGGAAAACCTAAGTCATATTCATATCATACTTATTTTTATAAGTATATGGTGAAATTTTTGGTTGAAAATTCAGACGAAACCCGGTCTGCATTTTCGCTGACAGTAAGATTTTACTGATCAGAAAACCTAATTTTGACCCGAGAACGAAATAAACATATTTTATATCTCATTTCCAACAATAAAGGTTATTTTGAAAATTTTCAAAATAAATAAGTTATTATACTCGATACGGGCGTAAAACCCTAAATCGCGTAATCGACGGAGTCGAGAACGGACGTACAGAGACAAAACCCGACGTTGGATGCTGAAACCTCTTGCCACCTAGGGAGGTGAGTTATATGGATGACTCACTCATGTCATGATTGCTTTTAAATAAAAATCTAGATATTTCTTTAAAATAGTATAAAGACTATTTTACCCTTGGAAGATTTTACCCTTGAACTTTCATTGAAATGCCAAGTTTGTCCCCACAATCTGTGGACACAAGTTAGCCACATCACAACCACTCCTCACCACATGTTTGTCATGATTTTTTTTTTTGGAAATTACCATTTTGTCCTTAATGTTGGATTTTATCACAAAAGTGTCATTTTGTAAGATTACTCCTGTGTCCCAAAAAATTTATGTTTGGACCCTTATGCCCTTGAAGACCACGACCAAACCCTCCCAAGTGATCCCATGTCACTTCTATAAAATACCATCTTCATCTTCTTCATCAACTTTGCCATTTTTCATTAAAACTCCTAAGTTACATAGCTTGATTTTGTGAAGCAAGTCCTTGGATCTTCATTTGGTTTTGATCTTCAAGAGGTGAATCCTATTGTCCTTCTCTAATCATGTCTATGTTCTTCAATCAATTTCATGATTCAAAGTCTATTTCATCTATGTTCACCACTTTTAAGTTTCTAGATCTAGAACATTGAAAAAATCGTCATAAATCATAGAAAAATCCTAATAATATGAAACGAATTTATATGTGCTTATAATCATCCCTACTATCATAATCCAAGATATTGTTGCAAACAAAATCTTCCTCCTCATTTTTTTGAGCATGGCCGAAACCTATAATGAGAGGTGGAGGAACTTTGTTGTTTTTCTACTTGAAGATGATCATAGATCTCATGCTTCTTGGGTATGTACTTGCTATATCCAAGTTCTTGTATCAAGTTGAGATTTCTAACCATGTCTTTCATGTCTTGACCGAAATTCATTAGTGAGGAACTCTAATGATTTTGTTAAGTTATATCAAAGTGATCATGTAATCATCTAGTTAATAAATGTTTATGTTAAATCTAAGTTGGTTTGTCAAAAATGAAAACCCCAACCCTATGTCCTTGTGTTGACCGAATTCATGTTTGTGAGGATTAGGGTGTTTTTGATTCAAACTTTGATATTTAATCATGTGTTTCAATGACTTAAGCACTTAGGATCATTAATCTAATGGCTTAAGCAAGTTTAGAAGTTTTGAGCCACTAAAACCTAGGAAGGTCGTGACCTAGCTTAGAGGATTAGGTGTTTGTTTTTCTTGTTTTGATTGATTATTTGGATGTGTTGTAGAAGGTTAACTGTTTTACAGCGTACGAGGGTTTCCGACAATCGACAGAGTTCTTTTAATTTCACTAAGGAGCTTCGAGAGGTAAGGGGAGCTTACCTGAGTGATTTTTCTCAATAACCATTTGCTTTAAGTTTAGTCTGCATAATTTATATGTAGTTGTGGTTATTTGTTTATGTTGTTTACGTTGTGTTGTTTATCTGTGTATCGGTGATTGATATGCTTTTAATTTATTTAATTATCTGCAGTTGTATATTCTATTGCTATGATGCATGATCTGCCTGGTGATATAATTCTGATGATATTGTTGAATGTTATTTGAGAAGCCTGACAGTGGTCAGTGTACAACTGATTAATCAGATAAAAGCTTTAATAAGCTGTGTAAATTATATTCAATGTTTTATAGAAAATGTTGGAATATAATAGTGGTGGAAAATATTGTTTTGGGAAAAAAGTGAGTTTTGAGAAATATTATTATTTTAATGATTTATTAGTGTAAAAGTAATTTATGTGTCACAGAGAATGCGCAACCGTGAAAATATTTTACTACTGCTAATTTTTACTTAAGAAATTTCGTAATATTATAAAGAGTTATTTTGTGAAATTAATTTTCGAAAATAACTTATTTATTATATAAGAAAATTATTTTAGAAGAAAGGTCAAAGTTTGACTTAAAAACGTTTTCTTTGAAAATGCTAAACGATGGCAAGTTTCGAAATTATTTATGATGAGAGTATAAAAACAGCAGTACTTATTTTGAGAAGAGATTTAATCTCAATTGATTTATTTTTTTAGAGTTGAAGTTTCAGTAAAAGAATTCTTGATGATTTGACGTTATTTAGGGAAAAATGAGTTTCCAAAGGAAAATAGATTTTCTAATATTTGACGTTTTACAAACGAATTTCAAATAGAAAGGATTTTCTGTAAATGAGTTTTACTCAGTGACGTGTTTCCAGTAACTTGGATAAGTTGCGGAGATATTATTTTGGATTTGTTTTTCACAGACGAAAAATGACGTAAATGACGATATGGAACTTAGTAACCGAGATGTCGGGGTGCTAGTGTTCTTATGACGTTATAGACTTGGTGTTCAGTAGACAGTGTGCCTACTTCCCGACGTAATAAACGACGATAAAAGATAAATGATGTTTCTATTACCACGAACCTATGACTAGTGCATCGGTCGAGAAGTGTCATGATTCAGCACTCGAACTATGAGGTCCTGTGTTATTAATGAAAGTTTTAAAATGTTAAAACTATGTTGGATGCAAGCTTTGAGCTTCGGCAAAGGAAAGATTGAACACAAAGAAAAATGACAAGAACAAAGTGTTTTACATGCATATTTTGGCAGACATGCCTACGAGGTTAATCACGATATCTTGATGATATTCATGTCTCGACGTATTTGTTAATCATGGTATCTTTATGATATTCATGTAATCGACGTATTCATTGTGCCTTTGGTCAATCGACGTACAATGAATTCATGTAATCGACGTATTCAGTGTGCCTTTGGGAAATCGACGTACAATGAAAAACCATACAAGCTTTGAGCTTCGGCAAATGAAAGATTGAACACAAAGAAAAATGACGAGAACGAAGTGTTTTACATGCATATTTTGACAGACATGCCTATGAGGTTAATCATGATATCTTGATGATATTCATGTCTCGATGTATTTGTTAATCATGGTATCTTTATTATATTCATGTAATCGACGTATTCATTGTGCCTTTGGGAAATCGACGTACAATGAATTCATGTAATCGACGTATTCATTGTGCCTTTGGGCAGTCGACGTACAATGAAAAACCATAAATCGACGTTCTCACTGTGCCGGACAGTGGGCTATGGTAAAATCGACGTGCCTCTTTTGGCAATCAAGCTTGATCAGCTTATTTTAAATGACGTTGGGGATCTCCGGAGATTAAGTGTGAATATTTAGATGATGTATTGAAGTGTTCATGCATAGTTTTCCAACGTTAATGTTTGGGGTGTGGAACCCATTGATAAACTGTATGCTATAATATGGATGCTTATGTTGTCATAAACATGTATATGTGTATGTGCCTTCTTTTGTGTCACGCGTTTAGTTATTGTGATAAATCCATATATTGACATCTCACCCTTACAAACATATCAGAGCCGCACAAGGGTTATGATCTCTACAAGAAGAAGAAGGCTGTCAAGTTTGGGGCATGCTGTTGCTGCTCCTATTGGTTGTAGCGTCTGTTAGCTACGACCAACTTAGGTCCTATTGTGTTATATTATGTTCTAGAGAATAAATTAAATTGATAGCGATCTAGGTGTGAAGACATATGAGACAGTATAGTTGTATGACTTATATACATTATGTATTTAAGTGTGATTTGATTACGTTGTTGTTGTTATGAGGTTAAAAAAAAAAATTATCACCATATTTTGAAAAGATAAACGTTGAGAAAACATTACATTCCGAAAGCAACCAGTAAATTAAGTTTTATTTCTGCAAACGGGTAACCATGTGATGACCCGAGTTAGGGTGTCACACTTTCTGCTAAGCTTGCCTCCATCACCAACATACTGAAAAATCTGACTGCTACTAATGCCAGTAAGGAACCTGCTATGGCCGAACCTGTGGTTGCTCAACTGAGTTCTATTTCATGTGTTTTCTGTGGAGGGGAGCATCTATTTGAAGAGTGTCCCAACAACCCAGTATCAGTGAATTATGTGAGTAATAGAGGGAGTAATGCATACTCCAATACCTATAATCCGGGTTGGAAGCAACATCCAAATTTCAGCTACGAGAATTACAACAACACGCTGAATTCTTCAGCTGGAAATGCTCCACAGCAATACCAACAACAGGGACAACACAGTCAGCAGCAGCTGAACCAAGCCCTGGCTAAGGAACCTTCTCTGGAAGCCATTCTGAAAGTCTTCATGACTGAAACCAAGGCCCAAATTCAAAACTAAGGGGTAGCTATGAGGAACCTGGAGAATCAAGTGGGCCAGTTGGCCACTGCACTCACAAATAGACCAAATGGAACCTTGCCTGCATCTACAGAAAGTCCATCAACTTCTACTGATAAAGGGAAGGAGCAAGTTAAAGCTATAAATCTAAAAGTGGTAAAGAGCTGCAGGATGTTGTAGCATTCAAGCAACCAGCAACAGAGAAAACTGATACAGTTGAACAAAAACAGGAAAGTCCTACTGTTATTCCAGCAAATACAGAACTAGTGCAGGAGATACCTAAGCACAAAGAGGCTAAATTGATTCCAGAAAGGCCACTTCCTCCATTTCCATAGAGGTTGAGGAAAGCAGCTCAAGAGAAGCAGTTTAACAAGTTCTTGGAAATTCTGAAACAGCTGACATTAACATACCTCTGGTTGATGTTCTGCAGCAGATGCCTAACTACACCAAATTAATGAAAGACATTCTTTCCAATAGAAAGAGATTGGGAGAGTTTGAGACAGTAGCAATGACAAAGGAGTGTAGTCAGCTGTTGCAGAACAAGGTTCCTCAGAAAATGAAAGACCCAGGCAGTTTTACAATTCCTTGCTCCATAGGGAATACTTACTGTGGAAAGTGCTCATGTGATCTTGGAGCTAGCATTAATTTAATGCCAATGTCTATTTTCAAGTAATTGAATATTGGAGCAGCCAGACCTACCACTGTCACTTTGTAACTTGCTGACAGATCCATTGCTTACCCAGAAGGAAATATTGAGGATGTTCTGATCAAGGTAGACAGATTTGTGTTTCCAGTGGATTTCATTATTCTTGATTTTGAAGCTGACAAAGAAGTCAGAATTATTCTTGGAATAACACTGATAGATGTGCAGAAAGGAGAGCTCACTATGAAAGTGAATGATCAACAAGTGACTTTCATTGTTTTTAATGCATTACACTATCCTGATGAAGAGATATAAAATTGTTATGCCATTATTGGTATTGAATCTCTCGTACAAGAGCAACTGATAGCATCGGGACAAGATTTCGAGCATGAGTTTGATTTGACTATGGAAATTGATTTTGGAGATGAAGAATTGAAGTAGCTAGCTGAAGGGAATGTGGCACACAGATCTTGGATCAAAAAATATGAGCCCTTAGATGTAGCTGCAGATACCTTCAAGGAGAATATACCCTCTATTGAAAAACCTCCCACCCTTGAACTGAAGCAACTTCCTTCTCACCTAAAATATGCTTATCTTGGAGAAAATGAAACTCTTCCCATCATCATCTCTTCATTCCTAACTTCTGAACAGGAGGATAATCTCATTGCACTATTGAAGAGGCATAAGAAGGCTATTGGATGGCAAAAGGCATATATTAGAAGAATCAGTCCTAGTCTCTGTATGCACGGAATTTTGTTAGAGGAAGGCGCTAAGAACAGTATTGAAGGACAGAGTAGATTGAACCGAATAATGAAAGAAGTTATGAAGAAAGAAATCATCAAATGGCTTGATACATGAATTATTTACCCCATCTCACATAGCGTGTGGGTTAGTCCTGTGCAATGCGTTCCAAAGAAAGGAGGAGTCACTGTGGTGAAAAATGAGAAGAATGAGCTGATTCCTACAAGGACAGTCACAAGTTGGAGGATATGTATGGACTATAGAAAGTTGAACAAAGCCACAAGGAAAGATCATTTTCCATTACCATTCATTGATCAAATGATTGATAGGTTATCTGGGAGAGAATTCTATTGTTTCTTAGATGGCTATTCAGGTTACAATCAAATAGCAGCGGCACCTGAAGATCAGCAGAAGACCACTTTCACTTGCCCATATGGTAAATTTACTTTTAGGAGAATGCCTTTTGGGCTTTGCAATGCTCCAACAACTTTTCAAATATGTATGATGGCTATTTTTTGACTTTATTGAGAAGACTGTGGAAATTTTCATGGATGATTTCTCAGTCTTTGGAGATTCATTCATGGGGTGCTTGGACAGTCTAGAGCAGTTGCTGGACAGATGTGAAGATACCAATTTAGTTTTGAATTGGGAGAAGTGTCATTTCATGGTCAAATAAGGTATTGTGCTAGGCCATAAAGTGTCAAAGAGAGGCTTAGAAGTGGACAAAGCTAAGATTGAGGTGATTGAAAAACTTCCCCCACCCAATTCTGTCAAAGGCATCAGAAGTTTTCTAGGACATGCGGGGTTCTATAGAAGATTCATCAAAGATTTCTCAAAAATTTCCAAGCCACACTGTAAATTACTGGAGCATGATAGTGCATTTAACTTCACAGATTAGTGTTTATAAGCTTTTAAACTGCTAAAGAAGGCTTTGATTACTGCACCTGTAATAGTAGCTCCTGACTGGGAAAGACCATTTGAGTTGATGTGTGATGTCAGTGATTTTGCAGTAGGATTTGTGCTAGGCCAAAGGTATAACAAAATCTTCCATACCATCTACTATCCTAGCAAGACTCTCATTGATGCTTAGATCAATTGCACTACTACAGAAAAAGAATTGCTGGCTGTGGTGTTTGCTTTTGACAAGTTTAGACCCTATCCGTGGGAACCAAAGTAGTGGTATATACAAATCATGCAGCCATTAAGTATCTCATTGACAAGAAGGATGCAAAGCCAAGGCTTATCAGATGGGTACTTTTACTTCAAGATTTTGACTTGGAAATCAAAGATAAGAAGGGTATTGAAAATCAGGTAGCTGATCATCTCTCCAGAATTGTCGGAGGAGGGGAATCAGAGTCTTAAGGAGAAATTAAAGAAAATTTTCCTAGTGAACACCTACTAATGCTTGAAGATGCTGTAGCACCATGGTACGCAAACATTGTGAATTTTATGGTTAGTGGAGTAATACCAATAGAGATGAATTCTCAATAGAAAAGGAGGTTTCTGTATCAGGTTAAACACTTTTACTGGGATAAACCTTTTCCGTACAAAATATGCCAAGATCAGATCATAAGGAGATGTGCTGCTGAGGAAGAAATGCAAGACATCCTTAGTGCAATCCACTCTGCTCCCTATGGTGGTCACTTTGGCTGGAAAAGAACAGTTACAAAGGTGTTGCAATCAGGATATTTCTGGCCCACACTATTCAGAGATGCTCAGGAGTATGTCAAGAATTGTGACAGATGTCAGAGGGTGGGGAATATTTCCAACAGACGAGAGTTGCCACTCAACACCATTTTGGAGATTGAACTGTTTGATGTATGGGGAATACATTTTATGGGGCCATTTCCTGTTTCTTATGGGAATACCTACATCTTAGTTGTAGTGGATTATGTCTCCAAATGGGTAGAAGCAGTAGCACTGCCTTCCAATGATGCCAGAATAGTCACAAAGTTCTTGCACAAGAACATATTCACCAGATTTGACACTCCTCGAGCTATAATCAGTGATGAGGGGACACATTTTTGTAACAAGTTGTTTGATAACTTGCTTGAAAAATATGGAGTGAAACATAAAGTGGCTACTGCATATCATCCTCAAACTGGCCCATTTACTTGATCAGACTTAACCCAGTTGCATTTTATGGTTAACATTTTGTGAACATAAGATCCAAGCCCAATTTAAATAATAATAATAATAATAATAAAAAATAAAAAAAAAATCTGCAAGTATTCTCTTGGTTTCTCACGTAAACTATCTGCTTTGTATCCTCCATGTTTTGTTGGTCCTTCCCCTCAACCTTCCTCTTTAACCAACAAACACCCAGGCAAATTTTTTTCATATGTAAGCAAGCAACATTCAGATTGGGGGACTCCCAAGTATTGTAACAGCCAAGAACACTTTCCCACTGTTAGACGAATCTGGGCAAGTATACCCAGTCGTGCAAGTAATACGGTGGTAAGACCGTTTAATCGTTCCCACGAGGACTCACGTACCACTTCACTTACTATCTAAGCGGATTCTTGGATTGAAGAGAGTTCTAAACTAATTATCAAGCCCATAAAAGTAAAAAATAAACAAAGCAAGAAACTCAAACTCTTTTTGTACTTTTCTCAAATACTTGGAAGGCAATAAAAGATGGGTTTCAAATATGATAAAAGTAGCTGGGGTTAGGTTCACTAAACTTCATCCTCATGCAATGAAACAACTCACAAACAGTTTCTACTTCAATTATGACAACCAATCCACTAAACTACTCAAGCCCCGATCTCTCGGATGACAAGAGCCTAATTCCACTAATAGACCCTAATCTCTTAGGTGGCCTAGATTAATGAAATTGCATTAGGATTAAGGATTATGCGATTACTAGTAAACCAAACTCCATCTCTAGATGTAAGGATTACTAGGTGATTAATCTCAGTTCCGGTTATGATACGAACGTCTCCATTACATACCAAAACACTAATCAAGTCATGGGGGTGCTAGCCACAACAAGCATTAAGCACAGAAAATTAATCACTCAATAACAAAGTAGAAACTATATTGCAAGATTAAATCAAATACATAAGAATTCAGACATAGTTACCCTAACCCCAACAATGGAGGTTTAGCTACTCATAACAATATCCATAACAAGAGAAAAATGGATGGAGAGAAGGGAGTCCATGGGAGCAATCCTCCAGAAGCTGCCTCTGACTCAAGAAAATCACGCCCCTCCTGGTCTCTCTCTGAGAGAATAATATCTCCTTCTGTCCAAGTCTCTGAGAGAATTATATCTCTTTCAATGGTGCTGCCTTTTGGCCTCCTTGTCATAACTGACGCTGCCCCTTGGTCTTTTGTATCCATTTAGCAATAAATTCCAGATTTTTAATCTTTGATTTCTCAATCTGCATCTTTTGATTTCTCATGCGGGTCCCTTGTGCATTTAATTCATGTTGATGGCAGTTTATTTCCTTGATTCACGTTACTTTTCTATTCTCACTTTCACATTGCAAATCACTTTGTCTTCTCTTTAGCCTTAATTAACGTGGACCCCTTTGGACTAATTGATTTCAATTGTCATAAACCAACAATTCCTTCTTTGTCTGTTACTTTTCATTACTGCCTTATCTTTATTTTTATTCACATAACTGTCCCATTTCAATCTTCCACATTAATAACGCAGCTGTTAAACTTTTCCATTCAATACTCTTTATTTTTTTCTCATCCAGCAACCTTAACTTTCATGTCGAACCTCTCTCAAATGCCACTTGAGATTCCAATTCATAATTCACTCTTGATTTATGCTATCCTTTCTTCATTTTTAAAGCTCCAACTTAATCCAGGCTCCATCATGGCTCATTTTGGGCATTTTATCTTTAATTTCTGCAAAACAACACCACAACACCGCCTTATCCGTTCCAAGGGAAAACTAACTAAAAATAAAATAAAGAATGCCTAATCTATATGAAAAAATGCATGCAAAAGTGTACAGAAAACATGATGTAAAATCACACTATCAAATCACCCCAAGCTTATTCAATTGCTTGTCCTCAAGCAATCACCAAGGCCACAAGATCAAACTAATCAAGGCAGTGGATAGTGAACCAAGAACCCGAGTAAATACTAATCCAAATAATAGGCATTTTAAACAATTCAGTAGGAGACAATCAATTCAAGTCCAATTAGAGGCTTAGGTTCCTTAGACTCATGTTCTCAATTATTTGGGCACTCTTTCTCACTTGAAGCTCACCCCAAGCTTGTTCATTTGCTTGGCTTTTTTTCTAACCTCACTCAAGTGTTTAGGGGATAAGACATTTCACTCAATTTTCCTCAAGGAATGAATCCTACCATAGGCTTGACTATCAACCAAATCTCTACATTATTAATGAAAACACATTAGAATCAAGAGGTCTTTCACTTGGTTGTAACGCGGCCATGGGATTAATCGTTAGGTGGGGAAATCAATAAAAGGACATTTCAAAAGGCTACACAAAACATTAAGCATTGCAAACATGACCTTCTAAAATACCTTCTTGGGTTTTCAATTTATTTTTCCACCTTTCTTTTATTTTTTTTCATTTCTTTTTCTTTTTGTCTTCCCCTTCTCTATCTATTTTTTTTCTTCTTTTTTTTTTCTTTTCTTTTTCTTTTATTTGGAGAAGGGAAGAATTTTCAAATCAAGAGAATTATTTTTTCTGATTCTTTTCCCAAACTTCCAACTACCTTTTTCACCCTTTTGTTATACTTTAGAAGGTCCCTTAGCAAACATATTTATCAAAACATTTCAGGGTACCAAGAAAAGCATTTTTATTCTTTCAGGCTCAAAATTGGGCAACTAAGGGGTAGCATTTCATCATTCTCAAATTTCCTCTTGACTGTATTTTTTTTCATTCCAGAATTTGGAGGTTCAAGTTGGCCAAATTGCAAAGCACCTAGCCGAGCAAACTAGCAGCAGTTTTTCTGGTAACACTCAACCTAATCCGAAGGAGCATTGTAATGCTATTGTGTTGAGGAGTGGAAAAAGTATTGAGAATGTGGGCGGTGAACCTTTGGTGAAGAATCAGAATGTTGATGGGAAAACAGAATTGAGTGCTGAGAAAACAGAAGAAAAAGGTCAAGATGTTATAGTTGAGGAAGAAGAAAAGGTTAGAGAACAAGACAAGAGGGAGAAGCTAGTAGATGAGAATTCAATTTTGAGGAAGACTAAAAGTCAGCTTTTGAAAGATTGGGACAAGCCTCAAGTGATTCCCTCTTATGTGAAGTTGCCATACCCTCATTTGACCAAGAAAAAGGAGAAAGATGACCAGTTTGCTAAGTTCCTTGATATTTTCAAGAGGTTACAGATCAATATCCCTTTTGCTGAAGCACTTGAGCAAATGCCCAATTATGCAAAATTCATGAAGGAACTGCTCACGAAGAAAAGAAAGATCAAAGAAGGCGAAACTGTTGCCTTAACTGAGGAGTGCAAAGTGCGATCATCAAAGGAAGCTACCTCCGAAGCTGAAAGATCCTGGTAGTTTTATAATCCCTTGCACTATTGGGAATGTTGCTATCAGAAAAGCCTTATGTGACTTGGGAGCTAGTGTCAACTTGATGCCGCTTTCCATTTTGAACAAGCTTGGAGGTGGAGAGGTAAAACCAACCAGGATGGCATTGCATTAGCTAATGACGAGATCAATTAAGCATCCTTATGGTATCTTGGAAGATGTTCTGGTAAAGGTGGATAAGTTTATCTTCCCAGCAGACTTTGTGGTTTTAGACATGGAGGAGGATGCTGAAGTTCCACTCATACTGGGGAGACCTTTTCTGGCAACTGGTCGGGCTTTGATAGATGTAGAAAAAGCCCAGTTGAAATTCAGAGTGCAAGAAGAAGAAGTAACTTTCAATGTATTGGAAGCTATGCATCGCACGAGCAAGGAAGAGGAGTGTTTCCGCATGGACATGGTGGATACAGTAGATAAAGAAGTCATTGCACATCAACACCATCCCTCTACTCCAGAGAAGAAGGAAAAGCCCAACATGAAAGCAAATCTGAAGCTATGCAAGACAAATGATGTATCAGTTGGTGAGGAAGTTGGCTCTGCTCATCTTGTGAAAACAGAACCTCCACCGGGAAGGAGTAAGAAAAAGGGCAAGAGGTACAGAGTGAAAAAGGCAAAGCAGAAGCACAATTGTTGGCCTTCAAAGCAAAATCAGCTCTTTACAGGAGTTTCATGGAAGAAAAGTGCTCTTGCAATTCTATGGCCAGCAGACCCCGGTTAATTGAAAGAAGTTGTCTACCCATCAAGCTAGTGACGTTAAAGAAGCGCTTATTGGGAGGCAACCCAACATTTCTTAACCCTTCTCTTTAGTTAGTTTTTGTTTTTGATTTTCAACCTCTTGAATAATTTGAGAAGCTCAAGAGGAAAATAAAAAATTGTCAATTGCCAAGTGTTTGCAGGGTAATAAGGAAGGAAGGGAGAGCAAGAAGACAAGGAGAAGAGCAAAAGGGGCAGAGAAAAAGCAAAGTCAGCACCCGCTACCGCCTCGGTAAGCCGTTCCAAATTTTATTTTATTTTATTTTATTTTATTTTTCTTCCCTCTCTCCATCTTGATTGTTTACATTGGGGACAATGTAAATTTTTAAGCTTGGGGTAGGGGTATTTTGCATTTGTATTTTGCATGTTGCATTCATATAGTTTTGCATGATAGCTTTGCATGTTCACACAATTAGATTGCCCTTGCCAGAACTTTGTATCCAATTGTGAGAACTAAGTGCCCAATAATTTGTGATAGTGAATTGTTGAACCCAATTTGTTATTCTTGTGATATGGCTGCAAATGAAAATGTTTGAGATAATCTTGGATAGTTGATAATTAGCATATGGTTCTATAGATTTGTGTTTTTCATTGATTCTGAACTAAAATGTGAGATTTTGAGCCAAAGGGGTACTCACAAAATTTTACCCCATTCTTTGTGTAGAGTGTATTCCTCTTGGTTTGTTTTCTCTAGAACTTGACTTGAAACCATTTCAAAGCTTAAAAAAAATTTTGAAAACATTTTTTGAAAATGATTGAGGCAATAGGTATTTTTCTGGCCTTCTGAGCTTTGAATGATGAAATGCTACCCCTTAGTTGCCCAATTTTGAGCCTGAAAGAATAAAAATGCTTTTCTTGGTACCCTGAAATGTTTTGATAAATATGTTTGCTAAGGGACCTTCTAAAGTATAACAAAAGGGTGAAAAAGGTAGTTGGAAGTTTGGGAAAAGAATCAGAAAAAATAATTCTCTTGATTTGAAAATTCTTCCCTTCTCCAAATAAAAGAAAAAGAAAAGAAAAAAAAAAGAAGAAAAAAAATAGATAGAGAAGGGGAAGACAAAAAGAAAAAGAAATGAAAAAAAAATAAAAGAAAGGTGGAAAAATAAATTGAAAACCCAAGAAGGTATTTTAGAAGGTCATGTTTGCAATGCTTAATGTTTTGTGTAGCCTTTTGAAATGTCCTTTTATTGATTTCCCCACCTAACGATTAATCCCATGGTCACGTTACAACCAAGTGAAAGACCTCTTGATTCTAATGTGTTTTCATTAATAATGTAGAGATTTGGTTGATAGTCAAGCCTATGGTAGGATTCATTCCTTGAGGAAAATTGAGTGAAATGTCTTATCCCCTAAACACTTGAGTGAGGTTAGAAAAAAAGGCAAGCAAATGAACAATCTTGGGGTGAGCTTCAAGTGAGAAAGAGTGCCCAAATAATTGAGAACATGAGTCTAAGGAACCTAAGCCTCTAATTGGACTTGAATTGATTGTCTCCTGCTGAATTGTTTAAAATGCCTATTATTTGGATTAGTATTTACTCGGGTTCTTGGTTCACTATCCACTGTCTTGATTAGTTTGATCTTGTGTAACCTGAGAGGTGGAAGTCTCTTGTTCTTCTCCTTGTTGCTCTAATAAATTCTGCTGTCTTGCTTGCCTCCTATTCTTCCTAGCTGTTCTTTCAATTTCTGGATCGTATAGGAGTTGGTCAGCTGGAATAGTACCTCGCATACAAAAACAGTCTAGCAAACAAGATTGTTAGTAGTAAAGGTTAGCACACAACAGCAAACACACTAAAAAAATTGACAGCAAAAACACACTAGAAAATTGACAGCAAAAACAAAACAGAAAAAGAGAAAAAAAAATGACAGCAAACAGTTTATAACAGAAAAGAAAAATTTTAAAACAGAAAAATTTTGTGCTCAAATTAGTAACCAAAATGGATATGCTAATATTGAAATACAGTCCCCGGAAACGGCGCCAAAAACTTGTTAGACGAATCTGGGCAAGTATACCCAGTCGTGCAAGTAATACGGTGGTAAGACCGTTTAATCGTTCCCACGAGGACTGTAACAAGTACTAGCACGTACCACTTCACTTACTATCTAAGCGGATTCTTGGATTGAAGAGAGTTCTAAACTAATTATCAAGCCCATAAAAGTAAAAAATAAACAAAGCAAGAAACTCAAACTCTTTTTGTACTTTTCTCAAATACTTGGAAGGCAATAAAAGATGGGTTTCAAATATGATAAAAGTAGCTGGGGTTAGGTTCACTAAACTTCATCCTCATGCAATGAAACAACTCACAAACAGTTTCTACTTCAATTATGACAACCAATCCACTAAACTACTCAAGCCCCGATCTCTCGGATGACAAGAGCCTAATTCCACTAATAGACCCTAATATCTTAGGTGGCCTAGATTAATGAAATTGCATTAGGATTAAGGATTATGCGATTACTAGTAAACCAAACTCCATATCTAGATGTAAGGATTACTAGGTGATTAATCTCAGTTCCGGTTATGATACGAACGTCTCCATTACATACCAAAACACTAATCAAGTCATGGGGGTGCTAGCCACAACAAGCATTAAGCACAGAAAATTAATCACTCAATAACAAAGTAGAAACTATATTGCAAGATTAAATCAAATGCATAAGAATTCAGACATAGTTACCCTAACCCCAACAATGGAGGTTTAGCTACTCATAACAATATCCATAACAAGAGAAAAATGGATGAAGGAGAGAAGGGAGTCCATGGGAGCAATCCTCCAGAAGCTGCCTCTGACTCAAGAAAATCACGCCCTCCCGGGTCTCTCTCTGAGAGAATAATATCTCCTTCTGTCCAAGTCTCTGAGAGAATTATATCTCTTTCAATGGTGCTGCCTTTTGGCCTCCTTGTCATAACTGACGCTGCCCCTTGGTCTTTTGTATCCATCTAGCAATAAATTCCAGATTTTTAATCTTTGATTTCTCAATCTGCATCTTTTGATTTCTCATGCGGGTCCCTTGTGCATTTAATTCATGTTCTTTGGCAGTTTATTTCCTTGATTCACGTTACTTTTCTATTCTCACTTTCACATTGCAAATCACTTTGTCTTCTCTTTAGCCTTAATTAACGTGGACCCCTTTGGACTAATTGATTTCAATTGTCATAAACCAACAATTCCTTCTTTGTCTGTTACTTTTCATTACTGCCTTATCTTTATTTTTATTCACATAACTGTCCCATTTCAATCTTCCACATTAATAATGCAGCTGTTAAACTTTTCCATTCAATACTCTTTATTTTTTTCTCATCCAGCAACCTTAACTTTCACGTCGAACCTCTCTCAAATGCCACTTGAGATTCCAATTCATAATTCACTCTTGATTTATGCTATCCTTTCTTCATTTTTAAAGCTCCAACTTAATCCAGGCTCCATCATGGCTCATTTTGGGCATTTTATCTTTAATTTCTGCAAAACAACACCACAACACCGCCTTATCCGTTCCAAGGGAAAACTAACTAAAAATAAAATAAAGAATGCCTAATCTATATGAAAAAATGCATGCAAAAGTGTACAGAAAACATGATGTAAAATCACACTATCACCCACAAGGCTCAAGAAATCAAAATCCTTTTATAGTTAAATTTCAGAGCTTTGGAAGGGGGGGTTTCCCTTGATCAGAGAAGAAGAAATAAAAATGGGATTGAAGGGGACTAGAGCATGGGTTTAACCACTGCAACACTCCATTAAGATGGTCCCAAGATCAAAACCAAGGGGGATCTTCAATTTCCCCTCCACTTTAAATAGCAATCAGAAATTCACAGTAAAGGTGTGGGGGGGACGGAGAAACAAAATTTCAAAGTTCTGAATGGGAAGAATGGCATAACAACAAGTGAGACAATAGAAAAAAAACCAACATGGAGATCTTCAGAACACAAAAGGGAGAACCCAGCCCCTGTAGCCACTGTCGTCGTTCCGCCGTGAGCAGCCACACGCCGGCAAACTACCAGAAGCGGATCCGCGTACCACCGCTCATGTCGTCGCACCCCGAGTCCAGTCGCGTCCTCCTCGCCACCACTGCATGCCATCGCGAAGAGCTTTCCGACTCTGCCCAGCACGCCACCACCACTCCTCTTCAGAATCATCCATCAATCTACCCCCGCCGTATCAGATCAGCTCCAGACCGTATCAGTGCCGCGAGCCACCGTCGCGGTAGCTCCGCCATTCACAGTTGTCGTCGTTAACTCAGTCACTCGTCGCCGCGCATCCATCACCCAAACCCAAACAAGATCGTAAGCTTTCCCTCCACCATTCAGACATCGTACTCCGCCTTCCACCTGCTGAAGTAGTCGGTCGCCGCCCCAAACGCGTCCAGCCACGCCGCCGCCGTATGACCAGCCGCCCCCCCACTTGCTGCCTCTATGACCCAGCAGCTTGGCTACTTCATTCACGTTTTGGTTAACTTCATCCCTCATCTGATTTTATGCTTTACATAATAGATTTTTGTTTTTTTTATTTTACTGGTTTGTTTCAGGTCTTATTTAGCTTTTTGTTGGTCTTAGAGTTATACATGTGAGCTTACCATTTGGCCCAACTTTAAGGTTTAATAACATAAAAACAAAAAAACTTTCTGGTGGGCCTTCCAGAATTGGGTCCAAATTTTTTTGTATTGACACATAAAAAGATGCCTTTTGAAAGAATATAATTTATTGTTAAAATATATATATAAAAAAACCCTTTAGTGAAATAAAAATCTTTTGAGGAAAAAATAAAAAGAGCAACAATCTACAACGTTGATGTATGATTTTTCATCCCCAAGTGTTGTATGAATTGTAAGGGTTCATCGTATACTTTGACTATCTTTAACCATGTGCCAGAGTGAATTCCCTTTTAAAAAATAATAAGATGTTTTCAATTTACTCACAACCTTTATCGAAAATAACAAATCTTTTCAAATTCACGCAACAATCTACGACGTTGATGTATGAACTTTCATCCTCAAGTGGCGTATGAATTATAAGGGTTTATCGTATAGCACTGCTGCTATCTTGGACTCTGTGCAAAAGTGAATTATTTTTGAAATAAAATCTATTTTCAAAATCAAATCCCTTTTTTCCCAAAAAAATAAAATCAACAAATCAAACTTTTTCAAAAGAACTACGTGACTTTGAGTTTCCCATCGCACCCGGGAATACGTAGGAAAAAGATAAATCATCTTGTCAAGCCAAAACTAAATTTTCCTTTTTTTTGTGTCTCTTTTTATGTTAAAATAATTCATCAAAATAATTAAACTTTTCTATTTTTAGGGATGCTCTATGGACACGGTGCCATGTTCAGTCCCTTAGATTTGAGGTTGCCCCGTGGACTCATGTGCCATGTTCAACCTCATTTAGTTTTTATAAACAATAAATTTAAAAACGTAAAAATTAATAAATATTAAAAATATTAAAAATTAAAAAATAATTCTTTCTTGTAAATAATTTTTGGGGTAAAATAAATATTTAAAAAGTTATTAAAATGTTTTTGCACAATTAACTTGAGGTACCGTTTTTTTAAACGGGCGATGTGGGGTGCTAACACCTTCCCTACTTGTAACCGACTCCCGGACTCATCTCTCTCTTTTTTTAGACCAGTTTACCTTTAAATAATTGGGTTTTCTAAGATTTTCCCAATAAAAAATTTTAGTAGCGACTCCTCTGTTTTTACCTTCTTTTTCGTGGCGCCCGGACGGGACGGTCACGACAGCTGGAGACTCCACTGGGGAATTTTGAGGGTCACGCCTATCATAGTTGGTTGTGCAATTTTTTTTAATAGATTTTAAAATATTAGTTTTACCCCTCTTCGTTTTATCTTTTTGTATATAGTATTATATGCTCTTATAAATGTCTTTATATAATCTTGCAACCCTGGGATAGAAAACTCTTTTAAATGTTGGTTGTTCTTTTGCAGGTTTGGAGTTATTTTTTTAGGTTTTGTGCAGGTTTGCTTGCTCCCAGCACACACATCACCATCACATATTCACATACTTTTGGGCTCTATACCCGAGTCTTGGAATGCCATAAGATTAGAAGGTGCTTCAGTGATGTTATTGTGATGCTTTTGCGTCCTTGACAGACATTGATTCTCCCGCTCGGATTGCTACCGGAACATGGACTGCCATATTGTGACTTTTCGGTCCCTGTGGTGAGGTTCATCGATTCGGGTCCTTATTTTTAGGTGAGGGTAATCTGGGGACCATATGTTTAGGGGTCTAGATCTGTCCCAAAAGTCATGCACCTGAAATGCCATCAGTAGCCTACCAAATTAGGGTCCTGACCTCAGAAATTCAAACTTTAGGATATGACCCATGTAGGACAAAAGGGAGTGCATTCCATCTTTTTTTGCAACATGAATAATCACATGCATCATAATGGTTTTATGCATGCATTCCACAGACGCCTTAATATGCCATTCATTCATGCATCTTGTTACATTCATGCTCGTGCATGTAGTACTTTAAGTCATGCATTGTTAATATGTCATTCATGCATTTTGTTACACTCTCATGCATAAGTAAATTTGCTTTCCAAATGTTATTAACAAAGTAAAAGCCAAGAATTATGGAGGGATCTTGGACCTAATTTTCATACCGGTTGAGACTGCTGCTTTGAGTGCTTTGTGTCAGTATTGGAACCCCCGCCTCAGATGTTTTGAATTGCCAAACATGGACATTACTCCCACCATTGAAGAATATGCTTGCCTGTTAAGGTTGACAATGCAGAAAAAACCCGTCGTGTACTTTCACTTGGGGCAATACTTGATCACTATAAGCATAGCAGGGTTACTAGGGCTTCCTGAAAATGATGTGAATTTGACCAGGCACTCAAACTCGCGAGGGTTATCCCGAACTCTTCTTGAAAATCATTTGAGGAAATTAATGGATCGGCAAGATTGGGAAACCTTTGAGAGGGTATTGGTGCTAACGATATATGGGTTGGTTCTATTTCCGTCAGTGATAGACATGATAGATCAAGCGGCAATGGATGTATTCTTCACATTAGAAAGAAAGAAAAACCCTGTGCCGGCAGTGTTAGCTGAAACGCTTTTGACTCTAGAATTTTGCCAGCGGCATCCAGAGGGGAAGCTCCGATGTTGTGCACAGTTGCGCTATGTGTGGGCCGTGACTCACATGTATGCAAAAGGTTATATCACCCACCATTCAGATCCACTAAGAGACTTCCATAACATCCCTATAAAACAGCTAAATGAAGAGGAATGGAAGAGCGAGTTTGACAAAGTGGAAAGGGACTCTTTTAAATGGGTGTGCCCATGGTACGAAGGTCAGCAGGGGCAAGATATCATTTATAGTTGTCATGACTAACCCAATGTTCCTTTGATGGGCCCAAGAGGGTGCATATCCTACATGCCCGCCATAGTCTTACGACAGCTTTGTTGGACGCAAACCGTGCCAAGAGAAGAACAACTCGGCGGATGCTGTTTCCGGTACGAGGATGGAGAGAATACCAAGTTGCTAGCAAAACCAGTTAGAAATGCATGGAAAGATGTGGAGATGGCAGGGAGAGCACAATTGGGCCGACCAATCCTAATCATTGTCTCAGATCATGAAGCATGGAGAAAGTCAAGGAAAAGTCCCGTCAACATTCCGGCAGAAAGCGCGGTAGATAAAGATTACTCCCCTTTGGTAACTCAAATGACAGAACAACTAAAAGTTCTAGAAGCACAAATGAAGGAAATGGAACAACAAAAGCAAGATGCCGAGCTAAAAATAGCCATTGGGCAGAAGCGCTGTGAGAAGTTATCAAAGGAAAATGAACACTTAAAAGATTTGTGTGCCGATATCTCCACAACCTCAAGAGTCCAGAAGAATACAGACAATGTCCCACCTAGCATCATGGCTAAGGTCCATAATCTTGAAAGTAAAATATTGTCCTTGACAACGGAGAGGCATCGGCTAAGAAAGGAAAAGTGTCAGTTAGAAGAAGAAGTCATCCAGCAAGAAGGTATGAGAAAGTCATTGGAGGCGGAAGTTGATCGATAAAGAGGAGTCAATAGCAAATTACAGAAGCAAATTTGTGCACAAAGTAGGATGACTGGTGATTTGGTACAAAAGTTCAAAGAACTGAATATCCTAATAGTCAAAATCAAGAAGCAGTGCGATTTAGGGTGGACCTCGGCAAAGCATTATCATGATCAAGTGGTTCAAGCAATGAATGCCGTGAAATAGTGGAGAGAAGAAGCGCAAGAGCAAGGGATAGATATTGACATGTGGAAAAGGAGATACGTGAGCATGAGTTTGGAGCTAAGCCATTGCGTTCCGAATTTCGTCCGAAGCTTTGAGAAGGCAGAACAACAAATCCGTGCGGACCCTATGCTTCGTCTCCCATCTAAACTGGGTGATTTTATGCAAATGTGTGGAGGGTTTGCTCAAGGGCTAAAGAGAAAGAGGTCTAAGATGTTGACCTTAGGATGAAATGTTGTAACAATGTTGAAAATTATGATTTGACAATGATGTAATCCCGATCTATGTATTGTTTTGAGGAGCTTTTAATGAAATCTCTTCTTGCCTCTATGATTCCTTCGCACTCCAACTCTCACACTTGACTTGCGACGACACCTATCGTGGAGCATGGTCTCCCTTTAGTATGTTGTCAACTACATCTTTGCCTTATAGGATTCTTCCTTCTGCGCAAATGGTAGGTCGGGATGTCTCAATTCAGAATTCACATTGCTAGTGTGTTTAAGACAACATCTATTATGGAGAGATGTTTTTCCCCCAGATTTGTTGTCAACTCCATTTCATCTTATGAGCACAATGCTCTGTGTGGGATGGAGGGACCATCTCTTGTCAGTCACAAGGTGTTAACTCAACAAAAAAAGACAAAAAAAAATATTAAATAAATAATAACTCCAAAGGTGGTTTTCACTAAAGCTTTTGCTTTTTTCGTCATGTTCTTACTTTTTGTTTTGATCAAAACAGTGTGACTCTTCTGAACAATTGCTCCAAGACACCCTTATCGCACTCGATCACAGGCAAAGGCCATGGCGGATGAACTTGAAGAAGTCCAAGAGATCAGGGTTGAAGTCAGTCAAATCAAGGATTAGATGTCTAAGATGATGGAGATCCTACAAGCGATGCAGAAGGAAAAGAACACAGAGGAGAACCCTCCAGCCTCGAATGAAGGACATCCAGTCACACCTCTCATCCCGCCCAGTTTTTCTCAAATTCCTATTCAAGGCTTTAACCAACCAGGGGCCATGATGCCTCTCACTATTTATCCAAGCAACCAAACTCATCTTTCATTTGACCCGAACAATCCCCCATACGGTTTGCCTCGTGGATTTGTGCCACCAACAGCCCCCAGCCCACAAGATGGCATTCAAAACTCCGAACATATCACTCAGACACAAACCCCCACCAATGATGTCGAAATACCGCAAACATACACTGTTAACCCTACAGATGGTAACACCCCAATAGTGACACCTTCTGTCAATCCAAAGCCCCCACAATACACCCTACAGTATGGACCCCAAGGGGCTCAAATGATGCCAAACTTCAGTTCCTCCTCTATGCCATATTCATTTCCCCATAATATGTACGGAGAAACTCCAGTGATCAGTCAGGCGGAAATTCCCAATCAAAAGAAAAGTACTAGAGGAAAGATTGCGGGCCTGATAAGCCTCTGGCTTATCTAGTTTTATAACTATATAGACTGTGGTTTTTGTGCAAATTATTCGATTTCACTCTTGTTTTCGCCCAAATTTGCCTTGTTTTGTTCCTAAGTTGGACTTTGACTCGTTCTAGGCATTTTTAGTAGTTTTTAGTCTATTTTGAATATAATTACGCTTTTTGTGTCTTTTTATTGTTTCAGGTTAGAAGTGAAGCTCCAAGAGTCAAGGAAACAGTGGAAATTTCCATTCTAGAGATGCTCGCCCCGCGAGCCTGAAGATCAGCAAAACAGCAACAGTCATCAATTCTGGCTCGCCACGCGAGAGGCTTCTCGCCTCGCGAGAGACTGAAGACCCTGGAAGACAGAGATCATCACAGCCTAGCCGTGATGTAGGTCACGGCTGTGACAGATTGAAGTTGGAAGACTCGCCCCGCGAACACACTCTCGCCTCGCGAGAATCCAAAATTAAAAGCGCGCCAAAACTAATGTTCGCCTCGCGAAAGCCTGTTCGCCCTGCGATCGGACGAGAAACAGAATCCCTATATATTGTTGTTTCAGATCAGATTGAGAGAGCTTTTGGAGATCCGAATCCTAGTAGTTTAGCCACTGTTTAGAGTAGCATTTTAGGGTAGTTTCTTGTCTCTTTGGAGCTGCGTCTCCCTTTTTCTTTTTCTTATTTTGCTATGGAGATTATGTCCGATTGTTTGTCTATGAGCATGAGGAACTAATCACCTTGTCTGAGGGAACAATGAAGCCACCCATGGCGGTGTAGATCCGATGTGATGTATGTCTTTCTCCCCTTATCTCAATTGATGTTTTACAATTCTGATTTGATTGCGTTGATCATATGCTAGCGTGATTGACTAGTTAAACGTATTGAGGCTGAACGGCGATTCGCGTTTTAGAACTTGAATTGGGATCACTAATTGAATATTGCACGACAGTGGGTAGGAGATTAGTGCAACCTTATAGGGAACACGAATTAACAGAATTTGATGATTAGGATTATGATACCTAGTAAGTAATTAATCCAATCTTCGAATACGTCCTATTGAGCACGACAGTGGATATAGGAGAATTTAGGGGTCCCGGTTGACATTGTAATTGAACTTAGGGAGGAATTCATCATCACTTGGGAATGCATATTGGGTAGGTGGATTTGTGACCTTGGACATTTTAATTTCAGATTTTTAGTTATTTATTTTATTAGATTTGTTAATTGAATTTTTGATCCTAATCTCTCTCTCTCTTAACCACCTTTTGTCACTTGACCAACTTATCGAATTTCTCGGGAATTAGTCGAATTGGTAGCCCAATCCCTGAGTCGACCTCGGTAAATTCTTACCATGTTTATTTTATTACTTGCGACGACCCGGTACACTTGCCGGTGACATCAACAAGTTTTTGGCGCCGTTGCCGGGGATTGGCACAACCAATTTTCCTAATTTTAGGGAAGTTTGATTATTTGGTTAAGTTATTTTGATTTTGATTTTTATTTTTATTTTTATTTTATTATTATCTCTCTCTACTTCTTTGATTCCACTTGGTCTTGCCTTGTTTTGTATGCGAGGTACACGAGGGAATGCTTCCGGGTTGCGAATATTGTAATGGAGACCATGACACTTGGAGCTGTCCTTTCTACTTCTCTCAAGAATATGTGGACTCATGCCATAATTTCTATGACAGCGTGCCCCAGGACAACTATCAGAGTCAGAATCAATATTGGGGTTATATGAGGGGAGACCATCCGGGTTTCGCTTGGAGTAATGCTGGCGATGGTCTAGCTTGGCAACCACAACCTCAACAGAATTGGCAACAACAACCCCAACAGGATGGTGGAAGACGACCTTGGGAGTTGGCTCTTGAGAGGACAATTGCGGCAATTGATAAGATGGCCCAACAACAACAACCTTGGGAGTTGGCTCTTGAGAGAACAAATGCGGCAATTGATAAGATGGCCACATCATTTGAGAAGGCGAATGCGGCAGTAGAGAAGTTGGGTCAGCTCGCAAAGCGACTAGAAGAGCATCTCCCAGGCACTTTCCCAGGTGATACCGAGAACCACCCTAAGAACCAATGCGAAGCCATAACAACTAGAAGCGGTAGGGCGTTGGGATCTAACTGGGATGCAACTAGCTCTCAGGAAGTTGAGGAAGAACTACCACATGTGGAGGAAGAGCAACCTGAGGAAGAGGAATTGACAAGTGACAAGGCCCCGGAACAACCACATGTTGAGGAAGAGCAACCGGAGGAAGAGGAGTTGGCAAGGGACAAGACACCGGAGCAAGAGGGGAGAGTTCAAAATGAAGATAAAGTGGTAGTGGATTCCACCATGCTTGCCGAGCAATCTGATTTTGCTGCATTAAATAAATATGTTGGCTTGCATGCATGTGTGGACACTGGTAAGTTAGAACCTCCCACTTGTCTGGCACACTTCCTCGAGAAAACACCATTTGACCCGAGAGGAAGTGAGTTCATAATTACAGAGGTCAATGGAGTTTCCACACACGGGCCAGATGGAATCAATGATAGATTCGTATTGCTCCTGCAAGGGCTACTTCACAAACCATGGGATCCGGGTGGAAGATTTGATATGATGAGCGTCTCTTGGCCCTTGTACCACAGACTATGGGATCCAGGTGGATGCTTCTTAATAAGTCAAGCTCGGGACGTTAAACAAGCGCTACTTGGGAGGCAACCCAAGCTAGGTATCCTTTATTCTTAGTTTCTGACATTTTCATTTATAAAAATAAAAAAAAAACTTGATTCGCCACGTGAATCCACTGTGGCCACGCGAGACAGAAGCCCTGAATCTCAGAGGCTTGCTCACGTTTCTGTCTCGCGTCGCGAGGTCTACTTTCACCTCACGATTCTGGGCATCATCATCTGTTGGAATTCCAGAGTCACCTCGCGAGATACTACTCGCCTCGCTATTCTGGAAAGTGTGAAAACAATTTTTCCAGATTCGCCTCGCGAGTGGTTTCTCGCCTCGCGAATCTGCACTTAAGGTTTTAATTTGCAGGAGTTCTTCCAGGATGCTATGCAACAGAAGGGAGCCCGTGAGACCAATTGGATGAGGAGGCAACCATGGAAACTTGATCAGGGAGCACCCTCTCCTCTCCTCACTTTTGTTTTTGTTTGCCACTCTTGAATAATTTGAGAAGATCAAGAGTTTGTGTATGAATGTGTGTCGGCAAGCTTGTTGGAATTTAATTAAATTGAGCATAGATTGATTGCATGAATTATTTTGACCATCGATGATTTCCCCCTAGGTTCTGAAATTAGAAAAGTTGATCCCCATGTGAAAAATTGAAAATTGAACGTTGAGAATTTTATTGTGATTACTTGATTAATGATAAGTTTGGGGTGAGGGGGGTGCACACACTAGGAATCGTATCTCGGTCAAACAATTTGCAAAATGTCCAGGTGAGGATTTGAGCCTCCAACTTTGTTTTTGATTGTGTGAATCACTTTTAAGTTGCACTTTCCCGAATTTGCTTGAATCTCTTCATGGTTTGCATGTTTATGTGTTGCATCAAATAATTAAGGCAATTTTATTTGAATAACTACTTGGCCTAAAAAGAACCATCCCTAATGCATGTTCCCTAGTTAGCCACATTGAGCCTAATTGACCTATTGTTTCTTGATGACCCTATATTACAAGCCAAAATCTGAAAAACCATGTTAACCCAATCTTAGGATTAGGAGAGCATGGAAGCGTAGCAAGAGAATGGTTGTGAGGAACTAAGTTTGGGGTGGCTACAAGGTGATGTGTCATATTGGGGGTGAGAAAAAGAAAAATAAAGGTTGATTTAAAAAAAAAAATTGCCAAAAGAAAAGGGGCAAAACAAAAAAAAAAATAGCAAGGAAAAGGCTGTAGTCACCCGAGGCAAAAAGAAAAATGGAAAAAGGAATTTGAGTGGAAAATGTGTCTAATGCTCATGCTCTCTTAGTTCCTAGGGACTTAAGCCTAGTATCCTTGAATATCCTACGCTCAGCCAGGCCCCATTACAACCTTTATAAGACCTTCTGATGTTGCATGCATGTTTTCGTGGGAATCATTTTTGAGATGAAAATCAAATTCATGGGAAGTGCTCTTGATATGTGAAATTGAGTGAAAAGTTGATAGCCTAGACGAATTTGAGCGACTGAGTGAAATTTTACATACCCTTGTGAGGAAGGCAATTGTTTGAAATTGGTGATCTTCCTTTTGTGTGTAACTCTGATCCTCAACTTAGATTAATGCTTGCATGAATGATAAGTTCTCAATTGTTTAAAGTAAATGAATGTGGGGATTACGTTGATGCAAGGGGGGGAAATCATTGGAGAAAAACTGTTTTGATTGCATGAAATTTGTGCGAAATCGATTGATTCCTTTAGTCTTGCCAAGTCTTGAGTCCTTTTTGAGTTTTAGCTTGCTTGGGGACAAGCAAGGTTTAAGTTTGGGGTGTTTTGATAAGACTCTGGCTTATCTAGTTTTATAACTAGATAGACTGTGGTTTTTGTGCAAATTATTCGAGTTCACTCTCGTTTTCGCCCAAATTTGCCTTGTTTTGTTCCTAAGTTGGACTTTGACTCGTTCTAGGCATTTTTAGTAGTTTTTAGTCTATTTTGAATAGAATTACGCTTTTTGTGTCTTTTTATTGTTTCAGGTTAGAAGTGAAGCTCCAAGAGTCAAGGAAGCACTTCGAGTCAAGGAAACAGTGGAAATTTCCATTCTGGAGATGCTCGCCCCGCGAGCAGATGCTCGCCTCGCGAGCCTGAAGATCAGCAAAACAGCAACAGTCATCAATTCTGGCTCGCCACGCGAGAGGCTTCTCGCCTCGCGAGAGACTGAAGACCCTGGAAGACAGAGATCATCACGGCCTAGCCGTGATGAAGGTCACGGTTGTGACAGATTGAAGTTGGAAGACTCGCCCCGCGAACACACTCTCGCCTCGCGAAAGACTGTTCGCCCCGCGATCGGACGAGAAACAGAATCCCTATATATTGTTGTTTCAGATCAGATTGAGAGAGCTTTTGGATATCCGAATCCTAGTAGTTTAGCCACTGTTTAGAGTAGCGTTTTAGGGTAGTTTCTTGTCTCTTTGGAGCTGCGTCTCCCTTTTTCTTTTTCTTATTTTGCTATGGAGATTATGTCCGATTGTTTGTCTATGAGCATGAGGAACTAATCCCCTTGTCTGAGGGAACAATGAAGCCACCCATGGCGGTGTAGATCCGATGTGATGTATGTCTTTCTCCCCTTATCTCAATTGATGTTTTCCAATTCTGATTTGATTGCGTTGATCATATGCTAGCGTGATTGACTAGTTAAACGTGTTGAGGCTAAACGGCGATTCGCGTTTTAGAACTTGAATTGGGATCACTAATTGAATATTGCACGACAGTGGGTAGGAGATTAGTGCAACCTTATAGGGAACACGAATTAACATAATTTGATGATTAGGATTATGATACCTAGTAAGTAATTAATCCAATATTCGAATACGTCCTATTGAGCACGACAGTGGATATAGGAGAATTTAGGGGTCCCGGTTGACATTGTAATTGAACTTAGGGAGGAATTCATCATCACTTGGGAATGCATATTGGGTAGGTGGATTTGTGACCTTGGACATTTTAATTTCAGATTTTTAGTTAATTATTTTATTAGATTTGTTAATTGAATTTTTGATCCTAATCTCTCTCTCTCTCAACCACCTTTTGTCACTTGACCAACTTATCGAATTTCTCGGGAATTAGTCGAATTGGTAGCCCAATCCCTGAGTTCGACCTCGGTAAATTCTTACCGTGTTTATTTTATTACTTGCGACGACCCGGTACACTTGCCGGTGACATCAACAGGGCCATTGAAGGAGTAAATAGTTATGGTCTTCGAGATGCCTCGGAACTTTGTCTGGTGCCAAATGTTGTAATTCCGTCGAAATTTAAGGTGCCCAATTTTGACAAATATCGGGGAACCACTTGTCCCAAAAACCATTTGACCATGTATGTTAGGAAGATGGCATCATATGCTTCAGATGATAAGCTCTTGATTCACTTCTTCCAAGACAGTTTAACTGGGGCATCTTCAAATTGGTACATGCATCTCGAGCGGGCACACATCCGATCCTTCAAAGATCTAGCAGATGCATTCCTGAAGCAGTACAAGTACAAGTACAATATTGACATGGCTCCCGATAGGATGCAGCTCCAAAATATGTCAAAAAGGGACGTAGAGACATTCAAAGAGTATGCACAACGATGAAGGGGGTCTCTCTTAGCCGAGAAAGAAATCGTAGCAATGTTCATTGATACTCTCCAGTCGCCCTTCTATGATAGGATGATTGGGAGTATGTCATCAAACTTTTCTGACATGGTCATCATCGGTGAGAGAATTGAAAGTGGAATGAGGAATGGCAAGATCACCGAGACTTCAGTAGGGAACGGCCCAAAGAAAGCCCCATTTGTGAAAAAGAAAGAGGGAGAAGGACATGCAGTAACCTTTGAACAAAAGAAACCTAACCAATGGAGACCGAACCAAACACTTGCCTTCCAAGCCCAATACCTCCCATATTATCAACCACCTCCATATCACCAAGCCAACCAGCCATACATCGCTGCCACCTCACAATTTTCAAATCCTCAACAGATGGCTCCTTACCGACCATCACACCCTTCTCAGCCTCAAACACACCCTACCATGCCACTTCAAATTGTTCAACCCCTAAATCCAAACCCAAACACCATCCAAACAAGACCACCGTATAACTCGGAAATAAAGCCGGTGCGTTTTGACCCAATACCCATGACCTACACTGAACTATTCCGCCAACTTGTAAGCAAATCCGTGCTAACTCCTATCCCGACAAGACCAATAGACCCTCCTTATCCAAAGTGGTATGACCCAAATGCTCAATGTGAATATCACGATGGGGCCACAGGACATTCCACCGAGAGTTGTAAAGCTTTGAAGTTTAAGGTGCAAGACCTGATTAATACCAAATGGTTGAGCTTTCAGAAGGATGCTCCAAATGTGGCACAGGGTCCTATGCCAAATCATGGGGGTTCGGGAGTTAATGCCATTGAAAGCTTCTTGGAACATACTCTCAAGAGTAAAGTGGCTGATGTTAGGACTCCTATGAGAGTTGTTTTCAAAGAGATGTGCAAATGCGGATTGATCCAAATCCCGATCATGGAAGAAAAGGCTCTCGATGGAAAGATAAGGTGCGACTTCGACGGGAATATGGGGCATTCGATTGAAGATTGTGCAGATTTTCGGCAAGTTGTGCATAAGTTAATAAATATGAAGATTATCTCAATTGGTCGTGAATTAAATGAGTATGCCATTAATATGGTTGCTGAGTCTACAACTTCCCCAACCCCAATTAAGATAACCCATTTTACTGTTGTGGTTAATCCTCAACCAGTTCTTGAGCAAGTCACCCCGAAACCAGTGGTGATATACTATACTGAGAAGAAACCTTTGTCGGTTCCAAGTGGGCCAACACCAATCGTCATCCGAGTTCCAAGTCCTTTCCCTTACAAGGACACCAAAGCGGTACCATGGAAATATGAGATGCTGGTTCAACCCAATCCTTCCGACGGGACTACTGTGGTTACCAACAATTCAGGAATTGGTGGAATGACTAGGAGTGGTCGCATTTGCACTCCAGAGGTATCACGAAGGGAGGAAATAGAAAAGGAAAGAAAAGATCGCAAGGGGAAAGAGAAGGTGGAAGGAATTCTAGATGACAAGGAAACAAACGGGGGTGAGAATAAAAATGAGGTATATGATGAAGAAGTCGGTGAATTCTTGAAGTTTATCAAGCAGAGTGAATATAGGGTTGTGGATCAGTTAAATCGAACTCCGGCTCGGATATCTCTTTTGTCTCTATTGATGAACTCTGAGCCACATAGGAGAGTACTGATGAAGGTGTTAAATTAAGCTCATGTCTCCCATGACATCACAGTTGATAAGCTCGATAACATTGTAGGTCACATAGTCGCTGATAATTATGTCACTTTCACCGGTGATGAAATACCAGCTGAAGGTATGGGGCACAACAAGGCGTTGCACATTTCTGTGAAGTGTCCTGATCATGTCATGGCTAGGGTTCTCATTGATAATGGATCTTCTTTGAATGTAATGCCAAAGTCAACACTGGTAAAGTTGCCTTTCGATGGAACTCATATGAAGCCGAGCACAATGATTGTAAGAGCTTTCGATGGCACCCGAAGGGAAGTCATAGGAGAAATTGAAATGCCCATTCAGATTGGCCCTTGCACCTTTGAAGTACTCTTCCAGGTAATGGATATCACACCAACTTAGAGTTGTTTCCTAGGACGACCTTTGATCTATTCGTCTGGAGCTGTACCTTCCACATTGCACCAGAAGGTGAAGTTCATTGTTGATAGTAAGTTGATAATTGTTTCTGGAGAGGAGGATATGTTAATAAGTAAGCCATCAACAACCCCTTACATTGAAGCTGCCGAGGAAGCTCTCGAGACCGCCTTCCAGTCGCTTGAAATTGCCAATGCCACTTATGTTGGGGAGGGAGCTCCACTCTTGAAACCTCAGTCATCTAAAGCGTCCATTATGATGGCCAAGGTTATGCTCGAAGGAGGATACCAGTCTGGAAGCGGTTTGGGGAAGAATAGCCAAGGTATAGCTGACATCCTCATGCTCACTGAGAACAAGGACAGGTTTGGGTTGGGATACAAACCCACCAAGGTCAACAAGATGAGGGTTATAGAAGATAAGAAAAGAAAGAGGTTGGCTCGACTGGAATATCGTGAATACGAGGCTGAAAGGGTTCCCGTCTGTGACATTTGATAGAGCTTCCGAAGCGTAGGGTTCGCATTCCTGGACCAAGCAGCAGCTATTGAAGATGATTATCCCGCCGATCATGATGTCAATCTGGTGTATCCATGCTCTCCGGATATAGAGCTCAACAATTGGGAGATCATGGAGTTCCCTAATACCATAGAGTCTTTTTCAAAGTGATTCTGTAATGCTTATCCTTTAGCTCTGCCCAAGGATTTAGGAATTTTGTTGTAATGGGCTTACTTGTTTCTCTTTCAGTATGACTTATCAATAAATGCATGCATTCAGTATCTTGTGTCGTTATCGCTCTTTTTTTTACTTTCGTTTTTGTTCACCATTCCTCACCAATAAATGCAGTTTCTCGTCTTTAACCTTTATTCATTCATCTCTCCCTGATAACTATCAAAATACATATCTAAAAGTGACTCTCTTGAAAATGACAGTGTTAGTAACTCAGCATACAATTTTGACTATCCCATTGATCATGCTGAAAAGGTTGTTGATGATGACGGAGAAGTTCCTCTTGAACTATTGATATTGGTAGAACAAGAAGCCAGGGAAATTCGACCCCATGAAGAGCCGAGTGAACTAATCAATTTGGGAACCGAAGATGATAAAAAAGAGGTCAAGATTGACATTTCCCTGAAAGGAAAGGAGCGAAGTAGGTTGATCAAGTTGTTGATGGAATATAAAGATGTTTTCGCATGGTCATACCAAGACATGCCGGGGTTAGACCTTAGTGTAGCAGAACACAAATTGCCATTAAAGCCGGAGTGTCCTCCAGTAAAGCATAAGCTATGAAGGATGAAAGCAGAAATGTCTTTAAAGATCAAGGAGGAGGTCAAGAAACAACTGGATGCAGGTTTCCTAGAAGTTCTAAAGTACCCTCAATGGGTTGCTAACATTGTTCCTGTTCCCAAGAAAGATGGAAAGGTTTGAATGTGTGTTGACTATCGAGATCTGAACAGAGCTAGCCCAAAAGATGACTTTCATCTGCCTCACATTGATGTTCTCGTAGATAATACTGCTCAACATGCATTATTCTCTTTCATGGATGGATTCTCGGGATATAATCAGATCAAGATGGCACCTGAAGATATGGAGAAAACTACATTTGTCACTTTATGAGGAACCTTTTGCTACAAGGTTATGCCCTTTGCCTTGAAAAATGCAGGGGCAACATATCAGCGGGCTATGGTGGCTTTATTCCATGACATGATGCATAAGGAGATAGAAGTTTATGTAGATGACATGATCGCCAAGTCCAGATCCGAGGACGACATGTTGATAATCTGCAGAAACATTTTGAGCGGTTAAGAAAGTTTAAGCTCCGATTGAATCCAGCCAAATGCACTTTTGGAGTGAAATCAGGCAAGCTTCTGGGGTTCATTGTTAGTCAAAGAGGAATAGAGGTTGATCCTGAAAAGGTTCGAGCAATCATCGACATGCCAGCACCTCAAACGAAGAAGGAAGTTCGTGGGTTTTTAGGAAGATTGAACTACATTGCCCAGTTCATCTCCCAATTAACAGCGACATGTGAACCAATCTTTAAACTACTGCGCAAAAATCAGGCAGTCACATGGAATGAAGATTGCCAAAAATCTTTTGAGGAGATCAAACAGTACCTACAAGAGCCTTCAGTCTTGGTTCCCCCGGTGCCAGGAAGACCTCTCATCATGTATTTGACTGTGCTAGATGAATCTATGGGTTGCGTACTGGGGCAGCACAATGAATTGGGAATAAAGGACAATGCCATCTATTATCTAAGTAAGAAGTTCACCAGTTGTGAAGCCAACTACTCACTGCTAGAACATACTTGCTGTGCTTTGGCATGGGCGGCTCGCCGTTTGAGGCATTACATGTGTTATACTACCTGGTTGGTGTCCAAAATGGATCCAATCAAGTATATCTTTGATAAGCCTGCTCTGACTGGAAGAATTGCTCGTTGGCAAGTCCTGCTAGCAGAATACGACATAGTCTATGTCACCCAGAAGGTGGTAAAAGGTAGCGCTCTTGCAGAATATCTAGCCAATAAGCCAGTAGAAGATTATGGATCGATGCAATTTGATTTCCCAGATGAAGATATAATGGCTTTGTTTGATCGCGAGCAATCACCGGGAAAAGAAAAATGGATCTTGTTATTTGATGGAGCTTCTAATGCATTGGGACACGGAATCGGGGTAATCTTAATCTCACCAGAAAAAGATTATTTCCCTGTCACTGTGAGACTCTGCGTCGATTGTACAAACAATATAGCCGAATATGAAGCTTGTACACTAGGGATCCTGGAAGCAATAGAGTCAAAAGCAAGGATACGGGAGGTATATGGGGACTCTGCATTAGTCATCCACCAGCTAAGAGGGGAATGGGAATCCCGAAACGCCAAGTTAATCCCGTACCATGATTACATCAAAGGTTTGATTGAGCAGTTTGATGAAGTCACATTTCATCATATTCCCCGAGAAGATAACCAATTAGCTGACGCGCTGTCTACCTTGTCCTCGATGTTCAAAGTAAGTGACGAGAGGAACCTACCACTCATCAAAATAGAAAGTTGTGATCACCCTGCATATTGTCAAGTGATAGAGGAAGAGTCTGATAAAAAACCGTGGTACCATGACATCAAATGCTTCATCCAAAGAAGGGAATACCCTCCGGGCACTTCAGAAAATGACAAAAGAACCCTAAGAAGACTCGCAATGGGTTTTTATTTAGATGGAGGTATTCTCTACAAAAGAAATCATGACATGGTGTTGTTGAGGTGCGTTGACACAAAAGAATCTAAACGAATAATTGAGGATGTACATGAAGGATCTTTTGGAACACACGCGAACGGTCACGCAATGGCCAGTAAAATCTTGAGGGCTGGCCAATACTGGTTGACAATGGAGGCTGATTGCTTTAATTATGCGAAGAAGTGCCATAAGTGTCAAATATATGCTGATAAGGTTCATGCGCCGCCAGCTCCTTTGAATATCATGTCAGCACCCTGGCCGTTCTCAATGTGGGGAATGGATGTGATCGGGCCAATTGAATCAAAAGCCTCAAATGGGCATCGCTTCATTCTTATTGCTATTGATTATTTCACAAAGTGGGTTGAGGTTGCATCTTATGCCAACGTGACTAGGAATGTCGTGGTCAAATTTGTAAAAAGAGAATTAATTTGTCGTTATGGGTTGCCGAATGAGATTATCACTGATAATACGACCAACTTGAACAACAATATGATGAAGGAGATGTGCGAAAACTTCAAGATAAAGCATCACAATTCCTCCCCGTACCGCCCAAAGATGAACGGAGCAGTTGAGGCTGCTAACAAAAACATCAAGAAGAATGTCCAAAAGATGGTGGTGACGTATAAGGATTGGCACGAGATGTTACCTTTTGCTTTACACGGCTACCGTACCTCTATTCGCACCTCGATGGGGGCAACACCATATTCTTTAGTTTATGGGATGGAGGCAGTGCTCCCGATTGAAGTAGAGATCCCCTCATTAAGAGTACTGAGAGAAGCAGAATTGGAAGAAGCTGAGTGGGTCCAGGATCGACTAGACCAATTGAACCTCATCGAAGAGAAGAGATTGGAAGCACTGTGTCACGGTCAATTGTACCAGAAAAAGTTGATGAGAGCTTACGAGAAGAAAGTACGCCCCCGACAGTTTCGGGAAGGTGATCTAGTGCTCAAAAAGATCCTACCAATCCAAAAGGATCATCGAGGGAAGTGGACCCCGAACTATGACGGACCTTACATAGTGAAAAAGACATTCTTTAGAGGGGCTTTAATTCTCACCAGGATGGATGGGGAAGATCTTCCACTCCCTGTAAACTCAGATGCAGTCAAAAAGTATTATGCTTGAACACACTTCCCAAGAAGAAGAAGAAAAGAAAAGAAAAAGTGAAAAATGAAAAAAGAAAAACTCGCTAGACTGAAAATCTGAAAAGACAGTCTAGGCAAAAGTTAGAGCAACCCGCTAGGCTGAAAACCTGAAAAGGCAGTCTAGGCAAAAGTTAGAGCAACCCGCTAGGCTGAAAACCTGAAAAGGCGGTCTAGGCAAAAGTTAGGGTTCAAAAAAATAAAAACATAACAATGGAAGTGTCGTCAAGCCGATGAACTGGGGCAGTCAGTAGGTTGGATGTATGAAGACTAGGGAAAACAACATCTCTGAAGCCAATTAATGAGCACTCAAGATTGTATGAGGGATACTAACATTAGTCATTGAGAGAGACATCACCTGAGGAGATGCGATTCTACTCTGCAATGTTTTGCAATTTATTCTTTGTACACCTTTTTCAAATATAATGACATTGACTTCCTTTATTTTATTTCGCTACCTTGGTCCATTTCTGTTAACTTTTGTCATTTGTGTGTACATTCATCCCGATAAGTATATACTGAAATGAGAAACAAGTAATGTTTTTTTTAAACAGTTAGAATTCCTTAGAAAGCCTCAAAAGGTCATGGGGGCACGATGCTCCCCCTATAAAGGGCACTAAATAAAAAAAAAAGAATCTTGAAGATCAACCACTGGGATAATTGTCATCAAACACGTCTACCATCAGAAAACAAGAGTGCAAGTTATCTTTCCTCGATGAGATGGGCCTTCTTTTAGTTCATCCTCAGGACCGACTGTGATCGACGCTTTTAAGGGGTCAAGGATCCAATAATGAAAAAAGAAACAGCAAAGAAAAAATAATTTCTCATCAAGAATCTCTTGTATCATGCCCAGAATTAATAAAGATTTTCATCATCAGCATTCATTGTGTGAATTGAAAGTTTAGTTAGTATCATACCGTCAAATAAGCAAAACCAACATTCGTACATTGCATTTGTTTATATAGCCCCGCAAACCCTTTATATTTATGTCCGAGCTTCTGACGGGCAATCCACCCCGTAAGCTCTTTATCTCTTTGTTCGGAGCTTCTGATGGGCAATCACTCCGTAAGTTCTTTTTACCAGTTTGTTCGAGCTTCTGACGGGTAATCCACCCCGTAAGCTCTTTTACGACAATCCACCAGTAAGCTCTTTTACCTTTGTTCCACGTAATCCCCCAAGCTCTTTATCTCTTTGTTCGGAACTTCTGATGGGCAATCCACCCCGTAAGATCTTTTTACCAGTTTGTTCGAGCATCTAACGGGCAATCCACCCCGTAAGCTCTTTTATCTTTGTGTTCAAGATTCTGACAGGCATTCGAGCTCCTGACGGGCAATCCAGTCTTTAAGCTATTTTTATCGTCCTGTTCGAGCTTCTGACGGACAATCTACCCCGTAAGCTCATTTTTTCTGTTCAAGCTTCTGACGGGCAATCCAACCCGTAAGTTCATTTATCTTTCTGTTCGAGCTTCCAACGGGAAATCCACCCCGTAAGCTCTTTATCTTAGTTTTTAAGCTCGGCAGACAATCCACCCTGCAAGCGTTTTACGTGTAAACCTTAGTAGGCGATCCAACCCGCGGGTGCTTTACAGGAAATCGGTATGTAGATACAGGTCCTTTGCTTGTCAAGTGTACCCCGGACAAAAATTGGAGTTCTTGTCTTCACTAATTTCTGGAGTGGGCACGCTTTCAAAATTGGATTCTCGCGAGGCGAGATTAAGATTCGCGAGGGGAGACTTCAAATTCTAGTCCGTCACGGCCGTGATACTCATCACGGGCAGGCCGTGATCGCTTCTATCTTCATCAATTGGTCTGTCACGGCCATGATGGGCATCACGGCTAGGCCGTGACGGCTTCTGACTTTTGCCTTCAATCTTCTCATTTTTCTTGATCATGGCCGTGATGGTCATCACGGCCAGGCCGTGATGGGCTCTGCTTGGCTCATTTTCTTCACTTTTCAAGCTCTATTTCATCCAAGCTCCATCAAGGCTAATTCTGAGCATTTTTCCTTAAATTCCTGCAAAACAACACCAAGAAACCGCTTCACCCGTTCCAAGGGAAAAACTAACTAAAATCAAATAAAGAATGCCTAATCTATATGAAAAATGCATGCAAAAGTGTATATGAAACATCATGTAAAATCACACTATCAAATCACCCCAAGCTTATTCAATTGCTTGTCCTCAAGCAATCACGAAGGCCATAAGAGATATATAATCAAAGCATGGATAGTGAACCAAGAACCCGGGTAAATAATCCAAGCAACAGGCATTTCAAACAATTTAGCAAGAGACAATCAATTCAAGTCCAATTAGAAGCTTAGATTCCCTAGATTCATATTCTCACTTATTCGGGCACTCTTTCTCACCCGAAGCTCACCCCAAGCTTATTCATTTGCTTGGCTCTCTTTTTCACCTCACTCAAGTGTTAGTGACATAAGACAATTCGCTCCATTTTCCTCAAGGAATGAATTCTACCATAGGCTTGACTATGAACCAAATCTCTACTTTATTAATGAAAACACCTAAGAATCAAGAGGTCTTTACTTTGGTTGTAACGTGGCCATGGGATTTATTGTTAGGTGGGGCGATCAAGAAAAGGATATTTCAAAAGGGCTAAACAAAATCATCAAGCATTGCAAATCATGACACCTTCTAAACTATCCTTTTGGGTTTCAATTCACTTTCGCCACCTTTCTTTTTTTTCATTTTATTTCTCATTTCTTTTTGTCATCCCCTTCTCTATATATTTTTCTTTTTCTTTTGTTTTCCTTTTGCTTGGAGAAGGGGAGATTTTTCGGCTCAAGAGAAATATTTTTCTGATTCTTTCATCCCAAACTTTTTTTTTCAACTACCTTTTTACCCTTTTTGTAATACTTTAGAAGGTATCCTACCAAGCATATTTCAACAATATATTTCAAGGTACCAAGAAAAGTATTTCATTCTTTCAGGCTCAAAATTGGGCAACTACGGGGTAGCATTTCAACAATCAAAGCTCAGAAGGCCGGAAAAATACCTAGTGCCTCAATCATTTTCAAAAAAAAGTTTTCAAAAATTTTTAAGCTTTGAAACGGTTTCAAGTCAAGTTCTAGAGAAATACATCCAAGAGGAATAACACTCAATCACAAAGAGTGGGGTAGATTTAGTGAGTACCCCTTTGGCTCAAAATCTCACATTTTGTAGTTCAGAAATCAATGAAAAACACAAATCTACTGAACCATATGCTAATTATCAAATATCCAAGATTGTCTCAAACATTTTTATTTTCAGCCATGTTACAAGAATAAAAAAAATTGGGTTCAACAATTCACTATCACAATTTATTTGGCACTAAGTTCTCACAATTGGATGCAAAATCTAAACAAGGGCAATCTAATTGTGTGATCATGCAAAACTATGTGAATGCAACATGAAAAATGCAAACGCACAATAACCCTACCCCAAGCTTAAGAATTTACATTGTCCCCAATGTAAACAATCAAGTCGGAGAGAGGAGAAAAATGGAACGACTTACCGAGGCGGTAGCGGGTGCTGGATCTCATTCCAGTCAGAAACTTGTTGGGAAGTACATCACGGTCGTGAGCCTCATCACGGGCAAGTCGTGATCAATTCTGATCCATGAGTGTTGGCCTGTCACGGCCGTGAACCCCATCACGGCTAGGTCGTGATGCTCTCTGCTCTTCAGGGTCTTTCCCATCACGCCCGTGATGGGGATCACGGCTGGGCCGTGATCCTTTCTGATCTTCAATTTTGGCTCGTCACGGGCATGACCAGTGTCACGGCCTGGACGTGATGGCTGTTGCCTCTGCTTTTTCTACCCTTTTTGCTTCTCCTTCCCTTCTTTCCATGAAATCACTTGGAAATTTTATTAGTAAAAGAAAACTCTTGATCTTCTCAAATTATTCAAGAGTTAAAATCAAAAACAAAACCTAACTAAAGAGAAAGGTTAAGAAAACCTGGGTTGCCTCCCAGTAAGCGCTTCTTTAACGTCACAAGCTTGACTCATTAAGAAGCATCCACCTGGATCCCATAACATGTGGTATAAAGACCAAGGGGTGCTCAAGATGTGAGATCCTCCACCCGGATCCCATGGTTTATGGAGTGGCGACTGCAGCAGTAATATGACTCTGGACACAATCCCACCTAGCCAGTGTGTGAAAACTCCATTGACCTCTTCAACTTCAATACTGAACTTACTTCCTCTCAGGTCAAGTGGTGTCTTCACGAGGAAGTTTAATAGACAAGTGGAAGGGACTAATTTTGCAGTGTCCACACATGCATGCAAGCCGACATATTTGTCCAATGCAAAAATTTCAGAATGCTTGGCAAGCATGGTAGAGTCCACTACCACTTCATCTTCATTTGGAACTATCCCCAAAATCAGATTTTGCTCAATTTGCGCTCCATGTGACTCTTGTACTAGCTGTTTGCAGATTTCCTCCACTTGCATTTTGAAATTCTGCATCACAGCTTCGATACTGTCATAAGTGGTTCTGATTTTGGCCTCGGAGGCGGATAGCTCCTAGGAATAATGTTCTAGAGCAGCTTTCAACAGTGTTTGATCCTTCCATTCCCATTCCTCAATTTCCCAAGGACTCGTGAAAGGTACTTCATCTTCTTGTGACTCGTCCACCACTTCATCTTCAATTTGATCCATTCCCACAACCAGATTCTGCTCAATTTCTGCTTCATGTGGCTCCATAGGAATCATACATGGTGGTGGAGGTGGTAGATACGAGCAAAGGTTTTCCCAATCCTCCTCGGAGATATTATACATAAGCCTACCTGTCACACTATCAACCTGTGCTGGAGTAATATGATTCAGCAAATCCATGCAGTCTCCCAAACACCAGTCGTCCTCCAAGGTGTGACTTGAGGCTTCCTCATCAGGTGGATAATAATAATTGTCCATGAATTTCATCCACCTTGCAAAAACAGAACTCAAAACAAAAAGATCAAATATATACAGAAAAATAAAAAATAAAAATGTCTAAATTAGTTGTCTCCTTTGTTACTAATGATATTGGCAAAGCCAATCCCCGGCAACGGCGCCAAAAACTTGTTGACGGGTCTGGGCAAGTATACCCAGTCGTGCAAGTAATACGGTGGTGAGACCGGTTATCGTAACCACGGGGATTGGATGTCAAGTACCAATTCACAAACTCAGCAACTATCTAGACTATGAAGAGAAATCAAAACAAACAAAAGAAAAGGAAAAGTTCTTTGAGGATTTCTATCGAACACTTGGAGTGCGAAAGGGATATGTTGGGACTAGACTTCACCAAACCTCTAGCTCATGTACTATCAGGACTAGATACCTCCCATTCATGCTTCAGATATTAAAATCAATCCACTAGATTACTCAAGCCTCGATCTCCCGGATGGCAAGAGCCTAAATCCACTAATAGACCCTAATTCCTTAGGTGGCCTAGATTAATGAATTTGCATTAGGGATAGGGATTACGCGATTACTAGTAAACCAAACTCCATTTCTAGACGTAAGGGTTACTAGGTGATTAATTTCAGTTCCGGTTCTAATACGAATTTCTCAATTGCATACCAAAACACTAATCGAGTCATGGGGGTGCTAGCCACAACAAGCATTAAGCATGGAAAATCAATCACTAATATGAAGAAATGAACACAGAATAATCAGTCAAGATAAATACATAATAATCAGTTTGGTTACATCTAATCCCAACAAACGGGGATTAGCTACTCATAATTACAGAGAAAGCCAAACCAGAGAAATAGGAGAAGAGGAGAGAAGAAACTCCATGGGAGCTTTCCATTGTCGTCACAGCAGCCCCTCTCAGCAGCTCCGTTCTAGGGTTACAATCCTCCTCCACCGCAGCCTCCAAGATCTTCCTAGGGTAAAAGTGCTCCTAGGCTAAGAGTCCCTGTTTTTCTGATGGTTTCTGGTCTCCACTAGGGTTCCCACCTCTCTTTTTCTGTCTGCCTGCGTTCTTATTTATAGAGAGGCCACGCGTCACGGTCGTGATGGCCATCACGGCCAGGCCGTGACGTGTTTTGGAGTGGGCGTGCTTTCAAAATTGGATTCTCGCGAGGCGAGATTAAGATTCGTGAAGCGAGACTTCAAATTCTAGTCTGTCACGGCCGTGATACTCATCACAGGCAGGCCGTGATCGCTTCTGTCTTCATCAATTGGTCTGTCACGGCCGTGATGGGCATCACGGCTAGGCCGTGACGGCTTCTGACTTTTGCCTTCAATCTTCTCAGTTTTCTTGATCATGGCCGTGATGGTCATCACGGCCAGGCCGTGATGGGCTCTGGTTGGCTCATTTTCTTCACTTTTCAAGCTCTATTTCATCCAAGCTCCATCAAGGCTAATTCTGAGCATTTTTCCTTAAATTCCTGCAAAACAACACCAAGAAACCGCTTCACCCGTTCCAAGGGGAAAACTAACTAAAATCAAATAAAGAATGCCTAATCTATATGAAAAATGCATGCAAAAGTGTATATGAAACATCATGTAAAATCACACTATCAGTTTAACCACTGCAACACTCCATTAAGCTGGTCCCAAGATCAAAACCAGGGGGGATCTTCAATTTCCCCTCCTCTTTAAATAGCAATCAGAAATTCACAGTAAAGGTGTGGGGGGGACGGAGAAACAAAATTTCAAAGTTCTGAATGGGAAGAATGGCATAACAACAAGTGAGACAATAGAAAAAAAAACCAGCATGGAGATCTTCAGAACCCAAAAGGGAGAACCCAGCCCCTGTAGCCACTATCGCCATTCCGCCGTGAGAAGTCACATGCCGGCAAACCACCAAAAGCGGATCCGCGCACCACTGCTCATGCTGTCGTGCCCCGAGTCCAGTCACGTCCTCCTCGCCACCACTGCGTGCCATCGCGAAGAGCTTCCCGACTCTGCCCAGCACACTACCACCACTCCTCTTAAGAATCATCCATCAATATACCCCCGCCGTATCAGATCCGCTCCAGACCGTAACAGTGCCGCGAGTCACCGTCGCGGTAGCTCCGCCACTCACAACTGTCGCCGTTAACTCAGCCACTCGCCACCGCGCATCCGTCACCCGAACCCAAACAAGATCGTAAGCTTTCCCTCCACCGTTCAGACATCGTACGCTACCTTCCACCTCCTGAAGTCGTCGGTCGCCGCCCCAAACGCGTCCAGCCGCACCGTCGCCGTATGACCAGCCGCCTCCCCACTTGCTGCCTCCGTGACCCAGCAGCTTGGCTACTTCATTCACGTTTTGGTTAACTTCATCCCTCATCTGATTTTATTCTTTACATAATAGATTTTTGTTTTTTTATATTTTACTGGTTTGTTTCAGGTCTTATTTAGCTTTTTGTTGGTCTTAGAGTTGTACATGTGGGCTTACCATTTGGCCTAACTTTAAGGTTTAATAACATAAAAACAAAAAAACTTTCTGGTGGGCCTTCCAGAATTGGGTCCAAATTTTTTTGTTATTGACACATAAAAAGATGCCTTTTGAAAGAATATAATTTATTGTTAAAATATATATAAAAAAACCCTTTAGTGAAATAAAAATCTTTTGAGGGAAAAAAAAGAGCAACAATCTACAACGTTGATGTATGATTTTTCATCCATAAGTGTTGTATGAATTGTAAGGGTTCATCGTATACTTTGACTATCTTTAACCCTGTGCCAGAGTGAATTCCCTTTTAAAAAATAATAAGATGTTTTCAATTTACTCACAACCTTTATCGAAAATAACAAATCTTTTCAAATTCACGCAACAATCTACGACGTTGATGTATGAATTTTCATCCTCAAGTGGCGTATGAATTTTAAGGGTTTATCGTATAGCACTGCTGCTATCTTGGACTCTGTGCAAAAGTGAATTATTTTTGAAATAAAATCTCTTTTCAAAATCAAATCCCTTTTTTCCCAAAAAAATAAAATCAACAAATCAAACTTTTTCAAAAGATCTACGTGGCTTTGAGTTTCTCATCGCACCCGGGAATACGTAAGAGAAAGATAAATCATCTTGTCAAGCCAAAACTAAATTTTCCTTTTTTTGTGTCTCTTTTTATGTTAAAATAATTAATCAAAATAATTAAACTTTTCTATTTTTAGGGATGCTCTATGGACACGGTGCCATGTTCAGTCCCTTAGATTTGAGGTTGCCCCGTGGGCTCATGTGCTATGTTCAACCTCATTTAGTTTTTATAAACAATAAATTTAAAAACGTAAAAATTAAAAAATATTAAAAATATTAAAAATTAAAAAATAATTCTTTCTTGTAAATAATTTTTGGGGTAAAATAAATATTTAAAAAGTTATTAAAATGTTTTTGCACAATTAACTTGAGGTACCGTTTTTTTAAACGGGCGATGTGGGGTGCTAACACCTTCCCTACTCGTAACCGACTCCCGGACTCATCTCTCTCTTTTTTTAGACCAGTTTACCTTTAAATAATTGGGTTTTCTAAGATTTTCCCAATAAAAAATTTTAGTGGTGACTCCTCTGTTTTTACCTTCTTTTTCGCGGCGCCCGGACGGGACGGTCGCGACGTCCTTTAATTAGTTAGTTTATTTTAATTTTATTTTTATTTAGTTTTAGTTTAATTTTAAATAAATTTATGTTGTTAACCCCTGTAACTGCAGGCTGTAGCAATATAGTCGTTGGTTTGTGCTGTGAGTTGGGTCAAGTCAGTTCAAGCCCAGTGTTCAGGTGATGGGGGTTATGTCAGTTTGGGCAGTTCCACAGCCCAAGCTCCACTGCAAGAATTTTGAACTCTCAGAATTCAAAAGCTTAAGAGTTTTGGGAGAAGAGAAGTTACAAAAATCGTGAGGAGTGTAATTGGTTTGCAATCACTCACTTAATGCCACCCTTTGTTCCACCATTCACATCCACCCTTCACCTCTTACCTCAACCATACTCTCTACAAAGACATTATTCCATCTGCCCTAACCCCACATATAACCCTACTCTCAATCTCTGTCTATCACCATCAACCAAACTTTCTTTCTGTCATTTCCAAAACGATGGGTAAAACAAGGGGTCAGTCTTCCAAAAAGCCTGTCACCATGCTATCCTCTTCCTCTGGGGAGGAAACTGACAAGCGATTTGTGGATGTTGAGGCGCAGAAGAAATTTGATCAGGAAGTCAAGAAGATTAGTTTCCATCTGGAAAAGGGCTTCTTCATCCTGAACGCTCCTCACTACGAGCTCACAGAGGAAGTGGCTGCGGTCATTGACTATCACAACTGGAAGAAATTCTCTGCTAACCCTAGAGACCCCATTATCCCCTTTGTTAGAGAGTTCTATGAAAAACTCATTTCACCTGAGCAAAAATATGTGATGGTGAGAAATTGCAAAGTGTCTTTCTCTGTTGTAGCTTTGAATAGAGGGTGGGGCTTAAAGGACGTTCAAGATGAATACCAATAGATGAAGGGTGTTGAAGATATAATGTTAACTGATATGATGCGAGAAGTTACAGTGGAGGGGCAGATTGGATTCAAAAGGGTGATAACTGGAAGGTAGCCAGACCTGATCTCACCCCCTAGCCAAGGTATAGTACCACATAATCAGGACCAAAATTTTGCCCATTGCGAATCTGGAAACAGTGCACAAAGAAAGGCTTATCCTTTTGTGGTGCATTCTGAAAAAGAAAAAGGTTGATGTGGGTCAGTTGATATAGAAAGAGATCATTTCTTGTGCATTTAAGCCCAAGGGTCTGTATTTTTCTCCTCCTTAATCACAAGTCTGTGTCTGAAGTGTGGAGTGAAGCAAAAGAATGAAGATGAAGTTAGGGACAACAAAGGGGCTATAGATTGGCTAGCCATTAAGCATTTTGGGACTTCAGTGTCAAAGGTACCAGGTTCAGTTCATCCACCTGGGTAGTAGGATCACCCAGATGAGTTGAACTCAAAAGTGGATTTGTGCTTCCAAATGATGCAGCATACTTTGAAATAGCAGCAGCTTTTCTGGGAGTTCTCTAAAGAGCAGTACCTCTGGGTACAAAGGACCCTTGGAATCAACAAGTTGAGGCAAGGCAGCTCTCCTCCCCAATTCCCTGAAGCCCTATTTGCACCCTTTGAATATGTTGCACCTGCACCAAAGAAACAAAATGTCTCAGAAAATCCCCCTGCTCCAGAGAAAGAACCTAAATTTCCACCTGCAAACCCTAATGTGCCAGCGCTTGAACCTGAATTTCATCTTGGGAACCCTACTGCCAGTGAGCATTCAGTGAACAATAATGAAGTGAGCTCTGACTGGACTCCACCACCACCACCAAGGGATCCTACCCCACCTCCAGCACAACACAGCAGCAAAGATAAATGCAAGAAGAAAGTGGATGAAGCTGAGCCTGAAGGCCCCCCTCCACCCAAAAAGGGCAGAGTCAAGCACACAGCTCCCCCTAGGCCAAGAAAAACAAAGGCAGAATTGGCGGCTGAAGTATATTCTTACTCCAGCGAAGAATCGGAGGATAACATACCTCTGAGTAAGAAAATTGAAAAGGGGGCAAAAGTTAAGGTAAAGACTGGTGGAGGAGTGACTGAAGATGTTGAAAAAGAGCCTAGTGTGGAGGTGGTGATCACAAAGGAAAATCCAGCAACCAGCAGGCCCACCATTAAGCAGATGGTAACAGGAGGAAGCACCAGGAGCAGTGATTGTAAAAGTTGTCTAATTTCTGTTTCTCTCTGGCTTGTGCGGCTGTATACTGCTATTTATGCTTATTAATCCTGACCTTACAATAGACCAAATTAAGGTCCTCTGAATAAGCTTTCCAATAAGGTATCTTATGCCTTAATTGGGCTTAAGATGATTAAGTTAGGCCCATTTAAGTGAAGGAACATCATGGACTGAGCAGACGTTCCAACCCAAGATGTTGCAGCTTGCTGCAGCACCAGATGACCAGGACCCTTTTCAAACTTCTCTTTAGTGTTATTAGTTTTCGTTTTTCATTTTTGTTATTAGCTGCAATAGTTTGTTTCTGTAGTTGTTTGAAGTTTGAAATGCCCCCACTATTTCAAAAGAATTATGATTAATGGAAAGTGGGGGCCTTTTTGAAAGAAAAAATAAATGAATGAATAGCTTAGTTGTCCATGTGCATCTGATGAAGACTCTTTTGTTTTTGTGTACTGTGATGCATGTAACATTCATGAATACCCTGAATTAATCCTTTCTCACCACAACATTCCCTAACTCAAAATGGATTTAAAAGAAGGACTTCATTCAAAGTCACCAATCAATTGGGGGAATTGGGTTGCAAAGACCCTTATCCAAGGAAAAGAGGGTGAGTTCTGAATTAGATTTCAACCTAAGTTTGGGGGTGTGTGAGACTAAACAAGATGTTGTAGCACTCTGCAGCATAAATCCTGTGAGCTCTTGGGCTTCAACATATTCTTTCATCATGCATTCCATTCATATGTTTTCTCTACAGAACTTGCCTAATTTCTGTGATTGATTGCATATTTCACAATTGCGCACAAAATAGCTTGAGGTATTTTTGTTGTTTTTACCTACTGTGACTTAAAAGGCCAACCTTCAAGTATGATCCCTTGTAAACCCCTTTAAGCCTGAACCTTTCTTGTTGATAGTAAACCACATTACAAGCTCAAATTCCCTGAAAAACAATGTACGACCCTATTTAGGTGGAGTTTGAGACTGTTTCAATGTGGTCACCTACATATGGGTCCTTACCACAATGCTTGAGGACAACCATGAGTACAAGTTTTTTTTTTTTTTTTTTTTTTGTTGGGGGGGGGGGTTGCCTATGCAATAAAAAGGAGGAAAGAGCATATCATCAAAGGAATAATGTAAAAAATTGAAAAACTGCAGAAGATGTTTGTACTAAAGTTGCTGCCTTTCCTCCTAAATTTTTCTAAAATATTCAAAAAAAAAAGTACCCCCCTTTGTCACCAAAAATATGGGCAAGAATACATAAATGTCTAAGTCTGGGGGTGGGTGATTTGGACAAGAGGTCTTGAACTCCACCTAAGTTAACTACTTTCCAAAACTTCCACACCCGAACCTTAGCCCCATTACAACCCATTAAAGCCCTCTTGCTGTGTGCAATTTGTGTTTGTGTTTTTGATTGTTAGAAATTTGGCAAGCCTATGATAGAGTTGCATATGAATGAAGATTGAGTGAAACACAAACACAACATAAAGTTGAGTGAATTGAGTGATATGACAAATCCAATAACGTGTTAAGCCCCTGTTCTTAGGAAGATAATCTGGTGAGTCTTCACCCTTGCATCCAAAGGATAGTTTGACAATGCACCTAAGACTCTGATGAGAGGTGGTTGGGTTGGAGTCTCTTTGATAAAGCTGAATTGAGAATAAAGCGAAACCACATACACATTTTGGAAGGTGATTAAGAAAGGGTGTTTGTGTTGAACATGTCTTTGAAAAATGCATCTGAAGACTACCATGGAATTTGCATTAGCTGTTCTGAGTTTGTTCATATTTTGCTAATACTTGTTGAGTGTCATTTCTTGAGGACAAGCAATGGTCAAGTTTGGGGTGTGATAACTCTTAGAAAGAAGAGTTATTACTATCCTTTTAACTTAATTTATCATTGTTCTTGTTTTGATCAATTTTGGAAAATAAATTCAAGTTTTGCCTTAATTAGTAAATATATGTGTTGAATTGTTAAAATGCTAAAAAAGTTGTGAAATATTAATTGTTTTTACTGAAGGGTTGTTTGAGTTGTGAGCAGGAATTAAAAGAGAAATCACTGCAGGAGTTGCTCTGGAATGTTATGGAATGCTGCAGCATCTGGGAATAGAATCACTACAAAACCAAAGAGTTGCCAGCTCAGCTGACCCTCACTAAATGACAAAGAACCTGCAGCGCATCCCACAACGAGGAGAGAGAAATGCAACCTTCAGCTAGTTGTACTTGGGATTTGGGTCAAAGACTATTTTATTCTTTGAATTTTTGTAAGCCCAAAAAGCGAGGCAAGAGAGAGAGTGTGTAACCCTACTTTTGGCAGCTAGTACAAATAGGATTAGGACCTTGCTTTTAGGTAAGCTGGTACTGTAGCAACTGAGTACTGTAGCAGCAGTCATCTCATAGTCCTATTTGTAATTAATTTACCCATTATGTCTTTATTTTCCATTTCTTTTGCTGGTTTTGTCTTTAAGCTCATTCTGAGCTAAATTCTCTTAGCTAGGACTCTATGAATTTGTAATTGATACTTATGGGTGATTTATGCAAATGGATGTTATTCATTTTCTTCTTCTCTGTTTGAAAGCTTAATTTCATTTTAGAGTAGTGATCAACTAATTTGGAAGACTAGCTAGTTGGGTTTGGAAAAACTTAACTAGTGGTCTTGTTTAGAAGATAAAGATAGAACAATTAATTGGAAAATTAATTGTGTTGAATGAGCTAGGAATAGCCTTCGAGTCTTTAAGTAGCTTGACGCATTTATCTGACAACTGAGGGAAATTAATATGAACTTAGGAATAAGAAGCATTTAATGAACTCAGTTTTACTGCTGGAAAGCAAACTTTAATTCCTGGACTAAATGTTGTAACATCCCGGAGCATTGATTACCCTGAAGTTAATATTACAAAGGACTAGAATTCTACCTGTTTCCATCTCTGTTCTAAACACCCATTTATTATTTCTATTAATTCCTTGCATTTATTACTTACTGTTCTGACATCCAATTACTCTATTTAATTTACATGCTTAAAGTTACGTTTTATTTTGTTAAGCTAAATAGGGAAGGTTAATTCTAGAATTTATATTCAATACATTTAAATCCTCGTGGGAACGATCTTTATTCACTCTTTACTACTTGTTTGACTGTGTACACTTGCACATCACATCTACCCAAGCAATGGGAACGAAGCCTCAACAAATGTTTAGGGTTTTATAGGATTTTAAACCCTTTCAATGTAACTTTTTATAGGATTTTAAATCTTTGAATGTATCTTGTAATTGTATTATTGATACACTTCATGAGTGAGAGATCCGGTTTGGGTTATTGATTCAACTTATAGCAGTTTTACTTCGCACATATATTTTAGTTTTCAAAACAGAAACGCAACACAAAAGCAAGTGAAATTGAAACTTTGAGGAAGGCAATGCGGGAGACGTATACTGACTAAAAAAATTATTAAAATAACTTTTAACGTCTGTTGATGAAAAAACGGAAGTTAAAAGTTAAGTGACTCATTTTTAACGTCGGTTCAATAAACAACTGACGTTAAAAGGTTCACTTTTAACGTCACTTGTTTATAGAACTGACGTTAAAAGTGAGTCACTTAACTTTTAACGTCAGTCCTTACAACAACTGATGTTAAAATTGAATTAATGAAACCTGATATTTACAAAACTACCACCGCCTCCTTTTTACCGTCTAGTTTTTGGTTAACTAACGTAAACATTTCCCGTCTAATGTATATTTTCCACTAGTGTCACAAGGCAAGCTCAAATTTCAAGTGCTCGATTCGACTCCACACGTTTACACCCCTAGAGATAGGAAGTGAGATAAAATAAAAATTTACTAACTTAATTTAAGAAATGAGATAATATGTAAATATATTAATGTTTTATTTTTAATAAATTTTATATAATTATAAATTTATGAGGCCAATCAAAAAATTGAAGGTTTGGATTAGCTATATGAAAAAAGATATTCAATTTTTTAAAGTTTGCCCACTTAATAAGAATCAACCATTTATAATGATATATCAATTTTTTTATTGTTTGAAAATATAAAAAATTTACATTGTCAGGTATATCAATTAAATCCTAATAGTTAATATTAATATAGGTATAAAAGTTTGTCAAAAAAAAAAGTTTGATTCTCCAAGCGGGATTATTCTTATAGATGTTTTTTCCTTCATACACGTCAACACTTATATTAACTAAACAATACTTTTAAAATATAGTTTAGTTTTGATATATTTTCGGTATAAATTTTTTTTACACTAAGAATCAATTACAAATTAATTCATTTGTGAACTTTAAGGTAGTTATGATAAGAACTAAACATTTTAATGATGTATCGATTTATGATTAATTGATAATGGAAAAAAGATTTTTACACTAATAATACGTACCAATTAAATCATTTAAAATAATACAGTTTGTTTGAATTATATAAGCAAAGAGTAGAGATCTAGATGAGAACAATTTTTTTTGACTAAAAAGATATTCAATCATTCAAATTGATAAAATACATCGAAAACAACACAAATTCAGCATCGCTAGAAACCGAAAAGGATAAATCTGCGAACAAACTCACAGCACCCGGGTTAATAGCATAACACGGCAAAATCAAAATGCCTATAAAAGTGACAAAATCAAAGTCACTGGAATACTCATGTCTTCGGATCTGTAATATTGACGCCCAATTCTTGATCAAATATGTGATGGATCGAAGCACATCTGCCAATCTGAACCAAACGAATACCGCACCAAGACGGGAAACCAAACGATGCCTCACCAAGACGACAACCAACAATACCACCGCACACAGACGACGAAAAACACGAGAAAAAAAATAGATCTATGTGGAAAAACCACTTATTTAGATAAAATGGGAGAAAAAACGAAGTAAATGACTAATTTCAGACCAAAAAATGACTCAAAACCACCCCCTCTAGTAATGACACGTGGCTGTATGTGTGGAGAGAATGGAGAGAGTTTGAAGTTAGAGAGAAATGGGTTTCCAGATCCAATGGTGTCACAAATTTTTTTTATTAATTTAAATTAAAAGGTTCATTTTATATTGAACGTTAAGGCTTTCCCCTTATATATAGTAATCAAAAATGCTAAACATACACACATTTTGGGACATCATACGGTTACACCGTATGAACAGTGCCGCACAGTGCGGCACCGTAGCTGCACTGTGCGGCACTGTAGCATTTTTATTTTAAATTTAAATTTTTTTATAAATAATTTTTTTGATTAAGTATGTGTCAATATCTGGTGATTCGGGTACAAATATCTGGTGAATTCAGTTCATTATCTGGTGAATGGGTTTTTTTGAGAAATAATTTTTTTGATTAAGTATGTGCAAATATATGGTGAATTCGGTATAAATATCTGGTGAATTCAGTTCATTATCTGGTGAATAGGTTTTTTTGAAAAAAAAATTGTGGTTTAAGTATGTGTAAATATATGGTGAATCAGATATAAATATCTGGTGAATTCAGTTCATTATCTGGTGAATGTGTTTTTTTTTATAAATAAATTTTATTGGTTAAGTATGCGTAAATATCTGGTGAATTGGGTACAAATATCTAGTGAATTCAGTTCATTATCTGGTGAATAGGATTTTTTTTAGAAATAAATTGTTGTTAAGTATATACAAATATATGGTGAATCAGGTATAAATATCTGGTGAATTCAGTTCATTATCTGGTGAATATGTTTTTTTTTATAAATAAATTTTGTTGGTTAAGTATGTGTAAATATCTGGTGAATCGGGTACAAATATCTGGTGAATTCAATTCATTATCTGGTGAATGAGTTTTTTTGAGAAATAATTTTTTTGGTTAAATATGTGCAAATATCTGGTGAATCAGGTATAAATATCTTGTGAATTCAGTTCATTATCTGGTGAATGGGTTTTTTTGAGAAATAAATTTTGGTTAAGTATGTGCAAATATATGGTGAATCAGATATAAATATCTGGTGAATTCAGTTCATTATTTTGTGAATGTGTTTTTTTAGAAATAAAATTTTATTTTTTTAAAAAAGTCAAAATTAAAAAAAAAAAAAAAAAAAGGTGCTGCTACAGTAACACACTGTTGTGCTACTGTAGCAGTATCGCGTATGATGTCAAATTTTCCGTGTCTGTTTAGCACGGCTCTATAATAATTGCTAAAAAATCTGCATAGTTGTAACCTTCCCAAGGTAACAACAAATCTAACTGACGTAACATGAATCCTGATGAGAACAAAAATATATGCATTTGAGCAGCTCACAAGAACATCTGTCAAAAGGAGGAGAGTGATTCAGCTGCGAGACTATAGCCTTTGATATAGAAAGATAGAAAGGAATTAAGACACAATTCACCCAATTAATATTTTGCATCTTCAAAAAGCAAAGAATGACTATTACGCGGTTGGACACAAGGGAGTAATATATGAAATGCTAACCCTCATTATATTTTGTTATATAGGATGGAGTTAGTCTAAATCCAGTGTATCATAATGTTGTAAATGAAAGACTAATCATTGTTTACGGGATGTGGCTTTCGTAGGTCAAGCATTATTTTCACACTGTCAGGAATCGAACCCGGGAGCAAACTAAGTCGACCCCTAGAGTATCCCTGGACAGGCCTAACAACCGTTGGGCTTAATTAGTATCGAAACCGTCGCGGAGGGTGTCGTGAAAAAGTTATTAAGTTTTAATTAGTTGAATTAGTTTTAATTAGTCACGAAAAAGTTATATCTTTATCTATAAAAATGGAATGGTGCAACTCCAAAAAAGATAGTATATGTTTCAAGAGTTTGGGTTTAGGAGTTGATTACGAATAAGAAGGTATTAGCACCCTACATCATCCGTTTTAAGAACAATTATCCATTTAATCTAAAGTGTTTGCTTATTAAAATATGTTGGTCCTTTATTATTTAAAAGAGAATATTTTTTATTATTTTGTTTTGAAATGTCTCATTTTGTCGACGTATTATCAAATATGATAAATTACCATGACAGCGGATGAATGACTAAGTAGCCATTATTCTATGGAACAAATTTAAATCTTATAACTTATTAAATATGATTATGGTATATCAAGCTTTGAATTTTAGAAATGGTTTCTAAAGACAAAAAAAGTTGATTCCAAGAACATTTTTTAGAAATTATTTTTTGAAATACCTCTTTTTTCAGAACGGGACTTGAGAAGGGATAAGAAAATTTGATCACATTTGTTTTTTTTTTTTAATTATCGTTGTTGTTATCATTATTTTAAAATAATGTTTTTATCTTAGACTTAAAGTATGGAAATTACACCCATCAACACTCCTAGCGAAATCCAATAAAATAATCACAAGAAGATTAGGAAGAGTTTATGCAAGCATCACTCAGGTCATCTCCTTTTTATTTTGTCGTCAGCAAATTTTTTTTTTTTATCAAGAAATTTTATTTGGTTTGGGTCATGAAAATTAGGCCCGACAGCACTCCTGGTGAAATCCAATAAAATAGCCTCAAGAAAATTGAGTAAAATTTATGCAACCGTCACTCCGGTCATCCCCAACTATAGGAAGATAAACAAAATAAATTATTTTTATTACTATTGTTATTTTTAAGACGTGGGGATTAAGACTATATTGGGATCTTTAAGACCCCATCAGCACTCCTGACAAAACCTTAAATATGACCCTCACCTCAAAAAAGTCATAATTTCGTTGGTACTTTACTAGTTATGAGTATTCCAGTGTCGGAATCTTATTCCACAACATTGTTTAAAAAAATAAAATTCATAAATATTAGTTATCCAAGGTAGATCACCTCTTAGGCCCCATCAACACTCCTGGCGAAACCTAAGGGATGGTCCTCACCTCAAAAAAAGGCATAATTTCGTCTGTACTCCGACTAGTTTATGAGTATTCCATCGTCGGAACCCTAATCCATAAATAATAAAGATACTAATTTGAAGAAGAATGAGAAAATAACTTCTTGTTAGAAGACAAAAAATAAAGAAAGAAAGAAAAAACTCACTAAGCTAGAAAACAAAAACAAATAGGGAAAGAAATGAAAATCATATCTCTGGGACGTACAAACACGTGTTTGACCCCGTATACTCCATTCCAAGATACGTCAAAACACAGAATTCCCTATGCTTAAGCCTTATACATAGTATTACGTACAAGTATAAATGTTTTTTGGTCTGTGTAAAACATTTAAGGATCCACTCTTTATATATGAGGTGAGGAGGAGGAAGTAGCTTATTTTCTCCCGTATAAGACTTCAACTCAAGTGAATGGTTACTCACGAGTGACTATTTTTGTTAAGGAGATAAGTGTAGACAATTTCTTTTCTTCTTTTTTTTTTTTAGATTTATAGCAAAACAAAAATACAAACTAAAAGAAAAAGATTGAATTTAAAGATTTAAAAGAAAAGGCGAACAAATTTAGGTATCAACCATTAGTATATATATATATTTTTAGAAATATAGAAAAATGTTGCTGACCATCAACAGAAAACAGAATAATAAATGTCTCGAGTTAACTATTTATGAAAGAATCAAAGGAAAGGAACGAATGAAAAGGAATGTGTAGGATGACTAGTTAATTTCTTTGAACATTTTCCATGAAATAAACGAGAGGTCGGTGAGGGACAATATTATAACTGGATGGCTCATATCATTTTGCTAGTGAAGAGAAGCTGCGAAAAAAAAGCTCAACGTTCCACAAAATAGCCTCCTTAAAAACCAACCTCCAAAAAACGAGCGATACAAAGTAAAAGATCTTACATTGCACCATATATATATATATATACTTGTCAAACACCAAGGTAGGAGAAAATATAGAATAAACACTAAACCCCCCAAAGATCCCATATAACTAATACCTGCAGTTGCCATGGCATTCCATTTGGGAGCCCTTGTGACCCTATCATTGCTCTTTTTTGTTGCATTCCAAATTCCTGATGTCCATGCAAACAGTAACCAGGCATCTTCAACCAAGAGCTCCAAGTTTAGGCCTGGTCCATGGAAGCAAGCTCATGCCACTTTCTATGAAGGAGGCTCTGGAACATTTGGTATGAACATCACCACTATTGCTTGTTAGGTTGTTAACGTATTTCTTCTAAAAATGAGTGGATATACGTTAGCAAATATTATATATATATATATATATATATATAATTACACATGGATGTTGGTTTCTAAAGAAGAATAACTTTGGATTGCAGGAGGAGCTTGTGGGTACGAGGATGTTGTTAAACTAGGTTATGGCCTAGACACTGCAGCATTGAGCACAGTTTTGTTCAAAGAAGGTAAGACATGCGGTGCATGTTTCGAGATAAAATGTAACCAACCTCAGTGGTGTAAGAAAGACATACAGTCTATAATTGTCACGGCAACCGATTATTGCCCTCCCAATTTTCAACAATCAAGTAACGCTGGAGGATGGTGCAACCCACCGCGAGAGCACTTTGACTTAGCCAAACCTGCATATCTCAAAATTGCAGAGTACAAGGCTGGCATCGTCCCTGTCTATTACCGCAGGTCACATATCATATATATATATAATATACCTTCATTTTTATTTATCAAATGAAAATATTTTAACATATAATAGGAGGGGATGGTGATGGTGGTAGGAGGATTTAACCTCAAGTCTTAAATTCCCGTGTTAAAAATTTTAACAATTAAAGGCGTATTTATTTTGTTTTAATTAATAATTGTAAAATTGTAACAAGCCTTAATTAAGTCACACTTTAATCATGAGTTTTGTTATTTTATTTCTAAGTCTGTTTTTTACACCAAACGGCCAAACCCTTATGGAGATGTGTGTTTCTGATCTCATTTCTTTTCCTAGAAGGCAGGTTTAGGGTTTCGATGTTAAAATTAAAAATAGAAAACAAAGGTCTATATATAATATATATAATATATATATATATCTTAATTTGCATGGTAAAAATTAAATGTACGTGTGGTTGTTTGGATATATATGGTTGCAGGGTACCATGCAAGAGGCAAGGAGGTATTAAGTTCACCATCACTGGGAATCCATACTTCTATCTAGTGGGTGTGTCAAATGTTGGAGGAGCAGGTGATGTGGTAGAAGTCCAGGTGAAGGGTGACAAGACCCCATGGACAAGTTTGAAGCGAAATTGGGGACAGGAATGGGAGACTAATGCCATGTTACAGGGACAGACATTGAGCTTCAGGGTGAGAACAAGTGATGGCAGTTATTCGACCTCATCAAATGTTGTCCCCAAGAATTGGCAGTTTGGTCAGACCTATCTGGGCAGAAACTTCGCATAAATATTAGCTCGATCTCTAATTAAATTACCAACTTCCACATTTTGTTGTTTTGTTCCTGTCCAAGTATGATTTGTATTAAGTACTGCCGGGTTTTTATATATGGCCACGTGCAATCAGTGTCCTCTCCTTAATTAGTTCCCTTATTATTTTGGGTTTTGTAAATAATGATTTATTTATTCTAATATAATAATTATTTTACTTTTCAGTTAACACTCTTGCATTTATTTTCTTAAGCTGCCCTAATACCAATTATTTGTTTTTTTTTTTTGTTTATATCTTATATTTTCGCCACATTTGGTGACATGCCAATTTTTACACTGGTCTACACTGCCAACCACCACCATCTTATACCCATTAACTAATATGTGGTTAACGTCAAATTTATATATATCCTTAAACACAAATTGTGTATATTGGCCGTGTACGCATTAACCAAGTAACACGTGATTACCATAATTATAAATCGTTAATCATGAATTTTCATATACTATTTTATAATCACTTTTTAGTTTTTACAACCGATTGGTGATATACGAAGTTGGGTAACAAATACATTCATGATTAATAGTTAACTCATTCAATGCACAACCATCAACCACAAATTTATACATTATTAATTAATTAATTAACCATGTAAAAAGATATTTAAAAAAAACAGTATTTGAAAATTCGTGATTAATGATTTACAAATTCAAGGTTAATTGTGTTTATAAGTTGGTTAATAGGTGCATTTTTCATTACCATAGCCAGAAATTCAGTTAAATTTGGATGTATTTGACTTAATTTTAATTTACATATTTGAATTAACAATTTTACCGTTACCCATCACAAAAAATATATTTCTAAAATTTATTTCTATTTTTAATTCTTCAAAATCCTTTTATTTGTAAAATATTCCAATCACGGAAATTTATTTACAACGAGCTTTAAACATAAAAAGTAATTTTTAAATTAGATCAATGTTGGTGGATGCGTTAGAACGGGCTAGAATAAAATGAGTTTTATTTTATGCTTGACCTGTTTTATACAATAAAACAAAGACATGATACAGTGGCTAAAAAGACATTTTTCCAATGAGAACATAACAAAACACTCCATCACCGCACACCAAACACTAGCTTAGTGATCTCATTAGTCATTAACGGTTGATTTGGCTAATTCCGAGACAACCAGCACTTACTATATAGTATGAGAAAAGATACTTTACACACAAGTAAGCTAACCTCACAGATGACACCACTCACATGGCTCCCTCCCACGTCCCGGAGTGCGTAAATTTAACGAATTCATTCATGACAAAAATAGGAGATGAAAATTTGAAACATGAACGCTGGAATACTGCAAAGCAAGGGAAAATTCAACGAACTGTTTTGGGAAGGAAGATGTATTAAAATTATGTAAAATGTCAAATGTATACACATACTACAACTTAATAAATTAACGCCCTTTTATCTGAGCCACCGGTATCAGTAATACAATAATGTGAAAACCTTGATCTTCATTTCTTCAACTGAAGATGTCAACTTGACCTCAGGATGGACCACAGGTTAGAACAGCAATCTTCTTGTAACTGAACACATCCCCCATTCTATAAGGTCGTACGCCTTTTCCGGTGATCCAACCTCTACTCATCATTTTCTTTTCGTTATAAGTATGAAAATTTTGCTATGAATCTTCAATGCCTCATCAATCAGATTCCAGTTGAGGTCAATTTCTCCATAGTGGTTGAAATACCATATCATTAACATCATCAGGGCATAACTATGTCCAGACATACATTGATAATCTATGTTGTCTTCCTCTTCTTCCGCCTACCTTCTCCAGCATCAGACCTTTCTTCTAAACGTTTTGATTGTTGCACGCGTATCGCTTGCAGTTTTGATCTTGCATCGCGAAAAGGGGCATCCGATCTTGAAGCCATCATTTGCTGAAAGATTATTTCAAAATTAAATCAGCTTTTCTCAATAGTGAGCAAGAGATTTGCAGATTCTTTGATACAAACCTGGATATGATCCATGGCTGCAAGGTTAAAACCGAAGATATCTTTCCATCCCTGACACAATGTTTAGACACTCGTCAATGAAAGACTCAAGTCCATCAATTATTTCTACTGAAAGTAGTGGAACAACAACGAAGTATTTACTTTAGAAATATCATTTGGGTATGACTTTTTGGAAGGACAAAACTTGGTGAGATTCTTTGGGATCTTGTGGTGTTATTGTTCAATACAAACATAATGTGTATTATTTTTTTTTACAACTTATCACTATATAAATTTTCATTGATGAGTTGTAAAACAATAATATTCACGTGTATGTTTTTATTGGAAGACAGTATCACAGATTCACAAGCACTTAAAATAACTTCACCTGAGTTTAGTCCTTACTAGAAACACTCCTTCACTCGTACAAAAGTAAAACCTTAGATAGTAGTGACATGATAAATTAAATCTGAATTTCCAATGACCTACCAGTTCAAATTAATTTAAAAAAGGACAACAGCTATACTTTTAATTTTTATATTAGGATATGCCTGAGTTTGGTGTGACAGCGTGATGTTTGAATACTCTCAATGTTAGATGCCTACTAGGCATCAAATTTCTACATTCCGAAGCATTACGTGCATCTAAAACATGAGAATCAGAGACAATTTAAAATCATCAAAGGAGTACCTTTTGTCACTTAAATGTAACTAGTGTTTCATCTTCCTCCGACAAGTTCTATATGTTTCATATTTAATTATCTATCACTATATCTTTTAGAAACCAAGCAATCTTTTCCCAACCCCTAACTCCCACGGGCGGACCTTTAATGGTGCTAATGGGGCAAGCACCCCCACAAAAGGTATCTGTGTTTTTTTTTTAAATAGTATATATTTATTTGTATTATACTATTATCGAAACTTTTAATAGACTGTGTGTCAGTAAACCATCAATGAAGAGGGGCTGCATTAGAAGAAATAGGCGAGAGAATAAAGAGGGGATTAGAATCTACATATGCTGTTCGTGACCATTAAGATAACCAAGTTAAAATGTAGTTATAAAAGAGGACCCAAGGAGAGTGAGACAGTAGATTGTATACTGTATTTTCAGAAGAGTGAGGAAGAGGAGAGAACCAGATCTCTCGAATACCTAGAGTGTAGAGTTCATTTCTATCATACATTCTTGATCTCTGAACTTGTATCATAGTGATACTGGTCAGAGGGCATGCTTTCTACAATAAAGAATTGTCATGATCGATCGTAACAATTGATCCGTCATGTCTAAGTCCATCAGAATTATCAACACAAATAGTCGATGGAGGTGATATGAGGCATATTCCATGCACACATTTATACATTTTAAAAATATCAGCCATTTTCTCCATAGTAATCCCAAACTCTCAGACATCGTATACCTAAATAATTTATTCATCCAAATTACCTGGGAATTTAGGATAACAATATTAAACACCTCTTTAAAATCTAAAACCTGCTCTTGGGTATCAACGGTTTGATGTTTAATACAAAATAAGACGAAGCTCCAAAATTATTAAGAAATACACAGGGAAAAAGAAGTGGCACAGTTACCTTGACACGTTCATAAAAGATGTCACTGAAAGCAGTCAAGACAGGTCTGGCAGCTGGTGTAGAAAGCAGCTGATTGTAATGTGTCTGCAACAGCAGTGTTCCTATCCGGCAAACAAGCTCAATCTGCAATAATCAGGAAAACGTAAGCACTCATGACTTGCAAAAAATTCTTAAGGCTTTAAGTAATTTTTATACATCTATTATTATTGTAATTTTAATTATTATGCTGATATAAAATGACCTTATGTCTCATTCATCATTACATGCTTCTAATGAATAGGAAATTATGATAGGAAGAACATGCAAATACAGGTGAAAAAGAAGAGTCGGTGATAATAAAAGATGCCTACAAGAGAATAACAAATATAATATACTATTTTTTTGCTGTGGATAGGAGTAGTGCACACAGGAAATCCTACAGAATTTAATTGGTAATATTTACGCGCGTGCACGCTACACTTGGGGAAACCCAGATTGAGCTTGCTCATATGTGGAAGGTGTAGGCAGGATTTAATCCCAGGAACTCGCAATCCACAGAAGTCTTTGCCAGCTCAACTAGCTAACACCCGCAAGTATAATAGTCCACTTTAGTACATAATGAACCAAATACATGTATAAAAAAATTATGAAAGATGAAATGTTATTAGAACAAAATAAGGATTACTACATGAAGGAGGAAAAGATTTCTTCAGATCAAGTAGCAAAAAAAGAAAAGAAATATATAACAGTATTTTTAAGAATGGTGAAGTTTCTACATGACAAAGCTAACGGAGTAACCTTATCAGAATATGAAGTCCATTCCTTCAAGTACGACAGAAGATTCAAAGCATCCGAAAATGTCAAAGCCTGCATAAAGAAATCGCACATGTGAGAATTTGACATTAACAATCTCTAAAAAAAAATATGTCACTATAACTAACATTTTCCGGTGGGTACGCCACATCTTCACAAAGTCAGAGTCTAATTTCTTTATATTCATGGATTTTACATTTTGGGTAAGAGTATTAAAAAAAAGAATTATTCATGATCAATCATAACAATTGATTTTGTGATTTGTCTCTCTTATGCATTTAATTTTTTTGTAAAAAAGACATGAATAAAGTTTTACAGCGTAGGTAATATATGATTCGGAGAAGACATAATCATGATATTTGAGTTGCTTGTCTCTCAAGTCTCAGCATGCTTATAAGCCAGATAAGAAATGTAGAGATATTTTATTGTGCTCAACTGCTCAAGGAAAACACAAGTTAAAATTTATAGAGCTGATGAAGTTTAACTAAGTCAAGCAGCCACATACAAGGGCAAAACTTAATTAATTCTCATCATGAAATTTGTATATAAAGACAAAAAGAAGTTAACTATTAATATGAATTATAAATGAAACATTAAATTAATAATGGATAAAGAAGTCCATCCTACTCATCCGGTTAATGGCTTAATGCTTACCCAGTGCAATAATTTAGAAACAAAATGAACTAATAAACAACAATGAAAAATGGACTGGGCCAAAAGACAGTAGTCTGAAGTGCCTGATATTTATGCATGAGACCAGCATGGGATAAAAATGCATGTCCAAAACATACCAATAGTGTTTGCTCCAGATCATTGGAGTGAACACCTGAAAATGCACTTAGAACATAATCCGAAGGTGAAAGCCCATTCATAAGCGGATTGGCCTGGAAAACAGCATTATTTCTGTTTTTTCTCTCCTCCTGAAATACAAATCAAAGAAATTGTAGCACCAAATTGTGAAATCAGCAAAGTTGCAAGACAATCCTCCTCATTTGTTTTATGATCAATCACACCCAAAATGAATTGAACATAATTTCTGTAATCAAGCATATTTTCATACACTAAATTTATTGAAAGTTTATTTCTGAATGAATAGAGCTCGATGGCATAATCTAATCCATGTAACAGACCGTACCTAGCAGGATAAGGTTTTGTTGCCGTAGTTGTTGTTGTTTGCATATTTCCTCAGCTAAAGTTGTTTGAATACTTTCAAATTTCAATTTTGTTAATTTGTTTTTGAAATCAAAAGTGGAGATTTTTGGCGGGACAGCGCTGCTTAATAGGATTAACACAAATAACTTGTTGTAAGTTCACAGGCCTTACATTGCTTGATGGAACAATTTATTTAGGGTTCTTGGAGGACAAATGGTGCATTCTTTGACCCTGGAACAGCTTCTGCTACCGAACTTTATATTGATATCCATGTTTTGAAAATAGAGGATCACTAATGCACCCTCTTAAATCAGATTAATTCTCTATTATGAAGGTGCTATGATAGAGGACTAGTATGTACAGGCTAGCACACATCACACTTATAAAACTCTTATGTTTTTATGCATGTTATCCATCTATTTTATACATGCATCTAATTATGCATGCATGTCCTGTAGATTCACTTGTGCGATAAAGCATCAATTTAGACTATAATAGTTCTCTTAGAGGAAACATGTGTATACCTCATGTTCAGCAATACGCTTTTTTTCAGCTTCTGCTATGTCTAATCTCTCAATAATTAAGTCGGCTGCAGTAAGGGTTTCCTGGGTTTTTTTCCCAGCTAAAGCCACAGCTCCTTCCTCTGGTATTTCTTCCTTTGGTGCATACTTGTTTCCAAAAGCATTGTCAATATCGGCCTCAAACATTTCCTCCAACCTTTTCTCCTTTTCTTCCTGCAATTGAAATGATCTACACTGAAGCAGATATATTCTAGGAAGAACATCCTATTATTCTTATTATAAATTTATAAATAGAAGTGATGTCCCTAGGTCCTGCATTAAACAAGTGGAACCCCATCCCATACAAGTTGTGTATACCTCAATGAAAAACTGCTCTTCCGTGCGATCCCAGCGGCGGATGGAACGGTCATGAGATCCAGTGACAATAAAATCACCACGACTACTAATTGCAAGACCAGAAACATCTGCATGATGTCCTTCAAGAGTTAACAGATGCTCAAATTTATCAGCATCCCAATATTTTACAAGCCTATCTTTTCCAACACTAAACACATAGTGTGTCTTTGGAACAAATTGCACTGCCAGAACACTGCGACGTAAGTTTCATCAGATACTTCAAGTAAAGCTTCATCCATACTCCCCAACATAGAAAACTTAAATAAAGAAAAAATAAAAAATGATTATCATGATAGATTATGTCCCACCTGTCAGCATGTGCAAAAATGGACTTATGACAGTCACCAAAATCCAAACCCCAAATCTTTAAATTTTTATCTGCAGAGCCAGTCACAATTAAATCTCCATCTGATGAGATATCCATACAAAAAACAGGCAGCTTGTGGCCATATAATGAAAGGAAGAATTTGAATGTGTCTACAAAGTGAACCTGAAAAATGAATGAACTCATAAAAAAAAACTTGAAAAATAAGCAAATAATGCACAAATACAAAAACTACCACAAGCTCACAGCACATGCAGTACTCAACATTCAAGAAGGCATACACAGATGACCATCACACTTAGAATATGGTATTTCCTATAAGAAGCAGCATAAGGAGAGATATAAACGATTAAGCTATCAATTGAACCTGTATAATATAATCCCAAAATACTATCCAGACTAAGCCACTAGAATTCCAAGCCTAATTAATTTGTAGCCTAGTTTCACCCAACAAAACCATAATTTTTACATAATAATCCAAACCCTTCAACTGTCCTACATCATGAAGACAAACAACTTTAAAGGATTAGAGACCTAACAATGTATGATTAAACCACAGAAGGTGTTTAGCCTCATTGTCTTCCACGTCAATGATCAAATCTTACCATATAGAAATAATGCTAACGTTCCCAAATCACCCAAGAAATGGGTAAGAAGTTATGCTTTGAGAAAATGTATTTTGTGGTGTGCAAGTGGAAATGAAAATGGCAATAGATAATGTGAAACTAATAAGTTAATTTTGGAAACCAAATGTCAAAAGTTAAGCAGCAGTAACTATGAGGTATGCACTTGAACACACTTAAATATACAAAAGCCAAACCGGAGAAGGTTATAGACATCTGACCTTCACAGTACTATCCACCAGTGCAATAGCAATATATTTAGCATCAGGGCTAATTGCAACCACAGTGGCTTCATCATTCATTTTCATAGTACTGACATTTGACACACTAAGTTGCTTAGTAGCCTGAAACAGAACAATAGTGTTACTACATAACAAATTAGCTATCAATATAATCATTTGTCTGAGATGATTTCACGTGTATGAAATTGGAACTAGACTACTTAAAGGAAATATATTATAAAAACAAAAACATACTGGGGAAAACAAATACAGTCCCTAGAAACAAAAAAAAAATGTTCTGCAATCTTTCTTATGAAGCATTTGTTTTAATAGACAGAAAGAGAGGAAGGCAGAAATTTAATAGAGGAAGGTGCTAAATTATATCTATGTAAGATAAGAGGGAAATTTTGATTTCTTTTTTCTAGTAATTCTCACAATGTTTGCTCTAGCTAATTTAATGATAAATTTAGTATGAGGGAAGAGATTTTGCATAATATTAGATTTTTCTTTCTATTTGTTGAGATTCAATGTGTTCATTGCCATTGTTATCAGTGATCGGTAGCTCCTAGCCTCCTACCTACATATATGTACATGCAAACAAGCAAACATTTTTGTGTTCACTGTTTACATATCAATTCTAGGAATTGAATACATAACAGAAAGATTACCTAAAAAGAGTATCCCAATGAAATATAATTAGATACAAAAGGCCTTCTATGCTTTGACCTATATGTGCAGTTTATGTAGAGAGAATGTTGAATTGAACTATATCCTTGTAACAAACAAATATTAAAAAAAAAAAAAAGTGAACGATATGAAGGACACACTTGACCCGGTTTTTGCTTAATTTGGTATGCCCAAAACTTAACATCATGGTCTTTACTTCCCGTGACAAAACCATTTTTATCTGGTAGGGCAGCAATTGAGCGAACAGAGTCACCATGAGCTTTCACAACTTCAAGACAAGTGCCACTTCCGATGTCAATAATTTCTATGGTTCCATCTTTAGTTCCAACAAGCCCATACTTGTTAGAGGGAAGAATTAAACTGCACAGTCCAAACCCAGAATCAATAGTCCTAAGGCAGGAACCGGTGCTTGGGTTCCAAAACTTTACTGCATCGTGACTGGTTGACATCAGAAGAGTGTTATCTGAACTTAGGGTGACACTTCTAACAACAGAACGGTGCCCTTGAAGTTCAATAGCAAGTGCTTTTGTGGTTTCACCACTTTCAATGGAGTAAAACTCAAGCATATTATTGTTCAAGGACAACGCTAAACTACCCAGTGAATTCTTTGGAGTGATTGGACAGAAAGAAACGGAGCATATCTTTTTGCTAGCTCTGATAGTATGTAGAAGCTTAAAAACATCAGGCACAGTAACTGCAGGGTTACTTGTTTCTATGGGCCCATGAGCCCTGGAAGAATTATCTCCCTTGCTGTCATTATTCCTATCTCCATTTTCAGTCCCCTCCAAAACCTCTCTGCCATGTTTCTTCTCTTTCTTGCGGTGAACCCTGCGTTTCGCCTTACGCTTTGCTTCAGCATCATCCAATACACGGTATATTTCTACCATCTTCTCTGCTACTTGGCAAGCTAGAAGATTCCCTGACTTGTTAAACTGCACAGTGGCAACTCTATCCTTGCTTTCCCGTTGAATTTCACCAAACTGCCTTAATACTTCCCATTTGTTTTGAACGGAAGAATCTTCACTGACAGCCGCATTGTCTCCATTCACAGATTTCCCATCTGCAGACTGGTGCTTAATTGAGTAAAAGCGAAGCTCCTTGTCCGCAGAACCTGTGACCAGGTATCTTTCATCTGAATCAACATCTATGGACCATATTTCACTATGATGGCCACCAACAATTTGCATACAGTGCTGAGTATCAAGATCCCATACTCTCAAAAACTTGTCTTTGGAGGAACTAACAAGTTTCTTCCCAGAACCCACAAATACAATGTCGGTCACCTGCCACAAATGAATGACAACACATATAAAACCCACAAAACAAATATAAAACTAATGACTACCTTCATTTGGAGAAACAATAGATACACTGTTTAAAATTAGTTAAAGTGTGCTTAAACTCAAAGATAAAGGTATTGTTGGAGCATACATTTATTGCTGCTCCAGCATCATGCAATAAGGGGGAGGATTAAATCTTACCCAAATAGCTATTTTTCATGGTAATATCTGTTTTTTAGTAGAAGCCCGTATATTTGGGTAAGTTGATTAAATTGTAAAACTGTTTTTATGAGAAAAAATTGTTTTTAGATAAGCAAGAAGTCTAAGGCTTATTCGAAAGTTGTTAGATTATTTTGATACCAATAACATTCCTTTTCATATCACCCCGGCAAAAAGTAACTATCAAACAAATATTATAAAATTATAAAAATAACTTCATATTACTTTCAGTAAATTATTATATAAAAGTGGTATTTTTACACAACCCAAATACATAATACACACATAAAACTGATTCTATTATAATGGATAATAACAATAATTAATAATCTATTCCACATATAATTGATTATTGAAATAATCAATTTTTCTCTTTAATCCAATCACTCACTAATTTCTAGTGCATTTGAGTTCAATATGAAGCTTTAACTACCAACCTGATCACGATGGCCGCGAAGTCGAAAGAGACCAACCTCTCCAACAACATCCCACAGAATGACGTCATTATCCTTGCTTCCAGAAGCAAGTAACGACCCAGTCTGGTTGTAACGAAGAGCAGTCACAGCTCCCTTATGTCCATTCAATGTAGTCTCACACGTTCCTTTATCAGAGTCCCAAATCCTTATGCTTCCATCAGCATAACCACCAGCTATCTGCAATCAAAACACTATTTCAGTTACTCCTAAATAATTGATAATCGAGGGATTCAGTAAGTCATTTTTTTCTTACACCAATCTCACAAGTTAATTTTATTTTCATAAGTAATAGTAATCTTAATAGCCTTAAATCATTGGATGAAAATAAAATCAATGGTTGAGATTTGGTGTAAGTAAAACACCGATACTCGATTCAATGATGAATTGATACCAGGGAGGAAGGGGAGGAGGCGATAGAGTTGACGGCGAGAGAGGGACCGCGAGAGAAAGGGGAAGGGGTTAGGGTTTTGGTGCAGATGCCCTGGCGCACGTGCCAGATGCCGATTTTCTCGAGCGCCGGAGAGAGGAGGTGCTTGCCGGAGCTGTCGTATGTGATGTTCGAATCCCACGACGCGATCACACCAAACGACGCCGCAGGCTCGTATCGGAGGTAGGATTTCACCATGGCGGCTGCGGCTGCGGCTGCGGCGGCGTTCACGCAGTGCACATATGCTGTGGCTGTGAAGAGGTTTAAGGAGAGGCTTCAGGGTTTATGGAGCTTTTACCTTCGTTTTTTCTCTTCCAACTTTTCTATTGTTTTTTGAGCGTCACACAAAATTGGGCCTGGGTTCGGGCTGAATTTGTAATTTGTAAGTGCCCAAAGTTAAGTGATATGTATTATGTGCCCTCAATAAAATGAATGCAACAAATTCTAATCATAGAAAATATTTTATATATGTAAAGATATTAAAATTAAAATAAATAAAAAACTCTTACTCCTCTCCTTAATTGTTGGATGTCGACTGCATGTCCGTGCAGTTATTTTTCAACGGCAGGGAATCCTAGTCCAGAATTAATGGCACATACAGTTAAAAAAATTTAATAAAGTGGCTCAATAATTTTTTTAAAATAAACTAAAAATATATATTTTCATAAGTTTCTGAATAAATAAGTTATGTTTAGAAGTTTATCTGATAAGTCACATAAACTCTATATAAGTTTTTTCAAATGTCCCTTTAATTTGTATAATTATGATTTTAGCTAATAATATAAAAAAAAGTAGCATCACTGACACATATTTATACGGCCCTCGTTTCATATTTAGACTTTGTCACTTGATTCCAGCTACTCTATCAAATTGTGAGCACACATTTATATCATGACTTTACCACTTATACTTAATGTGAGGTTATATGAATTCAAAAGATATGTCACGTGTAACATCTTTACCCATGTCTTTTCAGCGTGCTACTCACACTATGAATAGCAACGGAACGGGGCGGGGCGGGGCGAACACGGGTAGCAATCCCCCGCGTCCGCACTCCGTCGGGTAAAAAATGCACGTCCGCCCCCGTCTGCTACCCACGGTATCTTTCGGCGGGTATTCAATGGGTTCAGCGGATATCCCATGATTTTTTTTCAAGCAAAAATATATACTTTTTTTGCTTGAAAGATTGCTAAAATATGCATAATTCAATTTAAAATAACCATGTTCATACAAATAGATGTTAAGAAAGCATCAAAGCACTATCCAATTACAAAAGTTACTAACAAAAGTAATCAAATACATTTAGCAATAACTACATATATATAATAAAGGGCATTTTAGTAATTTAAGTAACGGGTGCGGTGTTGGTGTAAGCCCTAGAGACCAATGTATTTCTTAGACTTACATTTGTATCTTGCTATTATATATATATGATATGAGGCATTCCAGTTTATTGTGTTACTTGTTTAAACATAATAAAGCCCTTGGAATAGAAAATTCAGTTTAATAGAATATCAAGTATATGACTTGATCGTGAGACACTATTGAACAATGAAATCCTATTCTTAAATATCCGTAGTCAAGTATTTTATTAATAAGGACAATAATAATACAATTGAGACTATTATGTGTGCAGACTGATGACCATATCTCACGGGTCATGGATATGAGATATCGAGTCGCCACATAGGTACACATTAGAGTAATGATGTACTGGATTGACCCACCATGAGAACACTACATGGAGCGTTATGTGAGTGTCATAAGTAGTTCTCATAGTGACAATGGTGTATGCAATCCTTCGACCTGAAATCGCTACGATCCCTACATGAGGAGTTGTGTGCTTTAATATCATCAAACGTCATCTGTAATAGGATGATTATAAAGACGGTCATTGGGCATACCACGAGCCATGCGGAGGGATGTGAGTGACCTAGATGGAATTTGTCCCTCATACATAACAGGAGTAATATCTGTGGGGCCCCTGATAGAGTGAGATGTAAAATGCATGGCCGTGCTGAAATGAGTCAATATGAGATATTGACCTCATTTGTTGTTAAGTCTACTCGGGTATCAGGGAACATGATATTGAACCATACAAGGGTGACACATTCTATGTCTTGTGTTCAATATAGATATATGGACAAAGGGATAATAATGCACATGAATATTTGTCACAGAAAGGTTTCGTCAAATCACTTACTTTCTCACTACTTAGGTAGCAGTGATGTATTGCTAGATACCGCTCACTGTTTATAATATTAAATGGGATTTAATATTACTACTAACGTTTTGGGAACTTATAGGGTCACACACATAAGAGCGGATTAAAAGAAGCATTAAAAGGAGAGTTGGACTTTTCTATTGAGTCTAGCGCATAGTACATGAGGCTTAGGTCAAACGCTGCTCACTAACTCACTTAAGGAGGTGCTACTATTAGTAGACCACGTAAGCTATTGTGCCTACACGGTTTTTACCCTAGCCGCACATAGAGAGTGACAGTGAGTAGCAGGTCTCGGTTTTCGAAGCTAGCACTGGGCAGAGACGCTTCGTGTTTGTGACGTTGGACGTTCACGGGATCTGCTCGTGTGGATACCTTAGAGACACCGTTCGTGCGGTGTTCGTGATAGACGATTTCAATCAATTCTCATCGCTTCAAGAGGTAAATCTTCTAACCATGAATCATGACCATTCGCAAGGATCCTTCGATGGGAATTTTTTTCCGCTGCGTTATTTTTGTTTTATACGCAAATTCCCAACAGTGGTATCAGAGCCGCTTGCGAAACCATGATTCTGTTACGTGGTTTACCTGTTATGTATGATAACATGTTAATAATGTGAATCGTTTTTCTGAAAATTGTTTTCTGAAAATCGTTTGCATCCGTTTTTGCGAAACCTTGTTTCTGTAATTTTTGTATGTATATGATATATGCGTCTATAGCATATTTATGTGTATATATGCGATATGTACATTGGTTCTGGAATCCTTATTATGTTCTACGATGGCGTCAAGTGTTGATGTAAAACATGATCGGTTTCAGTTCTCTATTGGCGGCGTTAAAGGGTGTCAGACATGAAAAGTTCATGTTCTTGCGGCTGAGGTTCCAAGGGTTGAAACCCTAGCCGCCGTTCCTTGCAGCGCGAAGTGTTCACGGGCCTTGCGGTTTTAGGGTTGAGAGGTTGAAGCCCTAGCCGCCAAGGAAGCGGGAACCCCGTGCTACCTCTGAGTAGTGTGTTATTTCGAAATTCAATTTTTTTTGAAATCTTTTATGTCACCATTTAATAACGACATCAATTATAATAAATGAGATTTATTATATATATGATATGGTTTCAAAATTTATATTTTGAAATACATAACTAATAGTAACATCAATTACAATAAATGTGATTTATAGTAACATCAATTACAATAAATGTGATTTATAGTAACATCAATTACAATAAATGTGATTTATAGTAACATCAATTACAATAAATGTGATTTATAGTAACTAATAATAATTGTGTATTATTATTGGTTGTTACTATTTATTTGGTAATGTATGGTGAATGGTTATGGCCTTAGTCCTTTAATCTTTTGGTTTATATTTTGAAATACGGCCTGTGTGCCGTGCCTTTCTCTTATATTCCATATGTATATTCTTTTCTCATCTCACTCCCCTCATATGTAAAATGAGGTTTTTGTTTATGTAATGTAATGATGGAGACAAGAAGACGTTATCCTGTGGGAGATCATGCTTGGAGAAGCCTGGACGCTCCTAGGTTTCAGTTTAGATTCTCTCATTGGCTTGGGAGAATCAATGCGTTAGGGGCCATAACCATATCACATTTATTTGCCTTATATATGTATGAGATGCATGTATGTATATAGTATGTTAAAAGGGGTTAAACTAATATATGTATGAGATGCATGTATGTAAGTAGTAAGTTAAAGAGTTTAACAAATGATGAGATCAAATTTTAATTAAATCCCTCAAAAGGAAATATTAAGTCACATTTAAAGGTCTTCCAATGCATGGCACTCGTCAAGACTATGATCGATTAAGTGTGGGTCCGCCAAAGCGGGATACCTTTATCTATACTAGTAAGACGCGATGGGACAAATGTAATGTTCAACTGCTATCCATTGGGTCTGACTTAACTAAGCCAACTTCAATAGAATTGAAAGGCTTAGAGGCTTAAAAGTTGGGCTTTAGTCCATGTGATGGATTAGAATAAGAGTTATTTACCCAACTGTCCAAGAGTTGCATGAGATGCAATCGGAAAGTGTTTCCTACCTATATAACCGAATTTTGAGTGATCAGCCAAAGCTGACTTAAAGCTAGGTGAATTATGGATCTTGGCCCACTAGAAAATCTTCCAACGGGATTTTCCGAATCAATGATGAGGGTCATTGTTTTGAGTAAAATAGTGGGAGGCGTATTTAATTAAAGACCTTATTAAATAACTTCATGGCATGATACTTATATTTTGCATATTTATCTCTGTAGATTATCATGGCATCAAACACATCAAGTAACCTGTCATTGCGATCTGTCCTTGAGAAGCACAAACTATCCGGAACAAATTTTATGGACTGGTACAGAAACTTGAGGATTGTCCTCAAACATGAGAAAAGGTTGTATGTTCTTGAGGAGTTTATTCCTGAGCCACCGGCTTCAAATTCTCCTAGGGCTGACAAGGATGCTTATAAGAAGCATCAGGATGACGCCTTAGACGTCGGCTGTCTTATGCTTGCTACCATGACCTCTGAGCTACAAAAGCAACATGAGACCATGGAGGCGTACGATATGATCGTGCACCTCAAGCTGCTCTACCAAGAGCAAGCAAGGCATGAGCGATTCGAAGTTTCCAGAGCCCTTTTCCAGTGCAAATTGGCAGAAGGAAGCCCTGTGAGTCCTCATGTACTCCAGATGATCGGGTACATTGAGAATCTCGAGAGACTGGGATTTCCTTTAGGCCAAGAGTTGGCCACCGACTTAGTTCTGCAATCGTTGCCTGAGAGTTATAGTCAGTTTGTCATGAACTATAATATGAATGATCTTGACAAACCTTTGCCAGAATTGTTGAGCATGTTGAGAACTGCTGAACAAAATATTAACAAAGGAAAGGGGAAGGCCATTTTGATGGTCCAGGCTGGAAATAGCAAGAAGCAGCCCAAGAAGCCCACGCACAAACAAAAGGGCAAGGGCAAGGGCAAGAGCAAGGCCATCAACAAGATCAAGCCCAGTACTTCTGGATTGAAGCCTGTGGGTAGTGTGGCTAAGGAAGGCAATCGCTTCCACTGTGGTCGGACCAGACATTGGAAGAGGAACTGCCCAAAATACCTGGAAGAAATCAAGAAGAAGAAGGGAAGTGAGACTTCCACTTCAGGTGTGTTTGTTATAGAAGTCAATTTATCTACTTCTGCATCATGGGTATTAGATACTGGATGTGGTTCCCACGTTTGTACAAATGTGCAGGATCTAAACAGGAGTAGACCATTGGCAAAGGGCGAAGTCGACCTACGAGTTGGAAATGGAGCAAAGGTTGTTGCTTTAGCTGTAGGGACTTATGTATTGACTTTGCCCACTGGGCTTACTATTCAGTTAGAGAACTGTTATTTTGTGCCTGCAATTAGCAGGAATGTCATTTCCGTTTCTTGTTTGGACAAGATTGGTTTTTCTTTTATAATAAAGAACAAAAGTTGTTCTATTTATTTGGATGATATTTTCTATGCTAGTGCACACATGAGTAATGGGCTTTATGTCCTTGATCTCGAAATACCCATCTATAACATAAATACTAAGAGGTTCAAAGTAAATGAGTGGAACCCGTCTTATCTTTGGCATTGTTGTTTAGGCCATATAAATGAGAAGTGCATTTCGAAGCTCCATAAAGATGGACTCTTGGACTCATTTGATTATGAATCATATGAGATATGTGAGTCTTGTTTATTGGGAAAGATGACCAAAGCTCCATTCACCGGAAAAAGGTGAAAGAGCTAACGATCTTTTAGGTCTTATACATAGCAATGTATGCGGACCCCTAAACACATTTGCTAGAGGTGGTTTTCAGTACTTCATCACATTTACTGATGATTTCGGTAGATATGGATTTGTGTATCTTATGAAACATAAATCGGAATCCTTTGAAAAGTTCAAGGAATTCAAAAATGGGGTACAAAACCAACTTGGTAAAAATATTAAAACTCTTCGATCAGATCGAGGTGGTGAATATTTGAGCCTAGAGTTTGATGATCATCTGAGAGAGTGTGGAATTTTATCTCAACTCACTCTACCTGGAACACCACAATGGAATGGTGTTTCTGAGAGGAGAAATCGAACCTTGTTGGACATGGTTCGGTCTATGATGAGTCATGCAAACCTTCCAAACTCTTTCTGGGGACATGCTCTATTAACAGCAGCTTTTACACTTAACCGTGTTCCATCCAAAACGGTAGAAAAGACACCATATGAGATATGGACTGGTAGACGACCCATCATGTCTTTTATGAAGATTTGGGGTTGTGAAGCATATGTAAAACGTCAAGTTTCTAATAAGCTTGATCCCAAATCTGATAAATGCTTCTTTGTGGGGTATCCCAAAGAAACCAAGGGATACTATTTCTATAATCCTTCCGAAGGCAAAGTGTTTGTCGCACGGACTGGTGTATTCCTAGAAAAGGAGTTTATCTCCATAGGAACCAGTGGGAGGAAGATAGAACTTGAAGAAATTAAAGAATCACAGAGTAGTGACCTACCGTTGGTAGAACAGGAGCGACCTTCACAAAATGCTGTGGAGGAACAACCTGCTCCAGTAGCACAAGACCAGAGTAGGTCTAACAGGATACGTCACCAGCCTGAGAGATATGGATTTCTCATGACTCCACAAGGTGATGTATTGCTCATGGATCAAGATGAGCCTGTGACTTACCAGGAGGCCATCACTGGCCCAGAATCTAAGAAGTGGCTTGAAGCCATGAAATCTGAGATGGATTCCATGTACACCAACCAGGTATGGACCTTGGTAGAGCCACCTGAAGGGGTAAAACCCATAGGGTGCAAGTGGGTTTTCAAAAGAAAACTGACATGGATGGTAAAGTACATACCTTTAAGGCGCGATTGGTGGCTAAGGGTTTCAAGCAAATTCATGGTGTCGACTATGATGAGACTTTTTCACCTGTTGCGATGCTTAAATCCGTCCGGATCTTACTTGCTATCGCTGCATACCATGATTATGAGATATGGCAGATGGATGTCAAAACTGCTTTCCTTAATGGAAAGCTTCTTGAGGATGTGTACATGACACAACCTGAAGGCTTTGGCATTTCAGAGGATGCCGGAAAGGTATGTAAATTGCAGCGATCAATCTATGGATTGAAGCAAGCTTCCAGAAGTTGGAACCTTCGTTTTGATGATGCTGTAAGACAGTACGGATTCATCAAAATTGAAGATGAACCTTGTGTCTACAAGAAGGTTAGTGGGAGCATTGTTGTTTTTCTGGTGTTATATGTAGATGACATATTACTCATTGGAAATGACATTCCTACACTACAAAATGTAAAGACATGGTTAGGGAATTGCTTCTCTATGAAAGATTTGGGTGAAGCTACCTATGTATTGGGAATCAGGATCTATAGGGATAGATCGCTGAAATTGCTTGGCCTAAGTCAGAGTACATACATAGACAAAGTGTTGAGACGCTTTAACATGCATGAATCCAAGAAAGGACTCTTGCCTATGTCACATGGTATATGCCTATCAAAGGCACAATCCCCTTCCACTCAAGAAGAAAGGGATCGCATGAGTAAGATTCCATATGCATCCGCAATTGGATCTATCATGTATGTCATATTATGTACTCGACCAGATGTATCGTATGCTTTAAGCATAACGAACAGGTACCAGTCTGATCCCGGTGAAAGTCACTGGTCTGCTGTCAAGAACATCCTTACGTACTTGAGAAGAACTAAGGATTCGTTCTTGGTATATGGAGGCGAGGAAGAGCTTACTGTAATAGGTTACACCGATGCTAGCTTCCAAACTAATAAGGATGATTCCAGATCGCAATCTGGTTATGTGTTCTGCCTGAATGGCGGGGCTGTGAGTTGGAAGAGCTCAAAGCAGGAGACAGTCGCCGATTTTACTACAGAGGCTGAGTATATTGCCGCCTCTAATGCAGCAAAGGAGGCTGTTTGGATCAGGAAGTTCATTGCTGAGCTTGGTACAGTTCCTAGTATTGTGGACCACATTGATCTCTATTGTGATAACAATGGGGCCATTGCACAAGCTAAGGAACCTATATCTCATCAACGATCCAAACATATACTTAGACGCTTCCATCTCATTCGAGAGATTATCGATAGAGGAGATGTGAAAATATGCAAAGTACCAACACTTGATAATGTTGCTGACCCACTTACGAAACCTCTCGCTCAACAGAAGCATGAAGGTCACACTAGGTCAATGGGCATTAGATTTATGCCTGATTGGCTCTAGTGCTACTGGGAGATTGTTGGTGTAAGCCCTAGAGGCCAGTGTATTTCTTAGACTTACATTTGTATCTTGCTATTTTATATATATATATATATATATATATATATATATATATATATATGATACGAGGCATTCCAGTTTATTGTGTTACTTGTTTAAACATAATAAAGTCCTTAGAATAGAAATTTCAGTTTAATAGAATATCAAGTATATGACTTGATCGTGAGACACTATTGAACAATGAAATCATATTCTTAAATATCCGTAGTCAAGTATTTTATTAATAAGGATAATAATAATACAATTGAGACTATTATGTGTGCAGACTGATCACCATATCTCACGGATCATGGATATGAGATATCGAGTCGCCACATAGGTACACATTAGAGTAATGATGTACTGGATTGACCCACCATGAGAACACTACATGGAGCGTTATGTGAGTGTCATAAGTAGTTCTCATAGTGACAATGATGTATGCAATCCTTCGACCTGAAATCGCTACGATCCCTACATGAGGAGTCGTGTGCTTTAATATCGTCAAACGTTATCTGTAATAGGATGATTATAAAGACGGTCATTGGGCATACCACGAGCCATGCAGAGGGATGTGAGTGACCTAGATGGAATTTGTCCCTCCTACATAACAGGAGTAATATCCGTGGGGCCCCTGATAGAGTGAGACTGTAAAATGCATGGCCGTGCTGAAATGAGTCAATATGAGATATTGACCTCATTTGTTGTTGAGTCTACTCGGGTATCAGGGAACATGATATTGAACCATACAAGGGTGACACATTCTATGTCTTGTGTTCAATATAGATATATGGACAAAGGGATAATAATGCACATGAATATTTGTCACAGAAAGGTTTTGTCAAATCACTGACTTTCTCACTACTTAGGTAGCAGTGATGTATTGCTAGATACCGCTCACTGTTTGTAATATTAAATGGGATTTAATATTACTACTAACGTTTTGGGAACCTATAGGGTCACACACATAAGAGCGGATTAAAAGAAGCATTAAAAGGAGAGTTGGACTTTTCTATTGGGCCTAGCGCATAGTACATGGGGCTTAGGTCAAACGCTGCTCACTAACTCACTTAAGGAGGTGCTACTATAAGTAGACCACTTAAGCTATTGTGCCTACACGGTTTTTACCCTAGCCGCACATAGAGAGTGACAGTGAGCAGCAGGTCTCGGTTTTCGAAGCTAGCACTGTGAGGCAGAGACGCTTCGTGTTCGTGACGTTGGACGTTCACGGGATCTGCTCGTGTGGATACCTTAGAGACACCGTTCGTGCGGTGTTCGTGATAGACGATTTCAATCAATTCTCATCGCTTCAAGAGGTAAATCTTCTAACCATGAATCATGACCATTCGCAAGGATCCTTCGATGGGAATTTTTTTATGCTGTGTTATTTTTGTTTTATACGCATATTCCCAACATGCGGGTATCCGCGGGCACGGATAGTGTGATACCCGCCCCCGCCCCGTTTATAAACGGGTATTGAAATTACCCATTTATTTTACCCGCGGATACCCATTTAACTACCCGCCCTGTGCCCGTTGTAGATTTTATTCGCGGGGTGCCCACGTGTATGGGTAAAATTGCCATCCCTAACTCACACGCTTCCTGGGAAAACTTCCCAGGAGGTCACTCATCCCAGAATTGCTCCAAGTCATGGGCTATCGAAAAGAAGATGCATCTTGTTAGTATAGGTAGTACCAATCAATTCATATAAGCCTTCCTCAACTGTATAGTCCCATACCTACACAGTCTCAGGATCCCTCTCATTCGAGTGTGTAATCGGTTCATTCACGTGTCCCTCCGCCTAGAAGCCTGCCAGGAGCCGCTCCTTGTCTGTGCCTTCTTGCACCGGCGATCACTCCCCGCCCTCGTCAGCACCCAGGTGTTACATGCCCATCAGTTTCTGCTTGGTTCATCCCCGAACCACACCGTACTGGGAGAGGTGCCACTCTGATACCATTTGTAACATCCCTAGCTGCTTTATGGATTGACGACTGTCCCCACAGACCAACACGGGTCTTTTCAGCGTGCTTTGTCCTTACTCACACGCTTCCTGGGAAAACTTCCCAGGAGGTCACCCATCCCAAAATTGCTCCAAGTCAAGCACGCTTAACTGTGGAGTTCTTAAGTGTTGAGATCCCGAAAAGAAGATGCATCTTGTTAGTATAGGTAGTACCAATCAATTCATATAAGCCTTCATCGACTGTATAGTCCCATACATACACAGTCTCAGGATCCCTCTCATTCGGGTGTGTAATCGGTTCATTCATGTGTCTCTCCGCCTAGAAGCCTGCCAGGAGCCGCTCCTTGTCTGTGCCTTCTTGCATCGGCGATCACTCCCCGCCCTCGTCAGCACCCAGGTGTTACATCACGATTCTTAAAATAAAAAAAAAGTGTCACAAACATTATTCTATCTCAAATGATATGAAATAACCATCCTAAATATAACTCAGGGTGCTCTCCAGATTGACGATTATCCCACAAACCAGCACATGTCTTTTTAGCGCGCTTGATCCCTACTCACATGCTTTTTAAGAAAACTTCTCATGAGGTCAATCATCTCATAATTGATTCAAGTCAAGCACGCTTAACTTTGGAGTTCTTAAGCGACGAGCTCTCGAAAATAAGATGCATCTTATTGATATAGATAATTCCAATCAATTATTTTTAAACTTCCCTCAACTGCACAGTCTCATACAGTCTCAAGATCCTCTCGAATGTACAGTCTCGTACCTGCACAGTCTCATATTACCTTTTGTTCTAAGATGGAATCGGTTCATTCATGTGTCCCTCCACCTAGAAGCCTGTCAGGCCGGGTTCATTGTCCATATCTCATCTTTTGCATCGATGACCACTCCCCGCTACTACAAGAAATTAGGCGATGAGCGACCGAATAGTTTGGTTGCTAATAACTAAAAATCAGAGGGTGGCTCGTGGTGGTGAGGGGTGGCTCATGGTGGCCAACAAAAAGAAGGGCTCGCGGTGGGGAGGGGAAGGAGGAGAAGACGGAGGCTCCTAGTGGTGGTGAAGAGTGGGAGTTGTAAAGAGGGAAGATGAAAGAAAAAGAAAGTGAGGGGGGAAAGGGGGGTCGAATATTAAGAATTTTAGATTTAGCGACCAACGTATTCGGCCGCTAAATCCATCACAAAAGGCAAAATTTTAAATAAACAGCAACCGCTTTAAATGCGGATACTATATACTACCATTGTTTCGTTGCTAACTCGGTCGCGGAATGGTCAACAGAGTTGACTTTTAAATTTTCTAAATTAGCGACCGATGGTTTTGTGACTCACGTATTTCGTTGTCGATAAAATTCGTCACTAATTTCGTTTCTAATGCGACCGCCGATTTTTCGTTGCTATTTTCTATTACTAAATCACTAATTTCTTATAGTGCGCCCTTGTTAGTCTCGGGTGTCATATACCGACCATAAGTGCTTCCACTTGGTTCGTATCCATACCACAACGTATTAGGAGATGTCTCGCTCTGATACCACTTATAACATCACAAGTTGCTTTTTAGATTTACAATTGACCTCACAAAACGAACTCTTTCAATAAAAGTAAAAAAATATATATATATTTAAGTATCCTCAACCCTTTTGGTTGGATGTGAAATTAATTTCTTTGGGCATGGAGTAATACAAGTACCATTAAGCTTTTCTTACAAATGACATTTCTAATGCTCAAAATTTTGTTATTTTTTTTAAGATCAATTATACCCTAGTGTACCTAATTTCTTTTAGATAAAAGAAAGTCTCCTTGTATTACGACGAAATGAATGAGAGCCCATGCATGCATCCTTCAAACTTTTACTTTGTTGCGTGGGTTTTGTAAAATTTGGTTAGTGACATTTTTAATTATTCATCGACTTTACTAATTAGCCAATCATGATTTTATTATAAAATATATATAATTGATTAACAATGACAATAAATAATTGATTAAAAGTGTTAGTTGATTGTGCAATATTTTATCTATTAATTGGAAATATGATCTTCTTCTTTTTTTTTTGCTACATATCACTAGTGCAGAAAATGGATTCCACATCGGTTATTTTTGGCTTTACACATCGGTTTTAAAACTGATGTTGAAACGACTGATGTGGTTTATTGGCACTTTACACATCGGTTTTATAACCGATGTGTATAATATTTTATACAGCGGTTAACTCTTAACCGATGTGGAAAATTAATTTGTCAATTCGTATCCTATTGTGAAATTTCACTTTACACATCGGTTTTCATTAAAACCGATGTGGAAATTTCACTTTCCACATCGGTTTTATTGAAAACCGATGTGTAAAGTGAAATTTCCACATCGGTTTTAATAAAACCGATGTGTAAAGTCTCATTTTTTTTCCTATTATTTACATTTCTATCATTCCTTCCCCCCTGTTTCAGTAATGCAGATCAATATATACCAGAATAACATACTGTAAATATTCTCAACACAACTAACATATATTGAATTTATTACGAACAATACATATATATATATATATATATATATATGTTCAATTACATTCAGAGACAACAAAAATAATTAGAAACCAAAAAGCTACATGATATATTATAGAGATTTCATATCAAAATACATATAATCAGTCAAAAGTAATAGCTAGCACATGATAAGTTTTTTAACTAACTACATATATACAAACTATGGTTGGTACACTTCAAGAAAGAAAGTTTCCCAACGCCTCTTTATGTTGTTGATGTCAGAATCAGATAATGGAGTTGGATTGTTGAATATCTGCAAGTTTAATTGGACAAAAGATTATATCTTTTAAGTAATAAACTAACATAAAACATATAACGAATCTATATTATTACTTCTAATTGTGTCAATTAACATTTACCTCGTGCCATCTTTCAGTGATCCCAGAGGAGATAATTTCCAACATCCACTGCATCACATAGTAGCCACATTCCCATGACCCACGTTGTATACGTGACTACGTACAAATGAAACCCAATTAGAATATGAGAATTAAATAAAATAGAAATCAATTATTATACCCACTGCATTTGATGCATTTGAACTAATAAATATCTTACGTTGGGAATAATCCATCTGATAGCCTGAGTACGCCTTTCACCATGCAACATGTGGGTTGCATTAATAGACCTATCATGACAAAAACATTAATTAAAGTATATCTAATAGATTTCAGATAATTAAAACAACTGCATTACTGATTATAAAGTATTTTAATGCTTACGTTTCGATGATCGTCTTGGTTGATTCGCCGGCTTATTTCCCAATGAGCAGAAGAAGACCACGGCGTTCATTCTTGGGTACAAGAGCAACAGTTGCCAATGCAGGCTGTATTTGCGGAACAGTTAGTGACTAAGTCATATATAGTTATACTTAAATAACCGGTACTTACTTATTGAGATAAGGCGCAAGATAGAATTGATGATCGTCTCGGGCAAGTATATCACGTATGGTAGTGACCGGGTCTTCCGATGCTAGGAGAACATCACCCTGAATGAACATGGGGTCAATGAACCCATAAGATGATCACGTATCTCCTCAGCTTCTAGTCGTCTCTCATTCAAACAGTTAACACAAGGACAATAAAACCTTCCGTTACCATTATCGGGAGCATTTGTTTTTGCAAACTGTAGAAAATCTTCCACTCCATTCTCATACTCATCACTTGTCCGTCTAGCATTCATCCAACCGCGATCCATGACTAAACCAATACCTTCGTACTTAGTCCAACATATTCATCAACCACTTCTTATGACAGGGTATGGCCCTATCCCATTCAAGAAGAAACTTTTTCAACATTCGGTTAACAGTTAGTCCTTAACTCTCATTCTCATACTCGACAAAATTTCGGCAGCATTTCCCTGCGGTCTCCGACGTACACTACTTGAACGCGATGACATCCACCACGACAAAGTATGCACCCGGAGAACGAAAGGAAATTTATCAATCCGAACTTTCATCAAGTATATAACATTAGAATCAATGAATAACTATTTTAACTGAATTAAGAAAAAGTTTTTTCCCAAACTGTCCAACTTTGGACAATTCAAGATCCAACACAATGAGCGGTACATTAAGCACATACACGTACGCTCATTAGTATTGCATCTCAAACGGGAAACTAAGGCTTTACTAAATAATTAACATTAAGAAAAATAATAAAACACTGCAATCCCCAAGTACAATGCAAACAAAAACCAAACGAGAAAAATGGAGAGGAGAAAGCTTACCGGGTGTGGGAAGAACACTCAGCCGGAAACCGTAATGAATAATTAATGAATATTCTGCTTAATATTCTGCTCGGACTGAGTGTACCTATACAAAAAGTCATATTTCATGAACTGACTTTTCCATTTCTAAAACAGAAAATGCAGCTGGCTATTTAGCAATAATATGAAGAACAGAAAATGCATCAAGACGAAGAAGATGAAGAAGAAGAAGGGAACACGTCTTTAACAGCAGAGGCAGCAGTGAGGTAATTAAGCATCTTTAACAATAGAAGACCATGAAAACACATATTTTAATTCCCACCACAGCATGACTAAGGCTCATAGGCTCATAGGGATAAACACTTTGTTAACAATGGGTCCAAAAAAATGCATTCTAGAGAAAACAAATTTGCAGCCAACAATTCTACTAACTCACAATGTTAACATCCCTTAATGGCTTAATTTAACTTTTTGTTCTCAGTATAAAGGAGGAAACAATTAAAAGTGCAGTAGAACCAATGTCATTGCAATATAAACAATACAAAGTAAGCCTCACTTCTCTGTTTTCGTTGAGTTCAGTAAAACCCATTTTTTATTATCACTTCATAACACTAAAAACCTATAAGCATCTAATCAAAGTGGCACATGCATGTTGGTTCATATTTGACACATCGTGACCAATCTCTTTGCTTTAACAAAAGGTTGCAAATTGGAAATGAGCAAGTGGAATCATCATTTTTACAAGCATTTAACATGTTCTATCTATACTACACTAAACCACTTTTAACCAGAATAAGATTTTTGCTAGTAACGTATGCATAAATCGACAAAGACACCAACAAAGATTACACACCGAACATTACTTTTCGGATTACGAGAATGTGAATACTTGAACCGGAATGTCTTGTTGCAATTAGAAATTCAAATATCGGGAGTTCACATACCAATGAGTACTGCCGCAAACGATGTGATCAATTTGACATAACATTCTCACACACATTTAAGCAAACATATGACAAGCAACCCAATTCTAGAATTCCATCAATCATCACAATAACGAGAACCCTTAAAGCTACTAAAAACCAGAAGAGAAATCATAGAGCAGTGCATGGAAGATAACACTTTAACCACTCAGGCTTTTCATCGAACATTTCATCTCCAAGAGTTTAAATACAACTAAATCCATTGAATCGATTAAAGCTGAAAATTACTAAGTTGTCAACAACAGTGCAAACAAACAACAGCAATAAAGGAAGATGGATGTTAGTTACCTCTTAAATGGTCTCCCTCTCTTGCACGCTAATGGGGCGAGTGAGTGTGTGTGACCTGTTTTCGTGGCAATGGAGGTGAGGAATGGGGTTTTCTGGGAGGGACAATGAGCACAGGCATGCAAGATGAACTTCGAGGAGAGAGCCGCGCGTTAGCAGAGAAAGAATGAGAGTGTTAGCGGAGGCAGCGGTAGGGATGAACTTCGAGCTGGGAGGCGCGCAGCGTTAGCGAGAGGAGGGAGTGTTTTCTGTTTTAGGGTTCATAAACTGAAGAATGCAGGGATAGGGCGCGGAACAAAAGGAGGGAATGATAAAAATTGGGAATATTACACATCGGTTATGCCTAAAACCGATGTGGTTAACCATATTATACAGATCGGTTAAGCAAAAACCGATGTGTAAAAATTAAACTTTTAACTTCTGATTTTTTTTTTAATTTTATACATCGGTTACTAAAACCGATGTGAAAGTAAAATTTTAATTTCTATTTTTTTTTCTTTATAATTTTATACATCGGTTAATTAGAAACCGATGTGGTTAATCACTATTTTACACATCGGTTCATATAGAACCGATGTTGAATGTTAAAATTTCTGACTTTAAATTTTTTTTATTTTAATTTTAAACATCGGTTATAAATAACCAATGTGGAAAGGTTTTACACATCGGTTATTCTCTAAACCGATGTGTAATACTTTGATTTTAATTTCAAAAATGTCACCGCCTCGTTTTACACATCGGTTTTTAAGAAACCGATGTGTAAACTCCGATGTAGAATCCCTTTTCTGCACTAGTGTATAGTAGATTAAAAAATCCCAATGCAGGCTAGGAAATAGGAATACTCTTTGTACTTTGACAAATTGCAAGCAGACATCTCTCTTTCGAGAACTATGCCTATTCTCCACTTGTCTCTCCTTCCTTACTTGTATGCTTCAGTATTCCTTTAGCAGGGTACTCTACTAAACGTGTGCTTCGTTATTACTTCATGTGTTGCGCTGTTCGATTTAATATCAAGGTCAACTTTTCATTGTAAAAAATCAACTTCTCTTTCAGTCAAACTATGGATCCTGTTTAAAAGCTTTAGGATTAATTTACGTCAAGGTTAGGTGTAAAAAGATGACATCAATTCAGCGAGATTACGACGGCTGGGCATATGACAAACGGAGAGAGGTTTAATGCTTTTTTTTTTTTTTACTATTAGCCAAACAAGGAATTACAAAACAGCTACAATCTACAAATGAAACATCTCCGTCATTTGGAAAATAAGATTAGCTGAAGAACAGTAAGTGGGCGTGGAAAACTTGCTCTATCTCTTTATGAAGGGGACCTCTTGATGAGTTGTAGAAGATGGTGGGGACATTAACTTAACCATAAGGGTAAGGAAGGATAAATTAGAACTTATAATCCTTCGATGAACCAATAAACTTGTCCTCTTCATCTTAGAAGCAGATTGTGTTATCTAACTTGTTTTATTGCATCAACTTGTTTTCCCATTCTAAATAAATAAAATGTACATATGTTTATTGATGCAAAATGCATTTGCATTTGCATAATTTCTTCCTTTACATTTTCTACATTCCTTGATTTCTTTCCATGCGCCTCCTGATTAATGTGATTGAAAAAAGACAATCGACTAACACATCATATATGTTCAAAAAAAAATTTTTAACTTGTTTATTTATGTGAGTCTCCTTATAATTTAATTTTATTTAATCACATTTTATTGTATTATTATGTGACTAATGATATATATTACGTGGGCCTATAATAAAAAGTATGTCCAGGATGTTGACTCCTACCGGTTATTGGGTTTTCCGGGATGTTATCTAGACTCAGGGTACGTTTGGAAGAGCATATAAAAAACTTATAAAAATAGTTTATGATAATAAACCTAAGTAAATAATTTATTAAAATGGTTTGTAATCTTTTCATAAGTTCTTTTTAGCTTATTTTCATAAGTTTGTCAAGGAAGCTTATGAAAATAAACTGTTTTTAGCTTATTTGAAAATAATTTATTGCATAAGTGCTTAAATAAGTTGTATACCCAAACATATCCTTAACATATTGTAATACTAATATTGTTTTGAAGGTATTTCTATTAGTATTATCTTTACATTTTGCCTTGGTTTCTCTTGACAATTTGTGTTTCTGTATATGGATTAGAGTATCCTATTATTTTATATCAATATAATTGTTAGCTTATAAAAAAAAAATATGTCAACTTTGTTGCTGCAACCTTTCCTACTACATTAAAAATGTGAGAGGATAACTGACTTCAACCAACATTTTAGGAAAAAAATTAGATAAAATTCTGTGTATTTATGATTCTGTTGATGAAAAATTATAGTCAATTTTTAATGAGTTTAAATAATTATTGATATTCATAAAAAATATAATTTTTTTCACCAACATGTGGTTGGTCCAAGTGGTAAGTGACTTGGGCACCTTAAACAAGTAGTCGGGGGTTTAAATCCTGACTCTTGTGTATGGAGAAAACTTGGTTGGGAGGGGAGAACCCACCTTGTGTGTCCAAAGAGTTCCCGATGGAGATTAGTCACCACTAACGATGGTGATATCTTCGCACTTATATATCGTAGTTAAAAAAAAAGGATAAACCCGATCTTTCTCTTTTGTTACACCTATGATATCCTCAATATCGATAGCTGGTAACTAATTCCTTTCACATAAGATGATTGAAATGAGTTTTATGTATCTCAACAAATTCTTTGCATACACACAATAATAATCGAACATCTGATAACATGCCTAAGAAATACTCATTTATTTACCCTATCTAGGCCTTGTAGGTCAAATAATACCTGAATTTTATATAGAATGTCGTAATTCGAGATGAGCAAGGGATCTGGATTGTAGGGTTCATGTATCATATCGGATTTTGCACAACATTTGCAGCTGAACTATGGGGCATATATAATGGTTTGTTGATGGCTTGGAATCGAGGTTTCAAGCATGTAATGGTGGAGAGTGATTCAAGTGCTATAGTTAAACTTCCGTCCTCAAAAGGGGTGAGACTGGGAAACAATAGACTACTGCACAGAATTAAACAATTGAAGAGTCTATCTTGGGGAATTTCATTTGGTCATTCTTGGAGAGAACGTAATTCGTGCGTTGATTGGCTAGCAAACCAAAGCATTAGAAAGGATTATGGCTTCCGTGAAGTGGTGCAACCATCGGCTGAACTGAGAATACTTCTTCTTAATGATGTTGCAGGGCTTCCTTACCCCGACAAGTTGTTATGTGATGTGTAGACTATATGGGTGCGTTTGGAAGAGCTTATTTAAGCTCCTTTTGACTTATCTGATGACATAAGCTCTTATGCAGTGTGTTTGGCAGAGCTTATAAAAATAACTTATGACATCCCATAAGGTGTTTTTGACTTATTTTCATAAGTCCTTTGGGAAGCACGTGGAATTATCATAAGAGCTTATGCACTAAACACCCTCTCCGTGTTTTTCACTATTTGAATCATCTCATGCCCCTTTCTTTCTTTTTCTTTCTTTAAGCACTTATGGCATAAGCTCTTATGCAATAAGGTCTTATGTGATAAGCTCTTAATTAAGTTGTTTACCCAAACGCACCAATAGTATTCCATTCAGGCTTTAAGCATCTTCTTGTACCAAAAAATGAAAGGATTAAGGGCTCGTTTGGTGGTCAGGATAATATAGGGACAGATAGGATAAGAGAGCAGGATAGAAGTATGATATGATATGAGCAGGATAAGCTGTTATCATATCCGACGTTTGGTGTCCACCAGATAACCAACTGGATAGCATTGTAATTTTAGTACGAATTTTAAAATTTTCATTTTTGTTCTGAACGTTTTCATATTTTATTTGATTTTAGTTTTTTATAATTTTTATTTTTTAAGATTATATAAAAAGACAAAATTGTCCTTGTGATAAAATTACATATAATATTTTAAAATTATAAAATATTGTTTAGCTTAAATTAATTTTGTTATAATTTTAAATATTCATTTTTAGTTTTTACTTTACATATATTTAAATTATTAATAAAATTACATATAATATTTTAAATTTTTAAAATATTGTTTAGCTTCAATTAATTTTGTTATAATTTTAAATATTCATTTTTAGTTTTTTACTTTACATGTAGTTAAATTATTAGAATATTTTTTTATTTATTTTTCAATTTTTTAAAATAATGTGAAGTCTTGTGACAAAAAAAATTTTAAATTAATTATTAATATTTTTATTATTTTATGTTTTATTATACCTTTTTTGGTAACCATATTATATTTTATTATACTATAAATCACCTTATCCTATCATGTTGAGTTCTAATCCAGCTTCCCCTCAGGATAGAATTTTAACTAGATGGACAGGATATGATAGGTGACAGGATTGATTTATCCTATCCTCCTGACTCACCAAACAATAGTTTAAGTCATGATATGATAGCTTATCATATCATGTCTCTCTTATCCTGACCACCAAACGAGCCCTAAAAGAGTTAGCTGGCTTTTGTAATGAAAGTGAATTGTGTCCACAAGATAACTTTTATCTACAGACTGAGGTTTGAATTCTAAAGTTATTATTTTGAAAGAGTTTTATCCGATCATCATTTTCAACTCGAAAGTCATTCTCACAATTTTGTACGTGGAATATTCCATCAAAGAAAAAAAAAAACACAATTGCTGAATTGGGTGGGCAGTCGGTTGCCGCCATAGAAATTAAAAACAATATATTTACACACCATATATCCAACTGGTAATAAAAATGTGGAAAGAAACAAATATTATTACAAATTAGTCAAGGAAATGGAACGGGGGAAAATAAAACAGATGGCTGCCAAATGAGTGATAATAATTACCGACATTTTCTTGTTTGATATGATAATTCGTAATCATAAGATGATGAATGTGGGACTGAGCTATCATGAAGTTATGGCCCTAAGCCCATACTAATAATATATGGATATGACTCGCTAGCAAAGCCTAATTGTCCACTTCCATTTTTTACTGTCACATGTAAATACAGTCAACCATCTAGCATATCATATTTTCAGATGCTTCAAAATCATTTCTGCATTCCACTCACTTTCATTTATGCATTGTTAATAACCGCTTATATGTACTAAATTGTCTTAAAAAAAAGTACTAAATTAATCATTTATACAAATCAACTAAAAAAACAATAAAGTCGACATATATACATACATATGTAAACCACAAAAATTATGGATTTAATTTTAGTGTAAATATTTTTTACATGATCAACTAATTATCACATTAATAAAAATATTTGTCTCTTATCATAACTTCCCTAAAACTCACACATAAAATGATTTATAATTGATCATATTATAAAAAAATTCGTGTCAAAATGAAACTTAAAAGTTAGGATTTAATTGATATGCATTATCAATATAAAAAAATTTATATTGACAACAATTTATAAATTGTCACATCATTTAAAATATTTGATTCTTATTCTAAATACCTTAAAAGACACTCATACCTTATCATAAAAAAAAAGACACTCATACCCAGGGGCGGAGCCAGGAAATTCATGTGAGAGGGGTTAAAATTAAATATAGATAACATGAAATAACAAACAAAAAATTAACTACCATATAAAAATAAATTATATAAAACAAAATTGATATATAATTAACAATTTAATACAATATAAATTACCCAAACTATATCAAATAACCGGTTAACCTAAAAACATTGTTGTAAAATAAAGAAAATAAAAGGATTATTAATATATTATTCAAATAAAAAACATTAATTAAACAAATGCATCATTCAAATAATATAAAAAAAAAGTCAACTCAAACCATCAATAAAATTCAAACAAATAAGCCACATCCTATTTCATAGAAGGATAAATAAAACAAAGGGAATTGCTGGACTATCAGCAAATTTCAAGCAACCTATTACAATATATCGCTATAAAATTCACGGGTAATTAGTGAGGACATTATACTTTAGAGCCTACATTTGGCCATCTTTTGGCATATGTAAGAGGACTATAAGAACATTTAACATACGGTACAATAAGATTTTATTTGACCTTAAGTGGAACTACATAGGCTATGGCTCTAAATAAAAAAAAATATAAGTATAAAAAATTTAAAAATTTATATAAAAAATATGAAAACAAGGGGGAGGTCATGGCTACAAAGGACTCCGCCCCTATTCATACCATGATTTGTGATTTGTTTATAAAGTAAAAAACTTTTTGCTGACACTATATAACAATTAAACTATAAAAATTATTTGTTATTATTTTTTTTGGTATTTATTTGTTATTAATTGATATGACAATGATCGTCAAACAACACATGCAGCAGCCCTATTAAAGCACTTGGGACAATGTTTCAAAAAAAAAAAAGTTCTTGGGACTCATAATGCTCGTTGTTCCTAAAATATATTATCTTCATGCTTACCTTTCATTGTCTGATTATTTCAACAAGTTTATCTAAAATAATACGTAGAGAAGAAGAACTAGATATGCATATATCATAATAACGTGAAATCAGAGAAAAGACAGAATGAGTAAAGTATTGGAGAAAGATAATGGACAGCTAAACCTTACCTATTTAATTAATTTCGTATTAGCGATAAGTTTGTTTAGAAAGTGGGTTCCGTTTAGTTGTCACCGTACAAAATACGTACCTTTCATTTATTCATCACGTAAACTGACTAATAAATCAAACTAAACCGATGAATAGAACCAAGTTGATTAAGATTTATTTAGTTCGATTCTATTCTTTAATTAACAACAAACCGATTAATTACAAGTATAACAAACAAAATGGATTAAATTAATTTAGATGACTTTTTCTTTCTTTAAAATCAAACCAAGACCAAATTAACCACGATCTCTCCTACAAATACCTTTCCTTATCATGAAAGTTTTAAAAAGGAATTAATTATAAGACACTTTCAGAATGTAGAAGTATCTGGCGTACTCGATCCTCAAATTCTTCGAAAGATATATTGGCAAGTTGTGTGGTCTGCATTTAGAATACGGTTCTATATTAAAGTTTGATGCATTACCTACCTACAGATACTGTACCTTTATATGATCATCAGCTTTTTAATCTCTTTTCCGCCGCATGCATATGCCAAGTTGTTGCCGTTTTTATTTCTTTCCCGCATATGCCAAAGTTCTTATCGGCGTGGATGCTACAATATTACAAGCACACGTATATTAATGAAAAGACAGAAAAGTATAAGGTGAAACGAAAGTTAGACGCTCCTAACCAGCTATCATCGGATTCAGATTCCCGTATTTATAAATTTCATATATTCACATGATGAAAATTTTATATATCCAATTTTATATTAAATATATTTATCTTACATAAAATTTAATAAATGATCAACATCTCTACATTCAGAGAGTAACCCAAGGAAATCCATTTCCCCTACCATGTAAAGAATGCTCGGACCCACAACTATGGAGGAAATGGATCCCCCACAATCTAAACAAACTTACAGGTGGTGCTGTTCATAATTTAATGACTGCCACTTGCAAAACAATATACTCTTTTGGATTTAATTATAAGCAATAAAACATCTATATTTTTTGGACTCAAATATAAGCAAAATTTAACCAACTCAACTCTATTTAATGTAAGTATTTTAAAAATCAAGAAAATTAACCAATCAAAACAATTCTCCCTTTATTTTTCCAAGAGCAATTGCACATTCCTGAGACAAATTAAAGAGCAGTTTAGTAATTATAGCTATTTTTTTTTACATAAATCAAGACAATTAAACTAAATTAACTAACTTTCTTAATAAGTGTGAAATTACTTATTTCTTCTTATAATTGAGTTCGGAGGTATTATATTTTTTTGGGTAGACACAAAACATAATATATACCTTAATCTTTTTTAAATTTATGTTTCTCTTTTACAAAATGGAGTTTTATTTTAAATTTATGATTCTTTTATTATTAAAGATTGATGTCTTACATATATAACCGTTTTAAAAAATACTCCATCCGGTTCTTAATATAAGAAACAAAATCCTAAAACATACAGACCAAGGAAATGCATTGAAATGAGCTAATTGTAATTAATATTCATATAAATTTTCAAAAATATCCCTTCTAATTAATGAACAAACTCACTTGTATAGAAAGTTGATATATCTCGTAAATATAAATCATATTATAAATGAGGGTAATATTGGAAATTAGCATTTAATTTGTGTGAAAATTGATGCATGTTTCTTATATTTTGGAGAAAAAAAAACTCATTTATTTCTTATATTAAGGACAGGAGGGAGTATATGTTTATTTAATAACGTAATAACACAACTTACAAGATAATCATATAATAAATAGAAGACATGTCTTGCTAACCAGTGTCCTAAGGGTATTAGTTAAGTTATCTAAATATAGAAATTTATCATTGAAAATTGCAACTTTTAAGAGTTCAATAATTTGAATACACCACTTTTCCATGTAAATAAATTTTCTATGTTTGGTTCCTTAATCAACGTCCATAAGGTACTGGTTAGCATTTCCCATACAAGAATACTAGGACACTCTATTAGATACTCTTTATTAATTTTTTGGGTGAAATTCAGAAAATGGAATTGATGTATTCAAAATACAACGTATTCACGCATTTATGTATTAATGTGTTGTTAGATCAATAATGAAAAGTGTTTGAGAATGCCTATGATTAATCCAATGGTATATTAATGGCGTGATTTTTCGAATACAGGAAATCCGGATCTGAAATTCACGTGACTCTTACTAAATAGTACTGCCTCCGGACCTAATTATAAAAAAAAAACTAAATTCACACTTATTAAGAAAGTTAGTTTAATTATCTTGATTTGTGTAAAAAAGAGAGTTATTTGTCTAGGGAATATACAATGTTCCTGGAAAAGTAAATGGAGAATTGGTTTGATTGGTTAATTTTATTGATTTTTGCAATACTAACATTTAATAGTGTTATCTTAATTGACTTTTGCTTATATTTGAGTCCAAAAAATGTAGCTACTTTTTTGCTTATATTTAGGTCCGGAGGTAGTATACAATAGACTCGTGATTCAGTGGATTTTGCATGAATTCCACTAAAGAAAAAAATTGTTAAAAAAAATATAAAAAAATTATTCATTTCAATCCACAATATAAGAAACAATTGGATCTTTTTTTTTGTCCAAAATATAAGAAACATGCATCAATTTTCACATATATTAAATGTTAATTTCCATTATTGCACTTATTAATTATTGTTATTAATTATAGGCAATCAAATATTAATTAAAATTAGAATGGTGTTTTTGAAAATTTATATGAGTATTAATTACAATTAACTCGTTCCAATTTATTTCCTTGGTCTTTGTATTTTATTGTTTTGTTTCTTATATTATCAACCGGAGGAAGTATGTTGCTAGGATTTCTCTGATAATTATAATTAAACAATGAGCACAAAAACAATATCATTAAACAATAAGTATATAATTTTTTTTACTGCATACCGTATAAAGTTTTAGACAATTAACAACAAGAATTAACCTTTGTAAAAAAAATAATAATAATAAGAATTAACTAGACGATGAAACGACCAAATATATATATAGGAAACGTAATTCTTTAACTGATAAGATTCCTAAATATATTTTATAAACTGAGTCATCTAATAAATTATTTAATAACATCCAATTTATACTCTCATTACTTAACATCTATATTTTTGGATTAGGATCTTCTAAGGTGAGTTTGAGTGTAAGTGAGAAAATATGGGTAAATTCTCTCTTGATTTAGTTAAAGTGTATTGAGATTTCATATATTTTAATTAATTCAGGGTAGATGCTCCCTTTCTTTTTCATTTTACACGCAACCTTACTTTAAAAGAGTTTTATCCATATTTTTTAGTTTTTATCATATAAATAAATGTGTTTTGTTGGAGAGAAAAAAAAACTAAAAGTGATATTACATTTTTTTTTTCAACAAAACCACTCTCATTATGTCACTTATCCTCGATATAAGAAGTTACTACCATTTTAAAAAAAAAAAAGTTACTACCATTAGCACCCAAAAAAAAATTTAAAGCTGAAACACAAATTTCATTATATAACCGAAACCGCAATACATATAAAATAATCAAATGTCAAAGGGGTATTTTCAAACCAGAAATCAGATCCTAATAGATAACCTATCAAATTGTTCAACACACGGTCCATGATAAATAAGAAAAGATAAGCCATGGTCCTTATCCCTATCCAGCTGCGGATCATTTCTTTGACTTCCGCAAGCTCGTTTAGACTATAGATGGTCTCGGGTTTGTTCAAAAAAACCACTTGTCTGGAGGCCAAATGATCGTTGGAGATGATGCTGATGAGAATGGTGTTAGACACATTTGTAAATCCACACCCTATGTTATTCCAAAATACCACACTTGTACAACAAGTGCTTTTTACTTCAGTTAAAATTGATTTTATACGTCAGAATATTGTCTGACGTAAATACAGCTGACGTTAATAGTTTATATTTTAACGTCAGTTGTTTAAACAATAGACGTTAAAAATAAAACTATTAACGCCAGTTCTTTAACACAACTGACGTTAATGTTGTTCAAACTAACGTCAGTTGTGTTAAAGAACTGACGTTAAAGGTTTTATTTTTAACGTCAGTTTCCTAATACAGCTAACGTTAATAGTGTACTGTATATTTTATAAAATACTATTAACATCAGCTGTTTGATACAACTGACGTTAATAGATTTTTTTTTTTAAATTCAGTTTTAAAATATCACTCCCTCGCCTATATCCTGCATTCAAGTAAATATCCCAAGAACACGAATATCACACACATTACGATTCTGAGAATTGCAAACACTACCTTTAAATTTCAATATTAACAAAAAGAAAAGAAATATACAAAGGAACAACGGGGGGACTTAAAACCAAAACCCATGTATAGGAAAAACATAACTATTTACAAGTATATATATATATATATAAATTTTAGTCTCTGATGTGTAAAAACAAAACTAACAATCTAAGTATATATATATATATATATATATTATATATATATATATATATATATATATATATATATATGCATGTTATTAATTAGTTTCTAAAGTCTAACAAAAAAACTATTCATCTAAGTATTGCGGAGGTAACTTGTCAATTCCTTTTTCAGCCGTATACTTGAAGAAGAATTCTGCTAAGCGCATCCTCAAGTCTCTAAACTCATCTTTTTGAAGAGGTGATTGGTCGTTAAATGCCTACACACGTTCAAATAATAACAATAACATTAACGCAAGTCATCACCAAAGCTATAATATATAATTTAACAAGTTGTTTAAATATTACCTTCTTCCATCCATCCGTAATAGATGCGGAGACTATGTTCAGCATATGAAACATCACATAATAGCCGCACGACCACCCGTTAGGTTGAAATCGAGACTACAAACAAAATTAATTTCAATGTCAGTTAAATATACATATAAATTAGTAATTATAATATTAATTATTTGATAAATAAACTACCAAACCTTGAGGACGATCCATTCAGGATTTTCGTTAGCCTTAGACGTCCTACTTCTCCCGTTGGCGCAACTTATGCTACTCGCCTTCAGTGCGCTATCATAAACAAATAATCATGTCAATTAACAAATTCATATATCATGTGTGTAATAAACTAAAAACAACTGATATTAAAACTTAAATTAAATTTAAGATTAGTTACTTACGTATTTACAGCTTCCACCACCTCTTGTGGCGGGTTTTGGTGGAGAGAGCATAAGAATATGACAGTATGCCTAGACAGGTGAAGTACAAACAACTGTCAATGGTTATTCATACAGTAGGGAGCCAGATATAATTCTTTCCGATTGTCTACCATCAAGTTTCCTATGTATTTACTAAATGCATCGCCAGCAAAGAATTGGGGCATAAGGATTGACGGATCTAAGAAGCCGTAAACTGATGCAACGCCCTTATCAAGCTGAAGACGATGGAGATACCTAAGATATGAAAAGGTGTGGATGTTAATTACATAAAATATATATATATATATATATATATATATTGAAATTAAAATAAATTATAAAATGGAAAAATACAAAAAATAAATAAGTTATAAAATTAAAATTAACTTACGTGCACCAGAGACTCAAAACCATGCTGGCCATCCACATGTTATCTCTGCAGGCGTGCCCGAGATCTTCACCACAAAAGGAAAATATCCTTTGCTGATTTTGGCGTGCCACCCATCCATCGTGCTCCAATGGACATTCAAAAATCTCAAACGCATAATCCTCACCAAGTGAGAACAAACGAGTGACGAGTGACAGCGACACCGACGTCGACTTGGCCTTCAATTTAGGAAAAATAAAATAGATAAGTTGTTGATAATTAAAAAAAAACAAGTAATTATTTGTCTAATTTGGACATTAATAATGAATACATACCTTTGTTAACATTTCGATCTCACGTCGTTTGAAGTCCAACTCAAGCTCACGCCTTTTCATTTCTAACTCAAGCTCATGACGTTGGACTTCCAACTCCCGCTCCCTAGCTGCCAACTCATCGTCCTCCACATGTGCCCTACTATAACTCTCTTTTGTGCTCACATGTGAAGGGTTGGCATGTCCTGCGGTGTCCTGGGATGAATCGACGGAGGAAAGCTCTCTAGCAAGCGCCTGCTTGAATTCTGGGTTGGATAGTAAGCTTTTCATCAGATGCGTTGTAATAGCAGGGTTGGAGATGAGCTGCTGAGTCATGTCATCCAAAATTGATGCTTCATCGACCACCCGCTTTCGTGAAGCAGACTTGCCATAATATTCTTTGATGGTCACGTTCCCAAGAACACCGATAACCTGACCAGGATGGTCTTTCTTGCCTAGAGCAGTCATCAAGACGTCCCGCCGTCCAGAAGGGACGAATGAGCCCTGGGAGGATCGTGCTTTAAGATCCATCTACAATGAAAAAATGAAAAAACGTGCAAGTGAAAAGTGTTAAAAATATATATACAAATATCAATTGAAATGAAGTTAATTATTTACTTACAATCTTATCTGCCACTTCGCGAGTGGCATCAACTTTAAAAGATCCCGTCTTTGTCATGCGGTCGTCCAAACAGACATCCTCGCGGTCGATGTCCGACGGAGGACTTAATGGTGTACACTCAGGCACCTCTCCTCTTTCTATCCTAGCAGAGTGTTCTTCCTGCTTCACCCCCAGCCTATCCGCCATCATCTCCTCGATCCGAGTCTCGTACCCACCCTGAGACATAGTGTGGCGGTGGACGTTCTTCGCCTGATTCTGCCGACCCTTCTCTGCCTTAGCCTATTCAGACAAAAACACATAATTAAATGCAGTTAAATGATCTATAAGAAGCATACAAAATTAACTTAATCAACCAACCTGAAATTCTTCATCCTGTCGACTCCTAGCAAACATATCCCAAGTATCCTGATCAATCCAGGGATAATCCGAGAACATCTTATCAAGCCGCTTCTTCCCAGATACATAGTACCTGGTAAGATCATGCTTGAACCTATTCCAACGCTTTGATGCCATTTTTAGACATTTCGTACGATGATCCTCGTGATTCGGCACAGTCCAAGCTACCTACACATTAAATACATAACAACTGGATGGATTATAACTCAGATAATTATCTAATAATGTAAATCAAAATAATGTAAAAGTAAAATACCGTGATAACCTCCCAAATCTGATCCTTAACATTCTGTGGAACGTTATTCCAATGGTTGTAGTTGATGCTAACGTGCTGCTTCGCTTGTAGAAACACCCACTTTTAAAATTCTTTAGCACGGGGTCCCTGGGGATTTAGATTAGCATCGAATGACACTTCAAGCTTCTGTCTGCTTTGCCTGGCCTTCTCTAGTTTCTTCAAAGTCGTGGCTCCTCTACCCCGTTTCCTATGAGCCTGTGATGTATGTATGGACAAAAAAAAAATGATAAAATAGAGGGTTGTAACATTATAAACTTACATTAAAAAGAAGGACTAAAGATAGTATATAACATGTAAACTTACACTAGAATCAGGCGTAGGCGCGATCGGGTCCTGCGTAGGCCCCACAGTGTCCTCCCGTGCATGTGGTCCATCCGACTGATCCATATGTATGCCTGTTCAGAAACAATATATATTTATTAACATAGGTTATAACTAAAAATAAATACAAAAGTATAAATAAAAATAAATGTATACTAAGTTTAAACTACCTATATCAATATCCCTTCGTGATGATCATCACGAGTGGCATGTACATCGTCGACCTGTGTCTCCTCGATTATAGTAGGCATGTTTGTTGAAAAAGAAGGAGTCTCAGGAATATCAAGATTTGAATCTTGATTTTCATTACTACCATTATACATGCTTTTTCCTTGGAGAACCACGAACAACCTTTTGTTAGAAGGATCAGTGATTAGAACACTTGTTTTGCTTGGGAAGCCATTATGAAAGGCTCATTTATATGACCTAACTTATTGAGGTCTACCAATGTGAACCCTAATTCGTCGGTTTGTACACCACCGTTACTATCAACCCACTTACATTTAAAAACTGGCACCGTAAGCTTAGTGTAATCGAGCACCCAAATATCTTCAATATATCCAAAGTAAGGTGTCGGTGCTTTAACGGGTTTTGTGTCATTTGCACTAGAGAAGTGCATTGCTTCGGTCACGATCATAACCCCACTATTTTGCATGGTACTATTGTTATCTTGTTCCTTTGTATAAAAGGAAAAGTTATTGATGTCGTATCCGCTCCAACATATGACGTTGAAGCTAGGCTCACGTGCTAGCCATCTTACATCATCAGAAGCAGTACTACCATCCTTAAGCATTTCTTCTTTGAACCATGGTAAGAAAGTCTTGTTATGCTTGTTCAACAACCACCTTTCGCTCATTCGAGGGTTTTCTTGATTGACTTTTCTTTTATGTTCAAATAAGAAAGGTTGAACAGAATCGATGTTGTTCAATACATACAAATGTGCTTGAAGCACTTCCTCCCGACCATTGCTATTAATTCTTAAGCCATGTGTACCATTACCTTGACATCTTATCTCATCATGCCGAGGCTTAGGAACCCCTATAGGATCCGTGTTATGAAGGTAGTACGAACAAAACTCAATAGCTTCTTCTGCAACATACCTTTGAACAATAGATGCTTCCGGACGATGATGATTCTTCACGTACCCTTTCAATGTCTTCATGTAGTGCTCAACTTGGTACATCCATCTCAGAAAAACCGGCCCACATAATCTAATCTCCCTCACCAAATGAACAATTAAGTGAACCATTATGTCGAAAAAGGAAGGAGGAAAATACATCTCCAATTGGCACAGGATTGTAGCAGCCTCAACTTCCAAGTCATCCAACATACGGGGGTCAACGACTTTGCTACATATAGAATTGAAGAATGAGCACAACCGAGTAATGGCATGTCTCACATTTTTTGCAGCAATACCACGAATAACAACGGGCATAAGTTGTTGCATCAAGATGTGACAATCATGAGACTTTAAGCCAACTAATTTAAGATCACTAGAGACAAGCCTCTTCATATTTGAAGAGTAACCATGAGGAACTTTGATTCCCTGAAGACACCCGCAGAAACTTTGTCTCTCTTTTTTTGACAAAGTATGACATGCTGGCGGCAAATAAGTCCGCTTACCATCCTCAACAACTGGAGCTAACTGCTCTCGTATACCCATAGCAACGAGGTCGAGACGAGCATTCACACTATCCTTTGTCTTGCCCTGAATGTTGAGAAGCGTCCCGATCACACTATCACACACATTTTTCTCCACGTGCATCACATCAATGCAGTGTCTGACATCAAGCTTGTGCCAGTATGGAATATCAAAGAATATCGACCTCTTTTTCCATATGTTTTTCTCAGCAGCTTAACCTTTCTTTTTGGACTTGCTGAATATAACATCGATGGCCTTTACCCTCTGATAAACCTGCTCTCCAATTAAGGCCGCCGGAGCTTCTTCTGTCTCTTGGCATCCATTAAAAGCTTTTTTCATCTTACGATATGGGTGATCACGTCTAAGAAATCTCCGATTCCCAAGGTAAACCGTCTTCTTTCCATGATGCAACTGAATGTAGCATGTGCCTTCTTCACATATAGGGCATGCTTTATGCCCCTCGACACTGTACCCGGACAAGTTACCGTATGCTGGAAAGTCGTTGATGGTGCAAAATAACATGGCACGAAGCTTGAAAGTCTCATGAGAATACCCATCAACTACATCAACACCTTCCACCCACAGCATTTTCAAGTCTTCGATCAAGGGACTTAAATAAACATCAAAGTCATTTCTCGGTTGCTTTGGGCCCGAAATCATCATAGACAACATCATGTATTTGTGCTTCATGCACAACCAAGAGGGCAGGTTGTAAATTATCAACAGAACAGGCCATGAACTATGAATACTACTCATGTTACCATAAGGGTTCATTCCATCCGTAGCAAGTCCAAGCCTTAGGTTTCTTGGCTCATCGGCGAAATCCGGAAACATAGTATCAGTATTCTTCCATTGCATACAATCAGCAGGATGACGAACCTTTCCATCACGTTTCCTCTTATCATTATGCCATCTAAGATTCTTCGCATCTTTCGTATTGGCAAACAATCGCTTGAACCTTGGAATTATTGGAAGATACCACAACACCTTCGCAGGAGGACCATTTTTTCTCACATCATCAAGATCATCATCATCATCACCACCCTTCACCTTGTATCGTGATAACCCACATTTGGGGCAATCATGATTGTCTTCATGAACACCGGTGTACAATATGCAATCATTGGGGCATACATGTATCTTCTTATACTCCATACCCATCGGACACAATACCTTCTTGGCCTCATAGTTACGGTCAGGCAATGTGTTGTCCTCCGGAAGCAAGTCTTTCAACACTTCAAGCAATTCCGTGAAGCTTTTATCAGTCCAACCATTTCTCGCCTTCACACAAACCAATTTTAGCACCGCCGACAACCATGTATGAGTAGTACACCCTGGATATAAAGGCTTATCCGCATCACCGCACAACCTATCATACACATGAGCTCGATGAAAAAATTCTTGTCCAATATCACGGATCATGTCCTCTACTCGATCATCCTCCATGTCTACGTCAACGTCCTCACTTTGGGAGACATTTGCCGTACTACTCAACAACACATCACCATGCCATATCCATCTTGTATAACTCAAGCAAATCCCTTCACAAATCAAATGAGTACGTATATCATTCACCGTACATTTCCTCGTATTCAAACACTTGACATAAGGACAATAGAACATTCCATTACTATTAGGAACATTCCTTTGAGTAAATTCTATAAATTCTCCCACCCCCTTCAAATACTCAGCACTAGTGCGCTTACAAACCATCCAACTACGACCCATAACTAGATAGGTTCTGTAGATATACAAAACATATATCCAATATAAGGACAATACGGGAGATTGAAACCTAGTTTTTGAAATCCTAATTGAAAACTAATTTTTGAAATCCCGTCAACCATGTATATCTTATTTGACTAACTGCCTAAAACAAAATTTCCACGGTAATCTCACATCACTCTTCTCATCAAGCAGGCAACAACACATATTAGGACTATTGCTATATCTAGTACTATAACCACTCAGCCATATGAATCGATCAAGAGAGCATGATATATACAAGCAAGGCGTTTAAAAATTATTTCAAATTTACACCATTTTCAGGTTGAGCAATGAGAAATATATTGTTGATGTCACATGCTACAAGCAACTCTAAATTTCTTCCCATTTTGAAATAGGTCATGATAGCAGAAGAAAAACAAGAGAAAACACAAAACCCACGACCAGAAATAGAGACATTCCAAACAACTCAAACTCACAGTTTCAAGTTTCAACTACAGAGACTACAGTTTCAACATACACTCAAAACCAAAAATAAAAAAAAAATGTGCCCTAAAGACTCACCAGAAATAGGTGCTCGCGTGGTGGTGGGGAGGGGAGCTCGAGTGGTGGCCAACGTTCGATGTGGTTACTGAGAGCAGAGGGACAAGGAGAGTTAGTGCGCGGGAAAGGGAATGAAAGATGTCAAGTTATTGCAAAGAATGAGCGGGAAAGACAGAGTTAGGGTTAAGAGTGTACCTCACGGTGGTGGCGAAGAAGCCCTCGCGGTGGTTGCGGTGGACAGGAGCTCGCGATTAGGGCAAAGTGAGAGTGAGAGTGAGCGTGATGAAAAGAGAAGAACAGAGATGTACAAAGCGAGGTGAAGAAGACAAGCGGGTGTAAACGTTATAATCAAAAACCATCTTTAAAAAAACATTTTACGTCAGTTGTTTGTAACAACTGACATTAAAAGTCATTTATTTAACGTCAGTTGTTTAAGACAACTGACTTTAAATAAATGACTTTTAACGTCAGTTGTATAAACAACTGACGTTAAAAATAAATAACACTTTTAACGTCAGTTGTTGAATACAATTGACGTTAAAAGTGTATAAGTTTCTGCAAAAACATTCATTCCTATGACTACTGTGCTACTTACCCATGCACCTTGTAACTTAATCCTCTTAATGAGCATTAAGTTTATAGATCAGTTTTCAAGAAAATCAGGTAGTCTCTCTTCTTTATATAAAGTATCATTCTTCTGTATCAGTCTGTAATACAACCTCTTCTTTTCCTCTATATTTCGTGCGTTTTCTATTCCTTCACACTATGGCTCTATCATATTTGAGACTTTTGTTATTTCTTCCTATACCTAGACTTAAAGGTCTCTGTCTTAATGGTCAAAAAACTTATGAGGTTGAGTAAATCACATAACATGGATGGTAAGGTTGGGTGAATCACGTAATGTGATTCCCTCACTTTATTTCATTCCCTTCATCCCCTTCACTCTGCTTTGGCAGCAAGTGACTGTGGATTCGGATAGAGCATCAAGGAATTCATGTGAGGGAGGAGATGCATCCATTTGGGTTTCTGATGACACAAGACTGAGAAGAAAATGACGTTGAAGCAAAAACTTTTTTATATTTTAGGGCTTTGTTACAGAAATTTTTTATCTTTTAATCATGTAATTGTAACTTATGAATCGCTTCAATGAGATACAATTTGATTATACATATAACTTGTTTTATGTTAAGTGTTTATTTATTTTAATTTGCACAAGAATTTGTTTACTAATTCAAGCTAATTAATTAAGATTAAAAAATAAACTTGTTTAAAAAAAAGTTTAGAAATAAACTGCACTATATGGAGTGATCTGCGTTAAGAGTGACAACAGGGAGATAACAACGAAAGAAAGATAGGAATGAGTTTCAGATAGGGATATAGGATTATATACGTCAGTTATTTATTTAAATGAAGTAAAAATCACACTTTTAACGTCAGTCGTATAAACAACTGACGTTAAAAGTGTTAATAATTCTTGCAAATCACTTTTAACGTCAGTTCATTACACAACTGACGTAAATAGTGATTTAATATTTACAAAACTGCCACCGCCTCATTTTTAACGTCAAACATATGGTCAACTGACGTAAAACGTTCCCGTATATTACATTATTTCCACTAGTGCCAGGCTCTTATGGGGCATTTCATCAAACACTTGGAGTGCAATCTTAAGACAAACTACCCATAAAAACACCACATATAAAAGTGAGTCCACATCAACACCAGAATAACACTAACAAAGTGACAATATTTACCTACATCCAGTGCTTTGGTGGAGGGCAGATATGGACAGGATCTGGTGGAGGTGCTTCGGTGGAGGCTATTTTTCATGGCCACCGAGGTACGAGCGGCGTGATGGTGATGCCGGCTTGAAGTCCGGGACTGCGACGGGAGGCTTGATACTGGCGAGAAAATCGTGATGGTTGGTGGCGGAGGTGAGGGAATCCATGGTGGGTGGTGGTGGTGGCACAAGGGAGTGAGGCAACAAAGGTGTAGAGTGAAGAGAAGGGAAGAAACCCCAAAATATGGGGGAAGAAAGCCTCCACAGGGGAGGGGAAAGCTCCCGGACCGACTGGATGGTGAAACTCTAATAGAGCTAGATTACAATGCTTGCATTTACCCAGGTCGGAGCACAACTTGATGTCACTTAGCTACTACCATTAAAGTTGTATAAAAAACACTATCCTAAATCATTTGGGACTATATATAAAGTTTATTTATTCAAGTAGCCACCAACTATATTCATTAAACTAGTAAAAAAAAAATTATATTCATTAAAAACAAGTAGCCACTAACTATATTCATTAAACTAGTAAAAAAAAAAACCATATTCATTAAAAAAAAAGTAGCCACTAACTAACTAATTAAATTGGTTCAAAAAAAAAAAACTAACTAATTAAATAATTTGTTAACTAATAGTAATTACTTACAAAATTATTTTTTATGTTTTTATATTCACTTTAATTTTATATTTAATAATATTGGAAAAAGTTATTAATGGAAATTAATCGACCTATCAGTAATGCGTACTTTCATCTTAGGAATTTTTTTATTCGTTATTTTATATTATTTTTTAAACTGAACAGATATTGATACTGTATTGATATCTATAATATACTAATTAGGGGATACACTTTTCATTGTTGGATCCCCAAATGGTGACATGTGTCGCCTTTTTCTTTATTTTTTTGAAAAACTTTTTTTATTTAAATATTTTTTATTGAAAATTTAACAATTTTTAATAATTTGTTATTTATTTATTTCTTATAATTTTTTTTCGATTTTTTTAAATTTTTTGTTTAAAAAAGGAATTATATATATTTTTTTAAATATAATTTTTGTTTGACTTTTTTAAAAAAATGTTTTTTTATTTAAATTATTATTTTATATAGTTTATATTTATTATTTTTTATTTAAATTTTTTTTTGAAAATTTAACAAAATTTTTTCTAATTTTTTTTAAAAAAATAATTTTTTTTAAATTTAACAGTTATTTATTCAAAAACATATTTTTATTTAGTTTTTTTAAAAAAACAGTTTTTATTTTAATTTTTTTTACGAAATTTTTTTAAAAATGTTTTTTTAGTTAAAATATTTTTAAAAAAAAGTTTTTATCTATTTTTCTATTAAACATTTTTTTTCGAAAATTGTTTTATTTAGTTTCTTTGGAAACTTTTTTTAAAAAATGTTTTTTATTTATAAAAATGTTCTTTTAATCTAAATTTTTTAAATTAAATTTACTTTAATAAAATTGTATTAATTTCAATTTTTTTAAAAAAATCTTTTTTATTTAACAATTTTTTTTAAAAAAATAATTTTTTTGATTGATTCTTTTTTTAATTTAACTATTTTTTTAACAAAAGTTTTTTTAACTAAAATTTTATTTTAATAATTTTTTTAAAATAATATTTTATTATTTTTTTTTTCGAATTTTTTTAAAATGATTTTTATTTAAATTTTTTTTCTGATTTTTTTTAAAAATGTTTAACTAAATTTTATAAAAAACATTTTTTTAAATTTTTTTATTTAAAAAGAATTTATTTAAATTTTTTATTAAATTTTTTTAAATTTACATTTTTTTAGAACTTTTTTTAAAATGATTTATTTAAAAAATAATTAATTAAATTTTTTTAATATTAAACTTTTTTGTAGGAATGCGCTCCAGCTTTTTGACCATTGTGTCACAGTAGACGAATTGGATGACGCCACGGGTCGACGACGGTCTCAGCCCAAATTATATATATTTTTTTAGATCATGTAATTTGTTTAAATTAAATTGTGTCATACTTTTACTTTTGACGAATAGGCAGGCACCACGCGTCATGCGCACGACCCATGAAATTTTTTTGGTATTCGAATTTTTTATATTAAAAAATATTGACATAATTATTTTACTTATTGTATTATTATTTATTATATGGCCTTCTCTTTTTCAGTTTTTTTTTTAAATTTCAACCTTTTGGTTTGATGAATTTAACAATTTAAAAATTAAATTTTTGAATATTATATTATTTGCTTAAAATAAATGGTAGCTTTATTTTTATGTCGACGAATAAACGGGTGACGCGTGTAACTGGTATGGCCCACATATATTTTTGTCCTCTGCAATTTTTTAATAATTATTATTTAATTAATTATTTTAATTATTGCATAATTTATTCTAGGGCATTTTCTTAAAATACATATGTACCATGCTTTTACTGTGGACAAATAAACGAGCGACACGTGTCATGGGAGGGGTGCGAATATAATTTCAACCTCTGACATTTATTTAATAATAATATTTAATTATTTATTTTAATTATTGTAAAATCCATTCATGGGCTTTCTCTTATTTTTAACTGTGTCATTCTTTTACTGTGGACAAAAAGGTCGGCGCCACATGTCACGGGCCGTGCCCAGGTAGATTTTTGGACCACTTGATTTGTTATAATAAAAAATATTTAGATTTTTATTTTACTTATTGTATTATTATTTATTATATTGCCTTCTTTTTTCACTTTTTTTTTAATTATTTTCACCTTCGTGTTTTATGAATTTAACAATTTAAATATAAAATTGTTAAATATTAGATAATTTGTTTAAAACAAATGATAGCTTGATGGGTCTTCTCTTATTTAATTGTTTTAATTATTGTAAAATCCATTCATGGACATTCTCTTATTTTTAACCGTGTCATTCTTTTACTGTGGATGAAAAGGTTGTTGCCAAATGTCACGGTCCGTACTCACGTAGATTTTTGGCCTCTAGATTTTTTATATTTAAAAACATTTAGATTATTATTTTACTTATTGTATTATTATTTATTATATTGCCTTGTTTTTTAATTTTTTTTATTATTTCCACCTTCGTGTTTGATGAGTTTAACAATTTAAATATAAAATTGTTAAATATTAGATAATTTGTTTAAAACAAATGGTAGCTTGATGGGCCTTCTCTTATTTAATTGTTTTAATTATTATAAAATCCATTCATGGGCCTTCTCTTATTTTCAATTGTGTCATTCTTTTACTGTGGACGAAAAGGTCGGCGCCAGATGTCAAAGGCCGTGCCCATTTAGATTATTATTTTTCTTATTGTATTACTATTTATTATATTGCCTTCTTTTTTCAATTTTTTTTTTGTTTTCACCTTCGTGTTTGGTGAATTTAACAATTTAAATATAGAATTGTTAAATATTAGATAATTTGTTTAAAACAAATGGTAGCTTGGTGGACATTTTCTTATTTTTAATTGTGTCATTCTTTTACGGTGGACGAAAAGGTCGGCGCCAAATGTTATGGGTCGTGCCCACGTAGATTTTTGGCCTTTGGATTTTTTAAAATAAAAATTATTTAATCATTATTTTACTTATTGTATTATTACTTATTATATTGCCTTCTTTTTTTTCACTTTTTTTTTTATTTCCACATTCTTGTTTGATGAATTTAACAATTTAAATATAAAATGGTTATATATTAGATAATTTGTTTAAAACAAATTGTAGCTTGATTTTTCATGGACGAATAAACGGGCGACACGTGTCATCGACGACATCTGACATTTTCTTAAAAAAATAATTATTTAATTAATTATTTTAATTATTGTGTTATTCATATTAGGGTTTTTTCTTAAATTTCAATTGTAGCATGATTTTATTGTGGACGAATAAACGAGCGACACGTGTCACCGACGACATCTGACATTTTCTTTAAAAAATAATTATTTAATTAATTATTTTAATTATTGTGTTATTCATACTAGGGCATTTTCTTAAATTTAAATTGTAGCATGATTTTATTGTGGACGAATAAACAGACGACATATGTCACTTTCTTATGAAAAAATAAATTCATTGTCTCAGATAAATAAAAACTTACGGAAAACAAAATAAAAATTTACGAAAAATAAAAACTTAAGAAAAACGAAAAATTAATAAAAGAAGAAATACTCTGATATTTAAATTGAACATAGCAATCCAATATTATAACTTATCCTAAATAACATGATCATACATATTTAAAATAGTGTTGAATATCAAAGTATGATTGTTTTTTTTTTCCATCAAAGTATCTTCAATTATTGTGGTTATATAAATGTTTAATACAATAAGATATAATATATTGGAAATGTGTATTCTTTTCATAAACATAAAAGATTAACATATTATATATCATGAGGATGAAAAGTCAAGCTTTTATAAAACCTACTAAAATTTTTATCATATAAACTTGTCATGTAATCTATTATTCATTAACTATTGAATATACAAATCCCACTATTACACATAATAGTATTATTTTATATTAAAAAAATAATATATTTAATATTATTCATGTTAAAATTATTTATAATAAATTACTATAAAAATAAAAATCTAACGGAGGCGCGTGCGCGTGCTAGTGCCGTACGTCTCGCACCGCTAACTACACTGGTTCTTTGTAATCAGCCTTCCTCTTTTGGTTGGAATCATCGTTTTTGTTTTTGAATAAAGGGCGTCCCTTCTCCTCCATTCTCAGGCAAAGACAGAGAGTTGGGAGGGTCCGAATTACGATCACTGAAACCCAAATTCGTAATAATAGTGAACTGAAAAAACAAAGATTGAGAGAGTGCGCGTGTCTTCAACCACACACTATCATCACTTCTTCTGATTCTCCCCCTTTCAAGTTTCAAGGTTCTCTCCTCTCTGCTTTCTTCTTATGTTGACTTTTCATTAATGGATGTCATTTTCTCACACTTCGTAATTTCATCTCGCATACCTCGATCTTACTTCTTTTTGTTATCTTCAGCTTCAAATCTCGTATGTTATCTTCAGCTTCTTTTTTGGTTAAATAGCAACTAATGTTCCTTCTGATATCAAAGCAACGGAACTAATTCTTATAATCATATCATATCTAAGCACAATTTCTCAATCTTACTACCAAGTAGTATTGTTTAGCTTCGTTTGTTTCAATCCTGGAAGGACAGAGTGAATTATTGCCATTTTCGTTATTGTTGTTCTTCTCTTCATTACTTTGGGATTCCTCGACAAACTAATTTGTCTTGTTTTGTGAACTAGGTTGCTTTCTTTTCTTTAATTTTGGTAACGAAATAAATCAAATGATCTCATAAGGCCATTACGAGGAAAAAATAAAAAATGTTGTCATCTTTTATCCTTGAATATCACTACTGCTTTTATTATTGGTGTCTGTTTAATTGCTTTCTGTTCTTCATATTTAAGACTTAAGACTACGATTATATGGTGTGGCCTTTTTTTTTTCCTTTTGGTAATTCGTGGTCTACATAATTTAGTGAAGAAAATAGTGTTTTTAGTCATTGTGCTTTTATAATTACACTTGTTTTTTACATACTTTAATGAGCTCTCTTGTTTTTTTTTTGTTGGCAATCTGTTTTTCTTCTCCCTTTTTAATAGATACAACGTAAACACTTCTTACTTGAGTGATCACATATTTCCATTTTTTTCTTATGAGTAATCTTTTTCTCCTGTCTCAGGAAAAAGAGTTTCAAGGGTGATCTCGGTAAGATTCCCTATATGCAAACCTTCTTGTCTTGTACCCGTTGAGAAATTGGGATACTTGAAATTCTATAAGGAAATCTTCCTTTTGGTCATTATGCATGTCTGGTCCTGTGGCCATAGTTGATAATTTGGATGGAGGAGCACTTTCTTGTGCAGAGAGAGCAAAATCTCTTGATGTCAATTCTAAAATAGACCATCTATCTATATCGACAAATGGTGAAGCTGGTCATTCCTCTGAAATTGTTGGCTTTAGGGTTGGAGAACTCTTACTTTCTAATGGAGAATCATATTCTGGGTCCCTTCTTGGCGATATTCCCGAGGGCCAGGGTACGTATGTGTGGTCTGACGGTTGTGTATATGAGGGTGAGTGGAGACGGGGGATGAGAAATGGGTTTGGAAAAATGCGATGGCCTTCTGGAACAGTGTATGAGGGGGAATTCTCTGGTGGCTATATCAATGGTACGGGAACATATATTGGTTCTGATAATTTGACCTATAAAGGTCGGTGGCGATTGAATCTTAAGCATGGTCTGGGTTACCAAGTTTATCCTAATGGAGATATCTTTGAAGGTTCTTGGATACAAGGAACACCAGAGGGGCCTGGAAAGTATACCTGGGCCAATGGAAATGTATACTTGGGGAATATGAAAGGTGGTACAATGTCAGGAAAAGGAACACTCACCTGGATAAATGGGGACTCATTTGAAGGAAGCTGGTTAAATGGCATGATGCATGGGTTAGGAGTGTATACTTGGGGTGATGGAGGCTGCTATGTTGGTACTTGGACACGCGGTCTAAAAGATGGAAAAGGAACCTTTTATCCAAAAGGCAATCACCTTCCATCTGTGCAAGAAATTTACCTCAGTGCCTTGAGAAAAAGAGGGCTATTGCCAGATTTGAGAAGGCAGAACCAGGTGGGAGATGTCATGGTTGGTCAGAACCAGAGATCAGGCCGTGTTTCATCTGATAAGCTTGCAAAAGGAAACCTGATAAATCTAGAACAGTCTAATAGACAAAATGTTTCTCTTGAAAGGCGTTGGAGTCTTGAGGTATCTATTGAGAAAGTGATTGGGCATGATTCATCATACAGTTTAACAGAATCTGTACCAGAAAGCGGAGATAAAGAGGTTAATTCGAAGATCCCAATTTTGGAAAGAGAGTACACGCAAGGCGTATTAATAAGTGAGCTAGTGTTAAATAATATGTTTTCATTAACGTCTAGAAGGGCAAGACGACTTCAAAAGAAACTCAAAGAGATTAAAAGACCTGGTGAAGCAATCATTAAAGGTCACAGGAGTTATGATCTGATGCTCAGTTTGCAGCTTGGAATAAGGTAAAAGGCACCATTTTGACCTGTAGCACATCGATCTGCTTTAGTTGTTATTATTTGTTGCTATATGATTTATTCTCTGCAAGTATATATCTGAATGCTTTTATATTTATTCCAATGCACATGCTAACATTTCAAGATGAATCTATGTTGGAATGTCGTAACAAAGTCATAAAACCACAATTAGGATTTTGATATGGTTGATGGTTCTATACATTAATTATTGTAATGGCCATGTTCCTTTTCCTTAATTGGAAACTTCTTTCGTTCTTCATTTGGACCAAGAGTGCTCCAATTGAGATCTAGGAACCATATTCAAACTGTAAGATTTTTCAGCTTCATCCAGCAAATATTTGCTTCTTAGGTCTATTTCACAACTTTTAAGTGGAACTTAGATAGCTTATCTTGTTTTCTTACTCTAATTTTCTCTCTCTTTTAAAAAAAGTAATTGCTCATGCAATTCCAGACTAGAGGTGATAGTTAGGCCCCAAGGTGGTGGCTAAAACATTTGAACCCTTGACATTGTAAGTAAAGTTTGCCTTGGGTCCTAGTCCACTTCTAGTGCGACCAACCATTATTAGGTTGTCATGAGGCAAACATAAACTATGAATTGAAGGCACAAAATCTACCTAACCATATTTGCTTTTGCCATGGTTTTGCTTAATAATTTAAACACGTACCTCAATATGGTTAGGTATACTGTGGGCAAGATTACACCAATACAGAGACGAGAAGTTCGGGTATCAGACTTTGGTCCAAAAGCAAGCTTCTGGATGGATTTTCCTAAAGAAGGTTCTCAGTTGACACCACCTCATCAATCAGAGGATTTTAAATGGAAAGACTACTGCCCGATGGTGTTCAGGTTGGTAGTTAACACTTTGGATGATTTGTTTCTTTCACGTGGATTTTATATCATTCATATACCGACTAAGCATGCATGTAAACCTATCCTAGTTTTTTTTAAGTACCTCTGGCTCTAGAATTAAGTAGGTGTTATTGGTATTTTGTATATCCGGAGGACCACAAGGTATGTCTATAATATTCAATGCTACCTGGCTCAATAAATCACTCGTGGTCATTTTTTGTGGATTGTTTGAGTGCATCAGGCATTACATGTGAATAGACAAGTTTTCTATTTTAATTTGAAATTCGGTTTTCTTTTTCTGTTAAAGGAAGAAAATTTGATCTACCATATTATTCCTTTAATTATCCTTAATTTTCTATATTATTCAAAAAAACAGATTTTCCTGGATCTTAAATAATAAATTTTAGGTTTAATATTTTTTTGATAAGCTTTAGGTTTAATTAATCTGTAGGCCCCTGAACTATTTAGAAATTTTCAAATAGGTCCTTTTACTTTAAAAGTTTGTATTTGGTCCCTGAACACAGGAAATTTGTAATTGGATACCTCGTACACTTTTCTGTTAGGGTTTCGTTAGAATTCCAAAAAGTACAAGACCGATTGCTATTTGAATTTTTTCAAAATGTCCAAAGACCCACAACTGGATCACTTAACGGATATTTAACGAAACCCTATTGGAAAAGTGTACGAGGGATCTAATAACAAATTTTCTATGCTTTCAGGGACCCAATTACAAACTTTTAAAGTATATGGACCTATTTAAAAATTCTCAAATAGTTCAGGGATCTTTAGATTAATTTAACCTAAATTTTATGCACATCCTTACTGAATTATAATGCCTTGATAGTGTGAATAGAAGCATGAAATAATTCCTCAATATTAGCTCTTAATTGTGTGATTTTAATCAAATTACTTTGGATTTCATGTTGAATCCTTGCTTCAACAACAAGAATACTTCGAAGCATTCTGTTGATGTGTAAACTTTCATTATGCTGGAATAGTAATCTGAGCATAACACCAGTTGAGTTGTGCTTTTACCTGTATAGGATATTTTGCATTTACTCGTGCTATGAGAGTTGATTTTTTTTATCCATATAAGATCATAAATATGAGCGAAAAGAAGAGGGGAAGAAAACAGAAAATTACTTGCAATTATGGAAGTTTACCTTTCATGCTATACAATTGTGAATGTATAAATTCATACATTAATTAATGATGGAACAGTCATTACAGCTCCTCTTTCTCCTCCTTCACTTTCTTCATTTCCCTTTTCATATGTTTGTTAGATATGACCTTCTTCAGACCTTTTGCAGAAATTTAAGGGATTTGTTCAAGATTGATGCTGCCGACTACATGATGTCCATTTGTGGAAATGATGCTCTGAGGGAATTATCTTCCCCAGGGAAAAGTGGTAGTGTCTTTTTCCTGTCTCAGGATGATCGTTTCATGATCAAGACGCTGCGAAGATCTGAAGTCAAGGTGTGTTGAAATACATGTTTCATTTTGGTCCAATAAAAAATTGAAGGTCGGCACTTGACATTAATGGGCAGTCAGCATTTATTTTCATAACATTTGTCATGTTTCGGGTTAATCTCTCTTTTCTTGTGTCCCGAGTGGACTCTTTTGTATACATTCACTGTACTCTATTGTCCCCATGCGGCTCGTAAAAGAATTTCCATTACTGAAATACAAAAAATTTGTGGATTTTGAATGGCAGAATATGCTACAGCAAAGAATTATCAGAGATATAACTGTTTTAAATTGTAGAAATAATCTATATCATCATGATTCTGTGGCAACTGACGTTTTTCCTTTAGAATAATGTTTTGTGTGTTGGATGAACCTAGTGTAGTTGTATATGCCCCTTCACCAGGGAGCAGTTTCTCTTGATTTTGTTCAGAGGTTTCTATAGAAAAAAGGAGGCCAAAAAAATTGTGTTTTGCAGTGGTGCTTGTAGAAGAGAAATTCTCACATTTTCAAAGGCATTTCTTTGACACTGGATTTTCTCTTGTATGAATTGCATTTATGTCCTTTCTCTGGTGCCCTTCTCATAGCTGTTTTAAGGGTGTTTCCATTTCTGATATGAAGAGAGACTAGACAGTTTTGCATTCTTGAACACCCCCTCTTTCCCTGTCGTTTTATCTTTTCAATTTAGGGGATATCTTATCGTCCCCTTAATTCTGCTTTCTCTGCTTTATCTCTAAAAATCATTTTTCAATCCACAATAAGAAAAATAAAATTCAGCTATTAGCTAATACTTTCTGAAGCAACTTGTGGTAAGACGTTTGGTAATGTTATCTTAGTATTTACCTGTTATTTTCTACACGTTTTTAGTATAAAATGCAAATTCCAGTGACCAAAATTTGACATGTAGGTTCTTCTAAGAATGCTTCCGGACTATCATCATCATGTGAAGTCTTATGAAAATACACTCATCACAAAATTTTTTGGCCTGCACAGGATTAAACCTTCAAGTGGTCAAAAGGTAATGCTCATATTGCCTTACTGCATTTTCTGTGCCCGAGTCATTTTATGTATCAATTATGGCTGGCACGACTTGCATCTTAACACTCGCAATCTGAAATATCAAGTATGGAAATTATCATCAAGCAAACTTACTGCATCAAACATTTGAATCTATCATAACTTGTATCTTTCATGCAAAATGAATAATATACATTTCCTTTTAAATAGGAAGGTAATATTTGTATGTAATTTTCTGTCTTGCAGTTTCGCTTTGTTGTAATGGGAAATATGTTCTGCACAGAATTAAGGATCCATCGGAGATTTGATTTGAAAGGTTCGTCTCTTGGACGGTCATCATACAAGATAGAAATTGATGAGAATACAACTCTTAAAGATTTGGATCTGAACTACCGATTCTACTTGGAACCATCTTGGCGGGAGTCTTTATTAGAGTAAGTGGTACTGTGGTAGTTACATAAATCTCATTTATTCTTGCATTTGGGATTCTTTTATATGATAAAAGAAGAAATTTTATTAGAAGGAATATAAAGAAAAGGAAGATAAGATATTCTCCTTAGACTAAGTAACAAAGAACAGCAAGTGGATAGAAACAAATGTGTATACTTTTATTTAGTACATTACAGGTTTCTGAAGTAGGAAGCTGAAGCCATAGACCATATTTTGATACTGTATCCGTATGCAATGAACATGTAGATATTTTTAGGGCAACATTCTTTTTCCTCCCCCTGCCTCCCAAAATATGATGTTCTTAACTTCTTATTAAGAATTTGTAACTTCCAAAATTTTGTCTGATGAGCTTTGTAATCCCAACTTTTTATGATTTATAGTTCTGCACACAAACAAATAATTGGCATAATATCTTAAGATTGCAGCATACTTAAATATAAGCTCGATTTCTCTAATGCATATATCTTGACTGCAAAAATTGAATGTTTCCTCCTCCTCATACTTTTGTGCAGGCAGATTGAAATCGATAGCAAGTTTTTGGAAGCACAGCACATTATGGATTACAGCCTTCTTCTTGGTGTTCATTATCGAGCTCCCCAGCATCTGCGTACTCTCATGTCATACAACCAAAGTACAAGTGGGGATGGATTAGCAATTCTTGCAGAGGAAGGTGGGCATCAGACCTATCTAGTAAAGCTAATGAAATGATTTATAGTTGGCCGTTAAATGATTGATGCTTATTTCTGGAAAGTATTTATAATTAAATTGAGGTTCCTTTGGTTAAAAGTCTGCATCCATCAAACTATGAAACCTATTACTTGGATTGGAATGCAGAGAAAATGCCATGCCCACCAACCCTTGATGTGACCAGCAGATGATACAAGTGCTCCCTTCTTAGGTATTATTAAATAGTGAAGAAGATCAAATCTATGAGCAGTATTTCTGAATTTTTTTTTGTCACGTCCTGATTTGGCGTATGTAGGAAGAGAAGGATCTAAGAGAGAGAACCCAGCCTGTCTGAATGTTTCAGTAATTGGCACTGTATACGTCTTGGTTATAGTAGAGCTGGAGGCCATGTAAAACCTGTAGTACAAGTTATAACACAAGAGTGCAAGAGTGGTATATTATAAATTACTATTAAGCATTAACAATGTACAACTTATATCCAACCTTTTGTTATCAGCTATTTCTGTGCTGATAGTTTTGTAACATAAAACAGGTATGATATGATTCTCTATTTTCAACTTTTTTATAAGTCATTAATAGGAACCATTTTAAAAAGGCTTATAGATTATGTAGAATTTTGTTCATTATGCATTCTAATTTTCTTTTTCTAATAATTTTTTTTTCTTTTTAAATCTGAGCAAGAACATTTATTCGGCTTAGGGCATAAGTAATTTTCATGTTACCTGAATATGTTATCTCATCTATGACTTATATTCTTGTTTTTTCTAGTAGAACTGTAAACATTGAACTGATTAATTTTTAAATTTTGCTCATGATCATCTGGTAGACCCTCTGGAGGATGAAGTATCCAACTATCCACAAGGCCTTGTTCTGGTTCCTCGAGGAGCAGATGATAATAGTGTTGTTGTAGGCTCTCACATGAGGGGTAGTCGTTTGCGAGCTTCATCTGCTGGTGATGAGGAGGTGGATCTACTTCTACCTGGTACAGCAAGGTATTGTCAATGATTTTGATGATGTTATTAATTAATTCTTTAGAACTTCATCATATTGCACATGCTATCCTAGAGCATGTTTGGGAAAGTTTTTTTTACCTATGAAAACAGCTTCCTTTTTTTTTGTTGTAAAAAAGGTTGTTTCGAGTTTGATGTGATATGTTTGGCAAACTTGATTAAATTATGAAAAAAGGGTTTTATAGGAAAACAATGATTTTCAAGAAGCTAGCTAACAAACAAACATTATTAATTTAAAAAAATAACTTCATACCCTTTTTTTGTAATTTACTATATAAAAGTGGTTATTTTTTACACAACCCAAACGAATAATTTATCCTAAAATCGCTTTTCAATAAACATACCTAAACATAAAACGTATTCTATTCTATTTGATTATTATTGTATATATAATGGATTGTTGAAATAATATATTTTTTTCCAGTTAATTCAAACACACTCTTCGTATTATTAGTGCATTTCATATGTTAGAAAAGTTATATTTTTAAATTCACAATCACTTGGATGTTCATAAGATAAAGACAATTGGGACCATTGCGACTGACAGATGGTTCAGCGGCTCTCCTAATTTAAGGACAAGAGTGGTGAGATTGGGAAATCATCTATTCATTACCAAATGGTTGCATGCGAGCTCCTGTTTGAACTATGAACTCAACCAAATTCTTGTTGATCTATTCAAATCTTATATTTGGAAAGCATTTTTAAAAGGCTGGGAGTGGGAGCTTACCATCACTTTCAAGCTGGGGAGAGAGAGAATATATGATGTGCTTTGCCACAAAAATGAGACATTACAATGCTTAACCTTTCCTAGTCACTTGGTGACTGGAATCTTTTTGCATCCTAAAACTCCATTACATTCATCGCACATTTTTGCGCTTGTATTTTCTTTATAAGAGATTAAGGCTAGAATGTGGACTCCCACATTATTGCTACATGCTAGATTGGAGCTATCCATATAAAGACCATATATTCTAATAATGTCGGTATTTCATCCAGGATCTAAATGTTTAAAATTGTTCCTTTACATTACAATTGGATGATTGCTACAATATTGCAGACTGAGGTATTGTTTTCTTCCTTTACTACTTGTTCAGCAGACTCCAAATCCAGCTTGGTGTGAACATGCCATCAAGGGCAGAGCAGATTCCAGGAGAACAAGAAAAGCAAATGTTCCATGAGGTGTCCGATGTCGTACTGTACCTGGGTATCATTGACATATTGCAAGACTACAACATGACTAAGAGGATTGAACATGCATATAAATCTCTTCAGTTTGATTCATTGTCTATCTCGGCTGTGGACCCTACGTTCTACTCACACCGCTTCCTGGATTTTATTCAGAAAGTGTTTCCACCAAATGCATTGGCAGGTTAAGGTTTTGGAGGTTAAACTGAACCATTTGGTTTATTCAGAAAGTGTGAACATTACCACCTTTTTATGTCTGTGATAGAACTAGACCAAATTGAATGAAAAATAGTGTTTCATGAATTCTGGACTTTAAACTCTCTTTCTCTTCACTCCTCGCTCTCTATAATTGGATGTTTGATAGATAAACTTTTGGAATAACACGGGATCTTAGCCAAATTAGTGGGAGTGTGTGGGCCAAGAAATTACCCTTGTTATTGTGTAAAGTGGGGCAAAGGTTGCATGCATAGCTGCCAAGATGATTGCGCATGAAACAGGGATCTGTTGGCCAGATCAATGGTCACCTGGGTCAGACTCCGAAGAGATAAACCACATGATTTCGTGTTCTGATTTTTATGATGATATAAGCCAGAGGAGATCAAGAATAATCATACCATGCAGTGTTAGAAGAGACTAGAGAGGAGGGTTGGGCAACTAAATGCATAGCAATGTTAGGCAACTCATACCAACTATCGACATAATAACAACCATGTAACATAGAGCGTCACTTTATTTTTATTTTTATTTTTGTTGCTAATAAGTGCTTTTAGCCCATCAGTTAAATAATTAGTAAAAGGTATATTTTTTTTTTTACAGGGAAACTGTACACCTCTTAATGTATTGAATATAACATTTTTTTTAAATAAATAAAAACCTATTTTTTTATTCATTAACCCATGCTATTAGAAAATTAGTCAACATTTGTAAAAAAAATCTTTAAATATTGATTGTCATTTGCCAAGAGTGTTTTCTAGTTGTAGCAAGCAGTGGACCATCATCATTATGAGCTTCCTAGTTGATGTCTTTTTTTTTTTTTTTGATACTATAAGGTTTAGATTGGAGGAAGGCACGCCCCCCTGCAAGCCAGTGAATATCACTAACCTCAACGAGGATTTATAGTAGAATTTACATATTACCTATCAACGGCGGAGATCTAAGAATCCTAGTTGATGTCTTTTTCTTAAAAACTAAAATAAATATATAAAACTAGTAGATGGAAGTCGCCACTGATGATGTCTACGGGGTTCTAAGTCTTAGGTAATCATCATCTACTTCATTCAAGTTGTGGGTCGTTCTAAATCTTGATTAAGACTAGAAAAATGTTAATCAATGCTTTTAAGACTAAGGAATTCAAAGATAAAATTATATATATAAATTATCACTAGCACTTTATATACAAATTCATATGCAATTCAATAATTTTCTACGTTAATTTTTTTTCTTAAAAAATCATCACATAATAATAAATTTGAAACGAAACTTATTTAAGCTAAAACAATAAAATCCAAATAGGAAGAAGAATTGTTGTATTGATGAATGATTGATTCCATAAGAGCCATGATAGGCTAATTACCAATGACCTCTGTATATGATAAACCCTAGGCTAATTTGTGCGAGGAAGAGAGTCCCCCCTAATGAGGGTGAACGTCTTTCTTTTATAGCCCTCTTGGTGGGCCTAACTTTAGGTTTGACCCAATTTAGTTTATTTGGATCAGGAATTGTACAAGGTCTAATTCTGGGAGGAACAGAATTGAAAAGTTCTTTTCTTTTTTCTTTTTCTTTTGGTAAGCAAAGAAGAGTCCTTTTCAATCCTTTCTTAAATGAGCAATGATAGTTGTACACAGATTTGATGTCCAACATCGTGTGTGTGTGTATATATATATATATATATATTCATTCACATTTATTAATTTATTTTTTTTCTCTCATCACATGTATTTAATACTTTAAAACAACCTATCCCATATGGTGTTTACCATAGATGTCCCAAAAATGTGTACAATTATCATTTCTGTTCTTAAATAGAACAAATCAGAATTAGTATGTGAGAAGCCATTTTCTTCTCAAAAATAAAATCTGACTCATAAATCTCCATCCGTCAAAATCAGCAGTTGAGAATAGAAAGTGTCCTTGGAAAGGAAACACTTTGGGTTTAAAAATAAAATGTGCAATGAAGGAAGGCAATTGGCCTCTCAACCAAACCTATTTCAAAAAATGGGAAGTTTTGTGTGGCCATGTATAATGGGGCCATTCATATTGGTGCCCCTCCGTTTTGATAGTAACATTTCACCTCATGGGGATGGGGGGTTGGGTTGGATGGTCTTTCAAGCAGGGTGCATGCCTCTTATGTGCAACATATTTTATTGTCAACAAATTGTTGTCATTGCTTATTGCTTACATATTAATTCTTTAAACAACTTGTATTTCACTCAGATATGGATCTAAAAATTATAAAATATTGGCTATGCAGATTTGACAGATACAAGAGCACGCCCATATAAAAATCAATGATCATGATAGATTCCTCTTCCCGTTAAGTTATTGGTCTAAATATAAGATTGTGGAATGTGCAAGGAAGGATACAATCTGATAACATCTCACACCCAAACTTCCAAAGGGTGTGAACCAAAAAGATAACATGCATCAATTATTATCATACTTATCAGAAATGTGGTATTTGAAGATACACAGGTCGGGTCAGGTATATTCTAACATACTATTTAAAGGGTTGTCAAGTGAATCTAATAACTATTATTATGATAGTATCAACGAAGGTTAGTTCAGTTGGTAAGGATTTGATTCATGACCTACAAAGTTGTGAGTTCAAATCTCAGTATATATATATAAGTTTTACTACATTGAAAATTTTGAATTATTTTGAAAATGTAGGGTGAAACAACATGAGAATGAAAGGCATAAATAATCAATAATGCTGTTTTAAGAGAAAAACCTCAGTTTTACCAAGTAGCAGCAAGCACCCTTTATTTTGTCACGATATGAAGGTACAATAACATGATGATAACAAGGGGGGAAAGGCATAATTAGTGTTAGCTAAGTTGATAGCTTTGTGATATTGGGAGATTGTTTTTTTTTATGAATTATTATCATTAGGACCTTTGACTTTGACTCCCTCGTGACATTGTAAGGATCTCACAAGTTTTGGTCCTTTGGATAGACTCCACACGTATTATATATCAGCGAATCCAACATGAATCGTTCCTCATAAGGTGTAGTGTAGTCAATTTTTTTTGGATAAAAGATGTATATAGGGTGCGTTTGGATAAACAACTTAATTAAGAGCTTATCACATAAGACCTTATCGCATGAGAGCTTATGCCATAAACGCTTAAAGAAAGAAAAAGAAAGAAAGGGGCATGAGAGGATTCGAATAGTGAAAAACATGGAGAGGGTGTTTAGTGCATAAGCTCTTATGATAATTCCATAAGCTTCTCCCAGTGACTTATGAAAATAAGTCATAAACTCCTTATGGGATGGCATAAGTTATTTTTATAAGCTCTACCAAATACACTGCATAAGAGCTTATGTCATCATATAAGTTAAAAGGAGCTTAAATAAACTCTTCCAAACACCACCATAAAACAGAAAAAGCAACAAGGTTGGGTCGAAAAAACAGAAGTAATCTATGCTTTGCTATGTTTAATAGCATTGCTTTCAGAGTAAACCACACCAATCCCAACTTCACACGTGGGGCATAGAGTTTTAGGACAAGAACCTTGCACTCCACATGAAATGGCATAAAGTTGGGAACTCAAAACATCAAAAACTCAGAAAAACAGAAAAAAGAAAAGAATAAATACGTTGGTGTGTTGTGTCAGCTCAGCACAACTGGTTGTTCCTCAACTCAGGCAAAGGAAGGGTAGCTCTTTTCTTTCTCTCTCTTACTTTCTCTGTCTTTACAAACATCAAATAATGAAATAAATGAATAATATGTTGCTAAGGTAATGCCGCATCACATTTTCTTACAGGGTAGTCTAGCCTTTCTCTTTCTCTTTCTTTCTTTACTAGCAGAAGTTCCTTTCACTGTACCTTTTAGAGACAGGCACAGGCACAAGCACACACATACACATTTATTGCAAAGAGAATGAGTTCATCCTCAGGTCAAAGCAGTGGTGCCTATGATCTCTCTTTCAAGATCTTGTTGATTGGTGATTCTGGTGTGGGAAAAAGTAGCCTACTTGTCAGCTTCATTTCAAGCCCTGTTGGAGATCTTACACCCACCATTGGTAATTTATTTTTGCCGATTGCATAAACCAATTATCTTTGTGTGGTTCCTCACTGTAATTTTGTTACTGTTACTTGTATCCCCAAGCCCTTTACAAGCATGTGATTTCACTGTCACACTTCTTTCTTATAAATTGTGGATCTATTATTTACAGTGACATTATTAAAGTTGAGTGTTGAATTTGTGATTTTTTTTTCAAATGAGTTTTAGTTGAGAAGCTGCTTTAATTACATTTCAGACTCATTGAAAATCAGTTCATCTTCATTTTACTTTGTTGTTATGATTGAATCAATTGGCCTTAGGTTGTTGATTTTGACTAATACTTTGGCAATCTGATGTCATTGTTTACACATTAAATGCTCTATTATTTTGTTTCTTTTCTGCCACTAGAAATAACAAATTATTGAATTTATGCTCTCCTCGCAATAGCCATGCTGCTTTTTTCTGATATGAGTTTTGATATGATCTAATGTCGTTTCCATGATCTGTAGGTGTTGATTTTAAGATCAAAATGCTCACAGTAGGCGGGAAGAGATTAAAACTAACAATCTGGGACACTGGTAATATGTAGTCAAATCATATGCTTTCAGTTCTTGAAATTATACCTTTTGTTGCTGGCAGCATGTAAATTTTGATTCAAACAAATAGAATGAAATGCCCCTCTTAGAGTCTTTCTGTTGAATCACCTGTCCATTGACTTACAATAACATTACATTACATCTATTGCAGCTGGGCAGGAAAGGTTCAGGACTCTAACAAGTTCTTACTATAGAGGAACACAAGGAATAATTCTCGGTATATGCTAAAATGACTTATGTACATGTGTTATTTGATTTTTCTGCTTTATGGAGAATTTTGTGTTTGCAACTAACATTGTTAGACTCTGTTTCAACTCTACTTTCATTGATGCTCTTGACATTTGTTATTTAAGAGTGATGCCTGATAATGGAAGATCAAAAGTATGCATTTGCAAGGAATACTAACATTTGTTATGAACCATGTTTTAAAGCTGTTCCATGGTTAATTTTGGGTTAAATGTATATAGTAGAAATAAGTTGTGTAATAACTTTAATAAATTATTATATAGGTTTTACAATTGCAATTATGGTAACAAGTGGCTTCTCAAAATCATCCCCCAAAGGCAATTCATTACTTTTTAGCAGCGCCATAATTATTCCTATTGTCTGTTGTGTTCATTTTTGGCTTGAAGAATTTGTTAAGCACATTTTTATTGGGGCTATTGGGGTCTTTCTGAAACCAACAATTTGTAATGGATAAGATGGTTAATGCATGTGCTTGAATTATTTATTGCTAGTTAGCATCTTTCAAATGTGATGCTTTCTATTTATATAGTGCTTCATTTTCTCTTCCTTTTAGTTTATGATGTCACAAGGAGGGACACCTTTACAAACTTATCAGAAGTGTGGTCTAAAGAAGTGGAACTCCATTTAACTAATCAAGATTGCGTGAAGATGCTGGTTGGAAATAAAGTTGATAGAGTAAGTTTTGTGCTCTAGAATTGGGCTTGAATGCAATGTCGCATCGATTATGATGTTAAACAAGAACCTCACTTCTAAAACACATGCTTTAGATTTCTTATGCAATCAAAATTAGAAACACAGACGTCCAAATTTAAAGGGTTCTTATGTTGATGTATTCCATTTATTAATTTCTATAATGGTTTTATTTCTCTATTATAGGAGTCTGAAAGGGCTGTGAGCAGAGAAGAGGGTTTAGCTCTTGCCAAAGAACTGGGGTGTTTGCTTTTGGAATGTAGTGCTAAAACTAGAGAAAATGTGGAGCGGTGCTTTGAGGAACTTGCTCTAAAGGTATAGTTTTAGAAGTATTCTTTGATGCTGTTTTTTCCTTGTGTACAAGATTTTTCAAGTACTTGGCAGTAGAGGCACACATTAATCTAAGCATAACCATTTAATTTGATACTTCAATTTGCGTAGAGAAATGTAGAAGTGGTTTCTACTGCTTTTTCTTTTCTTGTGATTTGTACCCAAAAAAAAAGAGAAATGTAAAAGGTGTTTTGAAAGGTAGTTACTACATGGAAAATGTAAAACAAGGAATATGATAATTTTGCATGATTGAAAGTTCTATTGTAGATTAATTATTGTGAGTTGCTTTTCCCTATTCAATCATGACAAATATGTATGGCACCATTTCATAGATAATGGAAGCTCCTAGTCTTTTGGAAGAAGGATCAACAGCAGTTAAAAGGAATGTTTTAAAGCAGAAACAGGAACCCCAAGCATCCCAAAATGGTGGTTGTTGCCCTTAAAATATGCTGCATTGTGGACACAGAGTCTTAACCAGCACATCTTGGTTAAATCCTGTATATGTAAACTTCCTCCCTAGTTTCTTACTGTTTCCATTGTCTTTTGGTTGCTTAATTAATTTTATTACCACAATGGTGAAGTTGGAAACAATGAAGCCTATTAGCTTGTGTAAAGTTGTTTGCCTATGAATGATGTATCATTTATGTGTTACTACTTCCTTGTCCCAAATGATCAAGATACTGCAACTGCAGTTGGCATGTATTTTTATTGTGAACACTACACCTAACTAATCCAACAATTTGGTTAATCCTTGTAGGCAAGAAATTGTTTTACTTCAAATTACTAGTTTAGGATCTACTAGCATGTCCTGCTTTTGGCGATAATAGAGTATAGTTGCCTATTGTAAGCCAAAGTCCATAACTGATTGTGCTGAGTCAGCACTGATTCAGTTATGGACAGCTTGGCAGTTAGTAGCAGTTAGGTCATTGTTTTTGTATAGCAGTTAGCATACTGCACAGGCTATAAATAGCCATAGTTGTATTCCATCGATTTTATGATCTGAATAACAGAATCGATTCTGAGTTTTTCATTTTCAATCTTTCTCTCTATCTTTCTCTATCTCTCTCTTTCTGTTCTTCTTCTTTATGGTATCTAGAGCTTGAATCTGGGCCTCAATTCTCTCTCATGGCCGCATCACCATCTAGTCCTAGCCCTAACAATCCCTTCAATGAACCAATTCCTTCTTCAACAACATCTGCAACTGGTGCGACTTTCAATCCTTCTCTTTCGGTGAAGCTCGATAATCAAAATTTCTTGCTCTGGAAGCAGCAAGTGGAAGCAGTGATCATTGCTCACAAGCTGCATCGATTTGTCAACAATCCTACGATTCCTCCTCAATTCACTTCTGAGGTGAATCGCGAGCTTGGAATTGAGTCAGAAGCATATCAGTTATGGATTGTCCAAGATCAAATGTTGTTCACCTGGCTCCTTGGATCACTCTCTCCGTCAATTCTTCCTCGTTTTCTAGGCTGCAAGCAGTCATGGCAAGTATGGGACAAGATCCACAAGTTCTTCTACTCACATCTCAGGGCAAAGGTACGACAATTTCATTCGGAATTGAAGAACACTAAGAAAGGATCAAGATCAATTTCAGAATATCTTCTCAGAATTCGAGCGATTGTGGATTCGCTTCAAGCTATGGGAGATCCTATTTCTGAACAAGATCACATTGATGTAGTCTTAGACGGTCTCCCCGAAGAGTTCAACACCTACGTGATGATGAGATATGGACGCAGTGACTCGCCTTCAATCGATGATATTGAAGCTCTTCTTCTTATCCAGGATGCTCAGTTCGACACGTTCCGTCAAGAATTGACCACCCTCGCATCAATTTCGGTCAATATGGCTCAAGCCCCAAATCGCCGAACGGAAACCCTAATTCCGATAGATCACGGTCTAACTTGCAGCGATGACTTTCGGGTGGTTCCTATCGAGGCGGCAGGAGGTCGCAATCGTTGTCGCAGATCGGGCGGGGGTCGTGGGCCGAGTAGGATCGAAACCTACATGTCGGCTATGTCGCAAGTATGGTCACGAGTCCTTCAACTGCCGGTACGAGTTCGATGAAACCTTCGTGCCACCACCGATGCCTCCTCCCAATCCTGTTCCAACCAATCAGAACAGCTATTCAGTGCGAGAAAATTATCCAACTAATCCAGCTCAAGGTCTCTTGCCTAGACCATCAGCTCCTCAAAATATGAACTACCAGCAACCACAGGCCTACATGGCTTCTCAGACACCCCAGTATGCATCAACTCCTCAGTTTAAGGCTCACAATGAACAGCAGTTTGAGTCGCAGACCTGGTACCCTGACTCTGGTGCATCACATCATCTTACTGCTGATGCACAGAATCTAAATCAAAGCACATCTTTCGGGGGCAGTGACCAGGTGCTCATGGGAAATGGGCAAGGTCTAAACATAAACTCCATAGGTTCCTCTACTCTTTATTCCTCTAAGAACCCTCACATTATTTTTTCACTTCATAATCTATTACTTGTGCCCACTATCACAAAGAATTTAGTCTCTGTTTCCAAATTTGCTCTTGATAATAATGTGTATTTTGAGTTTCACCCTTATTCATGTTGTGTAAAATCACAGGACTCTAATCAAGTCTTGCTTGAAGGCTCATTAGGGAGTGATGGCCTCTACTCCTTCAAGAATCTCAACATTCTTAAGGACATCTTACCCTCAAGATCACTGTCACCAAGTTCAGAGTCTCTTAGTTGCTTTCCCATTGTAAATACAAATACTATGTCTCTTTGTTTCCAATTCTCTCAATACTTGGCATTGTAGGCTAGGTCATGCCCATCATAATGCTGTAAAAACAGTCTTACAGACTTGTAATCTTCCATTGTCTAATAAAAGTGATCTTGAATTCTGTAATGCTTGTTGTATGGGCAAAGCCCATAGACTTTATGCCCCTCCCTCTCTTACTACTCATGATACTGCCTTTGAGCTAATACACACTGATCTTTGGGGTCCCCGCACCTTTTGTTTCCTCCGGAGGTTATAGCTACTATATTACCTTTGTTGATGCTAAAACCAGATTCACTTGGATATATTTTCTAAAACAAAAGTCCGATGCTCTAACTTCCTTCAAACTCTTCTTTAATCTCATCCAAACTCAATTTTCTCGCCAAAATCAAAGCTGTTCAACTGGATTGGGGTGGAGAATTTCGTCCCTTCACTAATTTTCTAAAAGAATTTGGTGTCACTCACAGGCTAACTTTGTCCTCACACTTCTCATCGAATGGGACGGTGGAGAGGAAGCACAGGCAAATTGTTGAAATGGGTTTAAGCCTCCTCTCTCATGCCTCTATTCCTATGACTTCATCGGGATCACAGCTTCACTCAAGCTGTGTACCTCATAAATAGGTTACCAACAGTTGCACTTAAAGAATTTTCCTCCCATTTCCATGCCTTATTTGGCTCTCCACCCGATTACACTGTCCTTAGAATCTTTGGTTGTGCATGCTTCCCTTTTCTAAGACCATACAACAAACACAAAATTCAATTTAGGTCAACTGAGTGTATCTACCTTGGTCTTTCTCCTCAACATAAAGGTCACAAGTGTCTTGCTCCAAGTGGCAGAATTTATATTTCAAAGGATGTCCTCTTCAATGAAACTAGTTTTCCTTATCCAAGACTGTTTCCCTCAACCAATCCCTCTCCCCCTCCTGACATACCCTATTCCAGTTCTATTCCTATTCCACAATATTCCCTACTGTTCCCAACCCCTCTGAATCAATACCACTCCCACTCTCTGAGTCCTAACCACATCAACTCATCTAATCATCACACTCCTCCCTCAGTTTCTCAAAACCTAGCTTCTCAATCACTAACCTCACCTATTCCCGACCCTCGGTCAGTCCGATTGCCTCCCACATCTCCCATTCCAGGAGATGCTCGCCTCGATCCTCTGTCTTTAGTGTCGCATCCCCACCTCTCTGTGACTAACACTGCAGCATCCTCCACCTCTTCCACTGCTCCTCTTCTCACTCTTCCTACAAATTCTCATCCAATGCTAACCAGGTCTAAGACTGGTTGTCTACCTCCGAGTGTCTACCTGACTCATCTTGAACCCTCTACTGTCAAAGCTGCCCTTGCCAGTCCACACTGGCATGCAGCCATGAAGGATGAGCACAATGCTCTCCTCAACAATAATACATGGACCCCTGGTCACTCTTCCCCGATAGGAAGGCTATAGGCTGCAAATGGGTTTTCAGGGTTAAAGAGAATCCTGATGGCAGCATCAACAAATATAAAGCCAGGCTAGTGGCCAAAGGCTTCCATCAACAGCATGGATTTGATTTCCATGAGACTTTCTCACCGGTTGTAAAGCCAGTCACCATTCGGATTATGCTCACTTTGGCTCTCACACACCAATGGCGATTCAGCAAATTGATGTGAATAATGCCTTCCTAAATGGGCACTTAAGTGAAGAAGTCTATATGTTGCAGCCACCAGGCTTTGAATCAGCAGATAGGTCACTTGGTTTGTAAACTGCACAAGGCCCTATATGGTTCGGAAACAAGCCCCACGGCATGGTATGAAAGATTGGCAAAAGCCCTGGTTCAGATATGGGTTCTCCACCAAGCAAGTGTGATCCTCTCTGTTTGTGTACTCTCACAAAGTGTGGCTGCATATGTTCTGGTTTATGTAGATGATATCCTCATAATGGTTCCTCCACTCCCTTTATCAATCAGTTGATCAAGAAACTCAATGTTCGATTTGCTTTAAAAGAGCTTGGCCCTCTCGGATTATTTTTTGGGTATTGAGGTTAAACACCTCCCCTCGGGTAACCTTCTTTTAACTCGGTCCAAGTATGTTCGAGACTTACTAGCCAAGGCCAATATCTTTGGAAGCAAAAGGGATTTCTTCACCAATGATCAAGAATCGCAAGCTTTCAAAGTTTGGAACCGACACCCTCTCGGACCCTCGGTTTGCAGGTCAGTCGAGTAGGGGCCCCTGCAGTATGCCACTCTCACCGAGGCCGGATATAGCATTCGGTGTCAACAAAGTATGCCAATATATGGCTAATCCATTGAACTCTCACCGGGCAAAGTCAAGAGAATATTGAGGTATCTCAAAGGCTCCATCAACTATGGATTGCTCCTAAGACCAGCTCTCCCGTAAATCATCCTTTTCGCCTAATCGCATACCGTGATGCAGATCGGGCAAGTGACCCAGATGATGAGAAGATCCCACTGGATCTTGCATCTTTTTGGTCCTAACTTGGTATCATGGTGCTCCAAGAAGCAACCATTAGTTGCTCGTTCAAAGACAGAGGCAGAGTGCAGGAGCATGGCCAACAACATTGCGGAACCGACTGGATTCGGTCCCATCGACCGAGCTAGCCATTCCCTTTCTTTGCTCCAAAACTCTTTTGTGATAACTTAAGTGCAGTCTCTGTAGCACATAATCCAGTTCTTCATGCTCGGACTAAACACATTGAGTTAGACATCCACTTTGTGAGAGAAAAAGTCCTTGCCAAAGCTCTATCTATTCATCATGTGCCAAGTGCAGACCAACTTGCAGATTCACTCACTAAGCCTCTTTCCTCCACTCAGTTTGTATCTTTAAGGACCAAACTCAATGTGGTTGCTTGTCAACACCCACCTTGAGTTTGAAAGGGGGCTAATAGAGTATAGTTGCCTATTGTAAGCCAAAGTCCATAACTGATTGTCTTGAGTCAAGACTCGATTCGATTATGGACAGCCTTGGCGATTAGTAGGATGATTAGGTCATTGTTTTTGTATAGCAGTTAGCATACTGCACAGGCTATAAATAGCCATAGTTGTATTCCATCGATTTTATGATCTGAATAACAGAATCAGTTACAGTTTTTCATTTTCAATCTTTCTCTCTATCTTTCTCTATCTCTCTCTTTCTGTTCTTCTTCTTTAGGCGATTGCAATTTGCAAATGCAAGGTAGGACATGCCTGTAAGTGTATAGATAGGCTTAGTACTCATAAATTGAGTAATAATACTTGCACAATCTTGTATTCACAAACTTGTACAAACTATATAGGTAGCTATGTCAAAATTTAGTGGGCAAGCCCCACATTACTTTCTCTTTTAAACTCATATATGTAGCCTGCTATGTAATTTGTGCAGGTTTATGAATAAAAGGATCTCGCAAATCAGCTAAAAAAAGGATTGTGCAAATATTATTACAAATTTAAATGCATCTTTTTGTTAGGATAAATAAAAGAGTGGCTGCCTAATTCCTCACAAGGATTTGTATTGATGTACAAATTCTACCTTTCTTGTGAAATAAGGATAATTTATTGCATCTCAAAGCCTAAACACAACTGCATGAGTAGTTTGTACACAGTTTCTGAAGTTAGAATGTGTAAGAAGCATCACTCAACTCAATCTGATGCTGCCAGTGCCAACAAATATCTAATATACTCACAATTTGTCTGACTAAACAAAACAAAAACTTTTCTATACATCTGTCCAGTTAATCAAAGCCTTGGAAAAGTTTCTTCAACAAAAAATTTATGGGAAATTACAAGATCAATAGCAAACTACTATTTTGCCTTTCAAACTGTGCTCAACACCATATGATGACAGGGGAACAGATGATGATTTGTGAGTACCTGCGAGAACTCATGAGTTGCAGCATGCTGGTTTCTGCAGCATGCATTATGGTATCAATAAACAATAAGCAGCATGCTGGTTTCTGTGGCATACTTGTCAGATGCATGCTGCTCAATGTTCCCGATCCAGTTCCTGATGTCTGCAGAAATATTGAACTATAACCATGAATATGTAATTCTGCTTAATGTTTATTGATACCATAAACTGCTATTTTTTTTTATTTTTTTATTGTATAAGCATACCATAAACCACTATAATCTGAAGAGAAAGAGAGACGAAAGAAGAGAGTGAGATAGTGCAATACTGTTAAAAGATAATTCATCTGTTACATCGTAGACCAGCAATATAACCACGGCTCCCCTGTAATAAAGAATAACAGAAGCTTTTTTTTTGTGTATGATACCCTCTATATTTGGAAATTATAAATGGACTTCGACTAATACAAGTTGAGTCGAGAAGACCAATTTAAGGGGGCAAAGCTCTCCGCATCTATTTCTTTCATTTAAAAGATTCGAACTCGAGATCTTATTTAAGGAGAATCAAACTCTTCATCACTTGAACCATGTGACATTAGTATAATAACAAAATACCTTCGTTTAACCACCATCCAAAATGCCATCTATTTTGACTTTCACATTTCATGTTTTCTCCAAAATTTCCATTGTCCGTTACATTTTCACCAAGCCCGACTTTACCATATTCACAATCTCCCATTTAAAATCACCTTTGATAAGCTTTAACAACCTTTCTTATCTTGTCAGTTCCATACAGCTTACATTCTCAATAGGTCATATGAGGATCTACATTATATAAACTTATTAGGACATCTCTGTCATAATCTTCTTAGAAGATTCTTCTGCATGTCCATACTTTCTTTTTCTACTACTTATCTAACAAAATGACATGTTTAGATTAGAGTTTGAAAGTTATAATTTGACTTAACATGAAGATTATCCGAAGATTTATTTTATAATAAGGTATTTAAATAAACTAATGGATCTAGACTTTTAAATAAACATTTACAAAAATTTATATTATTTATAGGATTAATTCTGTTAAATAAATATTAAAATATTAAAATATATAAATAGTTGTTCATGCCAAGATCCGTCTTACTGGAATCTAAACGGAGAACGTTTAATCGAGAGTGAATACTAAGGTTGTTTTAGATTATGGCTTTACAGAATATTGTATTTCGATCCTACGTATCCCGATGGGAATCAAAACCAGATGTAGTTCTAGGTCCAACCCTTGGCCATGCGGTGATCTCAATCCCTTAATCTTGTATCTGATGAATACCAGTAGACAAGAACTCTTCAGTAGTCTCTTGGTTAATCTGGTTCCTCGAATACGCTTAAGGGAGATTCACCTAGGTTATGTGAAAGTGTCTCCCTCTTAGGAATCTCACTCCTTTTATAGTTGAGTCATCTGATCCTCTTTCTCAGGATCAAGTCCATCTCTTCTTATTTCTTATATCTTAAGCCAACTTGATCTCCTTATTTGATAAGGTCTATCTCTTATACTGATATCATGTTGTTAGACAGGCTTAGATAAGGGTTATCATTTAGTCCTACCTTTTCCTATCCTTGGTAGATCGAATCTCCAAGCTCGATGGCCTAGCTTGCCACCTCGGCCAGTACACAAGTCCCCCCAAGCTTTGATCCCGGAAGAGCATAAAAGCTTTCATGATAGAAACCGAGCTTGGCTTTAATGTTGCCGAGCTTTGTACTTTAGCCAATTCTTAAGTTCAGCGGGCTCGGTGGGCGAGCCTAATAATCATTTCCCTTTGATTATTTGGGTTTGGTGGTCGAGCTTTATTTGTCGGCCAATACTTTAGTTTGGTAGGCTCGGTGACCTAGTTTAACATCTCGGCCAGTATACAAGCCCCCCAAGCTTTAAGCTCAGAAGAGCGCAAAAGCTTTGTGAAAGAAGCCGAGCTTGTCCTTAGTGTCAATAAAGTCCAGGATTTGTATAGATCCTCTTATTTCGACTAATCAAGCTCGGTGGCCGAGTTTCACATCTCGACCAGTACTCGAGTTTAGTGGTCGAGCTTCACATCTCGGCCAGTAACATGTTCTGAACAGAAGATACTTCAATCTTGCCTTTGTTAAGCCAAGTTTAGATGCTGGTAGCTAAGATTCAACTTATCAATGATTCAGGCTCAAACCGGCCTTTTGGAAAGTCAAGCTCAAACTCGGTCATTAGGAATTTACCTCAGGCTTGTATTTCAGCTGAAATCTTTGATGCCTTCAAGATGATTATCTTGAGAGTTTGAACTTGACTCACCTTTTTCCGAGTGTAGCTTGGTCTTTGAAGCTTTTTATAACGAGAGCTCTTAACCTTTCATTTGAGTAGCTCTTAACCTTTCATCTGGTGGATTTTGAAATACCCACTAACTTGAAGCTTGACCTTGAATGTCATTATTTATATGATCTTGAAGGTGTGTCTCAGAATAAACTTTCCTAATATCTTTTCCAATTTGTATGAGAAAATAGTTCTCATACAAGTTCTTCATAACAACAATCGATCTGTAGGCTAAGAGATATCATTTCTCTGTAATTTTCGAGAATATCCTTCCTTTATCCCCATAAGCCCCCCAAGCTCTGAGCTTGAAATAAGAGAAAGAGCTTAAATGTCAACCCGCATATCTTAATACACTTTCTGGTGCAGGGGACTTTGGATTGTGATTCATGTGAGCATTGCTCGAAAATGTGTTTTTTGCAGAACCAAGTCTTTCTTGGGTTTTCAACTTACTTGGCTGACCACCGCCTCGGCTTTTCAGTGCGCCGGAGGGAGTATTGCTCGACCTCTACTTGGTTTTTTGGTGCGACGGAGCAATGCTCGACCTCAACTTTTTAGTGTGAGGGAGTATAGCTCGACCTCGGCTTTTCAGTGCGAGGGAGCAATGCTCGACCTCGACTTTTGAGTGTGAGGGAGTATAGCTCGACCTCGACTTTTCAGTGCGGGGGAGCAATACTTGACCTCGACTTTTCAGTGCGAGGGAGTATAGCTCGACCTCGGCTTTTTAGTGCGAGGGAGGGATGCTCAACCTCGGCTTTTCAGGATTCCGCCCTTTGCTCTTTGGTGAGACGATTTTAACCCGAGCCCTTTAGTGGATTCTCATGTTCTTAATCTAGCATATGCTCGGCTTTTACTGGAATAGGGCCCTGACGCGAGCATGAAAGCCACGACTTCTTATGCTCAGAGTCTCCTCCATTGCCCATTTTTCGAGTCACAAGCTTTCTAATAATGTGAAGAAGATGAAAAGCATGAAGGCTGAAGCTGCCCGAGCTTTGCGCACTGGGGATGAGCTTGAGAAAACTCTAACAAGTGCGATGAGCAAGCTCGATTGGTTGGGCAACTAAGTCCGAGCTCAACCTCTTTTTAATTATAGAGGGAGTTTGAGCTCGACTTTTGAAATTTTAATAGAGGGAGTCCAAACTCGACCTCCTTTTAGTTAGCTCGAGAGGGGCCAGAGTTCAATCTGTGGTCTTTTAGGGAGCCGGAGCTCAACCTCTCCTGGTTGGGCAACTGAAAACCCAACATGTCGATCTGGGAAAACACCAGCAATTTCTTGAGGCTTAAAAGAAAAGAGAAACGCAAGCTTTGAACTGAGTTGAAGGAAGCTGAAGCCTAGATGATGAAGGAGGATGTTTCTGGGTTTTCACACGCTGTGGAACAAACCCGACTCTTCCTTCCTGATGCTGACCTTTCAGGGGTCGAAGTGGATAAGGACTTTAACAAAGAAGGGGTCATGGTCCCTTTATCTTCGCCAATTTCCCTCTGTACTTCTTCTGATTATGGCTTTATGCTTTGAGAGTATTATCCCAAGCTCTGCCCTTTTTTTAGGGTATTTAACCCTGCATTTGGATTTACTCGGTGAACGTTCCCAAGTTTTTACCCACCTTTTATGCTTGGTGTTGTAATTTGGTCTGGTCAGCTTTTTGAAATCGACCCTTTAAACCTATCGTAGTTAACCCTTTCAGGTTTTCTTGCTTACCTTTTTAGGTTCGACCTTTCAATTTTAGCTTGGTTGGCCACTTCGGCCCGGTATTCTGATTTCAGCTCGGTCAACCTTTTTTGGTCTTTTGTTTACCTTTTTAAGTTTTTGATTACCTTTTTAGTTTCTGGTTATCTTTTTAGGTTTGGCCTCTCGACTTTAGATCGGTCGACCATTTCTGCCCGGCATTTCGATTTTTGCTCGGTCAACCTTTTTAGGTTTTAGTTTTGCCTGTGTAGGTCCGGCTTTTCGGGTCAACCATTTCGGTCCGGCTTTTCGATTTTAGCTCGATCGACCTCTTTAGGTCTGGCTCTTCGACTTTAGCTCAGTCGACCTCTTTAGGTATTTGTTTTCCTCTTTAGGTCCAGCTCTTCGACTTAAGTTCGGTCGACCACCTTAGGTTAATGGTTTTCCTCTTTAGGTCCGACTCTTCGACTTTAGCTCGGTCGACCTCTTTAGGTTACCTGTTTAGCTTTTTAGGTTCGGCTCTTCTACTTTAGCTCGGTCGACCTCTTTAGGTTATTTGTTTACCTTTTAGGTCCGGCATTTGGACTCTAGCTCGGTCAGTCATTTCGGCCCGACATTTCGATTTTAGCTCGATCGTCCTCTTTCTAGTGGATGAAAATGTTTTGCCCCTCCAATATGATGCAATCTTGTATATTTATTTTGGCCTGGTTCCCAAACTGTTGAGATGAGGTTGAGCATGTCTTGATCTTTTGTCTAATCCTTAGACGTTGAGTCTTTTGTTTCCTTTATGAGCACAAGAGTGCCTATTTTCCTTCTTCTTACTTTGATATTTCCAACCTCTTTCAGCTGTTCTTTTTTCTTAATTAGTCAATGACTTTTAAAGGTGATGCTAAGAGTAGTACTTGTACCGGGCATTAAAAAATCCTGCATTTGCACCTTTATGAAGGCTATCAATGCTTTTCCCATATGATGACTATCTTCATCTATTGTGTAAGAGCACCATTTGGTGGCGTGATTTGGATGCTACAGGGGTTCTGGAAGATGCACAACCTCATTTGATGGCATTAGTTGGCCAAGCTGTGGTGGCGGAGTTCTCCGAGGTCGAGTTGCTATGGTTGAGCTCTCCTAGACTGAGCTGTGATGTGATGACCGAGCTCTCTAAGATACCTTCTTCTGTTCTCTGAGGCCGAGCTCTCTAAGATACCTTCTTCTCTCCGAGACCGAGCTGTGGTGACCGAGCTTTCTAAGATACCTTCTTCTGCTCTCCGAGGCCAATCTCTGAGATACCTTATTCTGCTCTTTGAGGTCGAGCTGTGATGGGCGAGCTCTCTAAGATACCTTCTTCTGCTCTCCGAGGCCGACCTGTTGTGGCCGAGCTCTCGAAGATACCTTCTTCTGATCTCCGAGACCGAACTGTGGTGGCCGAGCTCTCCAAGATACCTTCTTCTATTCTCCGAGGTCGAGCTGTTGTGGACAAGCTCTCTAAGATACCTTCTTCTCTCCGAGGCCGAGCTGTGGTGGCCGAGCTCTTTAAGATACCTTCTTCTCTCCGATACCGAGCTGTGGTGGCCAAGCTGTTGTGGCAGAGCTCTCTAAGATACCTTCTTCTGCTCTCCGAGGCCGAGCTGTGGATGCACATTTGACATGCTCACTACGAGGATATTATTATAATATGAAAATTAAAGGATATTGGTTATTTAAAATCATGAAAGCCAAATAGCTTTACTGAGATCGCCTTAGGTCTATCCACTTAACCAACTTTATCCATTAAAAAGATTGTATCTTATTCATCAATTCATCTTTGAACTGACTTCTCCTTCAATTATGAACTTATCATGTTGGTATCCGATCAGATTAGATAATACCCATCAAATCACGCGAAGAGAAAGCATTCAGGGTTTTATCCTCTTATCAACATACCCAAAAAAATAGTAGCTATTTTATGCGGTTATGAACACAACACTTAATATATTTCTATATTCCCTTTTTTTATAGGAAATATTAAATATATTTCTTCATATCATGCTCTGCAGATCCAAGATAAACCAAGATATATCAACAGTATTTGATTTTTATATCGGTGAATCTACTAGGATACGTGTAATATACATGCTAACATTTAAGCTCTTCAAGTATACTTTCATTTTAGTCGATTAAGCATTTTGCTAAACATGGCCTAATGTTTATTGGTTGTCACACATAGGGTTTATCATCTAATTATGCATTAAGCAAGATAGGAAGATAAAGAAAATATCACCTGGATCTTGAGATGCCACCTTTGGACACCAATGTAGGGGGGAACTTTACTTTTATTTCCCTATGATCATTCTCGGCTTCCACTTGCCTTTCCTCAAAGAATTTAATTTTATCGTTTCACAGGTGACGAAGGGCTTTGCCATGCTTTACATATACTTCATATTTTAATTCCATTTTAGCTGATGTTTTTTTACTTTAGTTGAGCTCTTCTCAGCCTTTGTTTTTAAAGTGAAGGATTTCACTTTGTATCACGGCTTTAGCTAGCCATTTTGATATCTGAGAACACTTTTTTTAGGTGGTTAGTGTCTGGAACCTTTTTTCCTCAAACCGAGCCAGGGAGTCTCAGTGGAATATCACCACAGTCGACCTTCTTTATAGCATGCAGTGATGGCTGTGTGCAAGACGACGCTGATAATCCTCCCAGTGCGGGTCCGAAGCGCAATCTGGTCTAGTGCAACTCGACGATTAGCTGTAATTCAGGGAGCTTCACATCTCCGGAATAGAACTCCAACCAACTCAAGAGCTGCCTCGCTAAGAAGAAGGTCCAGATCGAAGGAAAACTGTGAAAAGACTCAGGGGAACAGCATAGTGGCTGATGGTTTTTTAGAGCGTAGCCAGGGAAAAGTTTTACCTGGCCCCACGGTGGACGCCAAATGTTCCTTCCAAGATCCGACTTACCGGAATCTAGACGGAGAACGTTTAATCGAGAGTGAAGACCAATATTGTTTTAGATTATGGCTTGACAGAATATTGTATTCCGGTCCTACGTATCCCGATGGGAATTAAAGACATACGTAGTTCTAGGTCCAACCCTTGGCCATGCGGTGATCTCAATCCCTTAATCTTGTATCTGATGAATACCAGTAGACAAGGACTCTTTAGTAGTCTCTTGGTTAAGCTGGTTCCTCGAATACGCTTAAGGGAGATTCACCTAGGTTATGTGAAAGTGTCTTCCTCTTAGGGTTCTCACTCCTTTTATAGTTGAGTCATCCAATCCTCTTTCTTAGGATCAAGTCTCGGTGGAATATCACCACATTCTGATGGCAGCCTCGGTTTCAGCTACATCAGACTGAAGCTTTAGAGTAGCTTCCTTCTCGACATACAGGGACTGGCGAAGCTCGAGGTTGGCCTCCTTCTCTTTCTGAAGTTCCTCGACAGCCTTCACAAGGCTGAGCTTCTCGGCCCTCTCCTTGTCTAGCTTAGCTCGGAGGGAGGCGTTGATTTCCACCAGGTCGGCCTTTTGTGTTTTCAGCTGCCCAAGAGACCGAGCCTGTTCTTCACATTTAGTGACGGCTTGAGCCAGCTCGTCACGCAGTAACAAAGCGCTAGAGGCGTCGGCCTTCATTGCCTCCATCTTCTTTACATTATTTGATAATTCATTACCCCAAAAGCGGGTAATGGATAAAATACGGAGAGCATAGGCGGCAGCGGCCTCCATACTTACCTCCGGTCCCTGCTCCAACAACAGCCGAGCATCAGCGGGCTTGAGAACTTGTCCATCTATAAGTGGGTCAGGATTGAAATCATTACCCCAGAGTGAGCTGATCCCAGGTTTGCAATGACCATTATACCACTTTGCGTCTGAAGTTAGATCAGTCACAAAGGGCGTCCCTTCAACCCGCTCCTCGGTGATAGGCTCTTCATAGGTCATAGGAAAGGGAGAAGTACTCTGCCTCGGAATCTCAACTTGAATATCAGCCCTAGCCCGCTTGGAAGGACGGGCGCCGAGATCAGCAGGTGCAGCAGTCTTCTTCTTTCCCTTCTTATCTGGAGTCGGAGCTGAAGCACCAGCAGCCTCTTGATGAGTCAACTTCTTTAGTAATGCTTTATAATTAAACTTTCCCATGATCACTAAAAAAGAAATCAGTCGAGTTAAAAGGCGGAATTTTTAAGTGCATCAACAGTATCTAAAGAAGAAATGCTTACGATCAAAGTCGGCACGCCGAGTGGAAGAAGTGGGTAATTTTAAAAGCCTCCCACAAGGCAATGACCGAGGATAGAGTTTCAAAATCTCCACATCGGCTCGCTCATCATCGGTCATAGAACCCAGGTCACAACTGGAAAATTTGGAAGGATGGGGCTGCCAATAAAAGGGAAAGCTCGGCTTCCCTTCAGAATAAAAAAATACGGACTCATGGCCTTCGGAAGGTTGGACCTTGAAAAATTCCGACTTAAAAAACTTATAAGAACTCTTATAGAGGTCGATGATACCTCTACCCTCAACCCTACTGAGAGAAATCCATCCAATTCGATCCCCGAACCGAACTTTATAAAAATAAAGGAACTTGGGAGCGGTAGCCATCATCCCTGTTTGACTACATAGGATCTGGAAAGCCTTCAAGAAGGCCCAACTGTTGGGATGCAACTGAGTAGGGGCGAAGTTCATGATTCTTAGAACGTCGCACTCAAATTGGGTAAAAGTAAGGGTGACACTGATATGTTCAAAAAAATTTATAGACATAAGTAAAGTGTGGCTCGATGGGGAGAGCTTTCTGGAAAACATGATCCTCATCTGAGCAAGGCAAACAGCGAACAGAAGCAGGGATCTGACAAATTTAGTTCTTAACACTCATAAGGGATTCACGACTCCTAAAGTTAGAAAAGAATACCCCTACTTCGGGTCTAACCCAGGAATATCCAGGAATGATAATGTCTGGAATGGGTTCTTTAGGAACCCTTTGTGACGCTTAGGCGCAGTAATGGCTGTAGGAGTAGCAGAGCTACTCTCCTTAGAAGATGAAGAAGAAGAGGATTTAGGGTTATCTCCATTACCCTTTGAAGAAGGCGAAGAATGGGGACACTCCTCGATAGGATCTATTTCAGGTTCTATGATTTGAACCTCACTGGAGGCATTCTGAGATACCTCAAAGGAAGGCTCCATGACCAAATAAAGAAGCAAATAGCCAAATGGAAACTGGAAGAAATGGGAAGGACATACCTGGAAGAAAAAAGAGAATGCAGAAAGATTGAAGAGGAAGAGCTCGGAGAAGAAGGGTTTTAACAGAGAGGATGCGAGTGAACTCTTTGGCAAAATTGAACCAATTTATACCAGAAACTTTGTCATGTCAAAGTTTAACATTACTTTCCAAAAAGTAATAATGAAAGATGGCGTGCGAAGGAAGAGAAACGTCTATTCAGAGCTGCGCAAATTCGACACACCAGTAGCACAGCAACACATGTCGAGTACATCGAAAAACGTACTCAGTTAAAGACTTGAGCACGCAGCCAACGAGTTGGTCTCGGAAATGAGGCCATAAAGGCCACGCGTCACAGGTAAGCCTTATCTTAATAACGAAGGCAACGTCTCTTTTCATCTCGAGAGCTACGAAACTTTGGTAACAGTGCAGATCTAAAACGACTTTCCACGACTCGGCTTGGCTCGGCTCCTTCAAAGAAGCTTCCACGCTTCCTGAAAGCTCAAAGCTTGGGGGGCTTGTATATGGGCTGAGGTGTAAAGCTCGCCAACTCGAAGCGTGAAGCTAGGTTGCCCGAGGTGTTCATCGAAGTAAAAGATATATATATATATATAGACCGAAGTGTGAAGCTCAGCCACTTACCTCGCCAACTTGAAAGGCTAAAGAGACCAAGTTTCTATGCTCGGTCACCGAGGTTGAACGATTGGCCGAGGTACAGGATCGGTCATTAAAATTTTGGTGAAAAGGGGAAGAAAACCTACACCATAACCCGGCCACCGATCCAATCAAGGTGGGAAGGATAAGATATTAATATTATCTTTAATAATCCTGATATTATCTTAAATAACCATATCCGGTTAGGATCTCATTTTAAAGTTTTGATATTATCTTTAATAATCCTGATATTATCTCAAATAACCTTATCCGGTTAGAAGGGATAAAATCCCTTAAATTAAGGAAATCACATCTCAAAGAAGATTTAAGAGATAAAAGGAGATAAATCCAGATCCCTTAAAAATATAGGGATCCTATTATAAAAAGAGGAGAACCCAAAAGAGAGACTCACTTTTCACTAACCTAGGTGAATCTCCCTTAAGCGTATTAGAGAAATCAACTTGACAAGAGACTATTGAAGAGTCCTTGCTCGCTGGTATTCATCAGATACAAGATTAAGGGATTGAGATCACCGTATGGCCAAGGGTTGAACCTAGAACTACGTCTGCCTTTGATTCCTATTGGGGTACGTAGGACCAGAATACAATATTCTGTCAAGCCATAATCTAAAACAACCCCATCGTTCATTGTTGGTTTAACGTTCTACGGCAAGATTCTGGCAAGTCGGATCTCGGCAGAAACAATCTCCTTATTTGATAAGGTCTATCTCATACTGAGATCCTGTTGTTAGATAGGCATAGATAAGCGTTATCTCTTAGTCCTACCTTTTCCTATCCTTGGTAGATCGAATCTCCAATCTCGGTGACCGAGCTTGCCACCTCGGCCCGTACAATAATAAAATTGATCAACCTGCTAGATTTAACAATACTAGAAAACTTGAATTTTCGGACGGAAATGTTTCCGTCTGAAATTTTCCGAAAATTTCGGACGGATTGTGTTATTTTTTATATTTTACTTGATCCGTCCGAAATCCGTCCGAAATTTCGGACGAATTTCAGAGATTGTGTTTTTTTTTAATATTTTCCTTGATCCGTCCGAAAATTTCGGACGGATTTCTGACGGATTGTGTTTTTTTATATTTTGCTTGATCCGTCCGAAATTTCGGATGGATTTCAGACGGTTTGTGTTTTTTTTATATTTTCCTTGATCCGTCCGAAAATTTCGGACGGATTGTGTTATTTTTTATATTTTCCTTGATCCGTCTGAAATCCGTCCGAAAATTTAGTTTGAGTAATTAAATTACTCTCTTCAAATTATTTTATTGGGTGCGTTAGCACTGACTTATTTCAGTGAATGCACGCTTACTAGACAATAAGTTACATTATTGTCACTATTATTACCAGTACATAAAAATATTTTAAATAATAGGATTAAGAGAAAATCATTTTCATATTTTCATTCTATTTAATTTTAGAGTTGAAAATAAACTGGTTTGACATTTATCGGAGATTAAATTTTGGACTGAGTATTTTCTTAGTTGATTAGTTCAACTATTAATCTTTACTCTAATTTGAATTTCGAAATCATATATTTATCAATCTTTATTTTTAGATTCCAAAAAAAGTAAAAACATGATTATTTTAGGCTTAATATTTATCACTCATTTTGTACCTATTACTAAATAATTAACTTAAAAACCTAACTTTCTCATTTTTTTCTCTCTCTCTCTCGACGCCTCTCCCTCACTTTCTCTTTTCTTTCTCTGCTTCTCCTTCTTTCTCCCTTCTTCTTCTTCCCCACTTCTTCTCCCCCCAAAATCAGCTCCTCCCTCTTCCTTCCTGTCTGGTTCGCGCCGCCATTAGGGAGGCCAACGTCCGGCCACCGCTCAGAGCAAGGGGTAGGCTGCGTGCTTCTGTTCTCCTCCTACGCGTTCTGTTCAAGTGCGCCTCAGTTCGCCACATCACACGCCACGGTGAGCTCTTCTGGTCGCCGTTTATGGTGTTTCCACCATAGTTTGGGTTGTTGATCCTTCTTTTCTCTTCCTTTGAAGCTTAACTCTTGTTTCTTTTGGATTTTGGTGGCTGTACAGAAAACATGCTGCCGTTCTCCGCCCCTACTGCCGCGCCGTCCACCGTCACCACCACCTTGGGCCGTCGTCGCAGTGCCTTTTCCTTCATCTTGGGTAAGTGTTTACCCTTAATCTATTCTAGATTCAAAACCCCCAAATTGATTTTGAAACCCTAACCCAAATTTACTTTAATTTCAGTCGTTAAACATGAAATTAATTATGTTTTAATCAATTGAATTGTTGAATTAGTGATTTCTTGAACTAATTTCATGATTCTTTAGTTAAAATGAGTTTTCCCCAAATTGTATTTAGGAGCCCTAAACCCCAATTTGATTTTATTTGAATTTGATTCTGTTTTTGTGAAATTAATTATGATTTAGTGCAATTAGGACTCTTAATTGATGATTCCTAAGTTCATTTTCATGATCCTTTAATCAAAACAAAGTTTCCTCAAAGGGTATTGTGAAGCGTAAGCTCCAAACATGATTTTCTTTGAAAATAACCTTGTTTGGTAATAAGATAAAGTGTTTAGATCAAATTATAATGTGTATTTGATCATGTGTAATTGATTTCTTGATTTCTGGTTGTTGCGCGTTGTGGGATTCCCTCTCTGAGACGTTTGACACAGCTATGCTTGCTTGATGGAGTAGATAGTTACACTCTTGGAGCTAACGTGAACATTAAGACGAGGATCCTTTACTTGTCTTCAAAGGTAAGGGGAGACTGCCTGAGGGATTTTCGGTAACTGCATGCTATTTGTGCGTTGTATTTGAGTTTATCTGTTGTGATGTGTGGTGTTAAATTAAGTTGTTATATGACTGTTATGTGGTTTTTAATGTTTTCTGTGAAAGCATGATTATACTATGATGTATGGAGTCGTGCCACATTTTTTATACCCAATTTGAGACGTTTATATATTTATATAAATTATTTTCCGAAAGCAACCAGCAAACTATCCTTTTAATTTTATTTCCGCACGTGGTTACAAAGTAATGCCCAAGGGGGGTGTTACACTAATGCTGTACATGTAGCAGTTTTTGGCTGGTTGCAACCTCCTTATTTTTAGGCTTTGCTGTTTCACTTTATTTTACTTTTAGTTTTTGGCATCTAGATTTTAGTTCTTTATTTTGCTTTTAGCTTTTAGTTCTTGATATTTGATTTCTGTTGAATGTTCATTTGCGCAGATTGAAAAGCACTTGCAAAGACATGGAGGCAGGCTTGAGCACAATGAGACTTATTGTGGTTCCTGTTTGCACCTGAAAAGTTAAAGGACCATATAGATGTTTAAATACAGTTTTTGAGATTTCATCCTTCTTTGATCAATTGTGTTTCTAAACCCCAATTTTTGACTTTCATTAAGTGTTTAAATACAGTTTTTGAGATGTTGTTCCTGATCCTCTTTTATATATAGGTCCGCATTGGGCAATACTTAAATGGGATTTATATACTATTGTTTGTACTTGTTAGCCGTCCATTGACTGTAGCTTGTTCTAAGGCTAAGTTGATGTTTGATGCTAAAGCATAATAGTAGTATGTTTTTCAAAAATGTTTGATGTTTGATGATTCTTATCCCCTTTGGACATAGGGCTTTTCAAAAATCATCCACATAATGCGCGTCACGGTCGTGATGGGCATCACGGCCTGGCCGTGACAGCTTATGCCTTGAACGTTGCTTCACTAAATGGTCTGTCACGGCCGTGATGGGTATCACGGCCTGGCCGTGACAGATTCTGCCTAGAAGGGGTCTGGCTCAGTTGACATGTCACGGCCGTGATGGGCATCACGGCCTGGCCGTGATGGGCATCACGGCCTGGCCGTGACAGATTCTGACTTTTCATTCTTCCGTGGGAAATCCGTCCCAAATCCGTTGGAAAACAAAAATAAATCTGTCCGAAATCCGTCCGAACAATAACCAACAAAATCACAACATCTGTCCGAACAATAACCAAAATCCGGATTTCCACGTTGTCCATATTCCGTCCGCAATCTGTCTGTAAATATTTTCGGACAGAATTTGGGACGGATTTTATAATTTCCCACGAGGCTTTTTCAGACGGGTGCCATTCCGTCCGAAATCCGTCCGAAATGAATTATACGTCCGAAATCCGTCCGAAATTTGTCCAATTTTCGTCTGAAATCCGTCTGAAATTCTGTCCGAAAAAGATGGATTTCTAGTAGTGTAAAACGGCTTTTTCATATCATGATGCTTAGTTCATTTAACTAATAAGACATTTTAAGAAGTTTTCCTGACCCATTTTTTGTTTGTTAAGCAAGACAAGTCATAGCGCAAATTCTACCAGTCTCCAAAAAATATGTATAGTGTATTGAGAGAAGAGATTCACACAAAAAACTAATCTGATATATAAGTGATATAAAAATTTATAATAAAAGTTTTTAATCCAACAATTAAATTGATAAAAAATTATCTAGTGAAATATTATTCAATAGTGCAAAAACAAAAGAACGCTTCTAGCATTATAGATGACAATCGTGAAAAAGTACGGTAGATGCTGTTACAATCGCACTGAAGCATGATATGCCTCTTAAAATCAAGTTATTAGGAGCATTTTCAATGATGCAATGCATGAGAGTTATTAACTCATTATTTTAGAGAAATGATTTTTATATATCAAAACGAGATATCATTTGATGTCATCTTTATTTTTTGAATATATTTTTGAGAAGCATATATATAAAAAAGATAAATATGTTTTTTAAGATGAGGGAGCAAACAAGTCCCTTATATGTGAGGAAGCAAAATCACCTTGTACAGCGCGTAAATATGGGTCTCTCTATAATTATAAAGTGTTAATGGTATACTTTTATAAATATGGTTTTTTACAATATAGGCCCTGATATAGAATTGATACTCACTAGTCACTGCAGTCTGCATCCACAAATCACGGGAAGACCGTTATGTTATCCTTCTACTGGTGAAATTTAGATTCATATCTCTTTCTAGGGTTTTGTTTCAATTTGTTTTTTCCCTTTCAAATCTCAAGTTTTGGGCAATGGAGGAAGTTTCGTTTTCTCTTAGCTTCATGGAGATGCGGATAGCCTCTGTTGTCGAAGCTATGGCGATGGACATTGGTCTTGCTGCTGGGAAATCTCTACTTTGCCTTCTCGTAATGGTAAAACCATTGTGCATCAAAATAAATTTAAATAAATAAGATAAATTTATACAGAAATGAAAATTAGTTCAACACTTCAGTTCGACGCAGAACAAGATGCATACAGGCACCACCGCAACCATATCTGGCCTGCCCAATGCGAAGCCGCCGTCACGAGGGCTGTGCCGCCATCTCGCACCTTTTTCCTGCTCGCGCTTCCCTCCATTTGTGGTGGTTCATGGAGGTGCGGTGGTGTGCCAAGGAAAATGTGAATGAGGACTATGAGAGAAGATGACCATAGTAATGAATGAGGATTTTCTTGAAATTAATATTATTTAAAATTTAAAATACAGGGATCATTAAGTAATTTTTTATAAACATGTATATGATGATTGGGAAAGATTCTCACAGGTGAGGGACTTGTTTGCTCCCTCACCTTATAAGACATCGAAGATAAAAAGTAATTTTTTTTTATAAACGGAAAACATATTAAAGGAATACTATATGTTTCCAAATCTATACAATATTAGGTCACTATATATTCAACCTTGAGCATAGAAATCAAGGTTGAAAGTGTAACTGACAAAAACTCCCAACCTAACAATGAAATACACATAATCCTCCCCATTCATAATGTCCAACAATACAAGAACAGTACCAAAATTCAGAACCCAAGAAACCGCTGTTGCAATGTTTTATATTGAACCACATAACTGATATAACCCATTCTCACCAACAACAGCGGTAATGCTTAACTCTCCTGCAGAAAAATCACAGCAACATCAACTAGAGCTTACTAACAGCCATGCACTGAAGTGGAGCATTACACTAACCAGAATATGAAAACTCCCCTCCTATCTTAATCTTCACCCAGTACCAAGATCTAACCTTTATAAGATCAATTGTATACTTTCTCCTCCTCAAAAATTAGTTTGTTTCTATGTAACCAAATTCCCCAAATCGTAGAAAACCAAGCCACAATCCAAATCCTTTATAATTTCTTTCCTCTCACCATGCCCAGATGATAAAGAAAATGACCTCTAAAGTCACACAGAAGAGCTACTTGAAAATGAAGTGAGAGATGGAGATAAATATACACGGTGTTACATAGGGTGTCAAAAAACTTGTGTTCAAATATCATAACTCTTATTTTATCACTTTTTATTTTATATTATTTTAAACAATTTTACATTTCAATGATACATCTCTTAAAAATTTATCAAATAAGTCTCACAAGTTAGCTTATATCTTTATATACAATTTTTTTGTTTCAATATAAAATATTATTATTTTTATTTAATATTTATATTCATTTAAAATTATTATTATTATTATTATTATTATTATTATTATTATTATTATTATTATTATTATTATTATTATTATTATTATTATTATTATCCCTTCTATTTATATTGGTACAGCTTCTTATATAAAAATCAGTTATTTTTATAAGCAATTATTCTTACATGAGACATCTGTAAACACCTAATTTTGCCAGGATTTTTTTCATCAATGTTTTGAAGAAAAAAAAAGACAAGACTGATAACAAAAAAGAAAAACTTTGCAAAAAATGTTTTTTATTCTTGGCCCATTACATCATCAAATGAAGCCCATTTTCGTTTTTATCTTTTGGGCCCATTATCTCAAACCCAACCAAAAAATTGTTTTTATTCTGATTGTTAAAATAAAAAATAATATATTTTTTTTTTGAAATGATCAGCTCCCATGCTTGTACCCCTCTTTGTCTTCTTCTTCTTTTTCAAAAAAAAAAAGGGGGACAATGGTACAAGCCATCCTTACCCACTGCTGCCCCTGCAAGGTGGTGGAGCAAAGACTGATTTGCTCCCCACTACTTGTACCCACCAGCTGGCCCAACAGGAAGATTTGTTATCTTCTTCTCTCTGGTGCTATATATTGAACAGTGACCAAAGGAAGAAAGGAGGGGAGAAAGAGACGAAATTTTCTTCTCCATTCTCGTTTCTGCTTTAAAAAAAAAAAATGTCAACAAAAATAGTGAAAGAAGGAGAGCAAGAACAGAGAAGAAAACTAAAGAAAGAAAAAACACCCAAAGACCCATTTCCTTGATACTCTTAGCCATGACTACTCCCTTTTTGATATTTTTTTTTCATTTTTCTTCTCCTACTGACAGGACTGATCCACTTCTTCCTCCCTCCATATCTTCTTCCATCTATTTTTCATTTTTTTACCCACAAAACCCTTTCTTTTTCTCTCTATTATCTTCTTCCTCTATTCTACCTTCATCATTTTTTTTCAGACCCACACAGACCTTCATACCTTCATCGTCTCTAAAAAAAACTTCCTTTGCTTCTCACTGACAGCTACGTACCGCCCTTGATAGAAGACCTCCGGCCGTCGCCCGGAGCCGCTGCTCGTCGACACTGCAGAGGAGGCGTGCGCCGCCTGTCAGTGTCAGGGCCGAGCTCCACCGTACGAACCACCACGCCGCAACCAGAAGCCGCCGCACTAACGGGTCCATTTTCCCCTTTTTATTCTTTTAACCTTTTTATGTTTGCTTGACTTATGCTGATAGCTCTTTAGGTTTTAATATTTGGTTGGGTTTGGGTTTGTAGCATGTGGCCCATTTGTTTTGTTTTCCATCTATGTTGTTTTTATTATTTTTAGAATTTGGGCCAAACAGAAAAAAAAGAGTAATTTTTTTTTGTGATTGGGCCAGGGATGTAGTTAGACCCATCAACATGAAATATAAGCTATGGGCTAACTACTATATCTTTCTTTTTTTGTTTTTTTGTTTTTTCTTTCTTTCTTTTGTGTTGGGTATAAAAATTAAAAGAATTTCGTTAAAACAAAAAAGGTGATAAAAAACAAATAAATAAAGTGTTGGGGTTCATCGTATAGCTTTGCTATCTTTAACCCTGTGCAAGAGTGAATCCCCGTTAAAAAAATATTAAATATTTTTTTTAATTTATACTTTTAATCAATTTTACCTAATTTCATTTTTTATAAAAAAAATATCTTTTTGAATTCACGCAACAATCTACAATGTTGATGTATGACTTTTCATCCTCAAGTGTTGTATGAATTGTAAGGGTTCATCGTATAGCTTTGCTATCTTTAACCCTGTGCAAGAGTGAATCCCCGTTAAAAAAATATTAAATGTTTTTTAATTAACTTTTAATCAAATTTACCCAATTTCATTCTTATAAAAAAAAATCTTTTTAATTCACGCAACAATCTACAAAGTTGATGTATGGACTTATTCATCCTCAAGTGTCGTGTGAATTGTAAGGGTTTATCGTATAACACTGCTATCTTGGATTCTAAGCAAAAGTGAATTTATTTTTAAAATAAAATCCCTTTCTTTAACCAAAAAAAATAAAAAATAAAACCTTTATCAAAATTAAAAATCAACCAACCAATCAAATTCTTCAAAAGTACTACGTGGCTTTGAATTTCCCATCGCACCCGGGAATACGTAGGAGCAAGATAAGTTATCTTGTCAAGCCAAAACTAAATCTTCCTTTTTTTTGTGTCTCTTTTTATGTTAAAATAATTAATCAAAAATAATTAAACTTTTCTATTTTTAGTGGTGCCTTATGGACTCATGTGCCATGTTCAACCTCATTTAGTTTTTTTTATAAACCATAAATTCAAAAAATAAAAATTAATAAAAATTTGAAATATTAAAAACTAAAAAAAATAATAATTTTTTTCTGTAAATAATTTTTGGGGTAAGATAAATGTTTAAAAGGTTATAAAAATGTTTTTGCGCAATTAACTTGAGGTACCGTTTTTTTTAAACGGGCGATGTGGTGTGCTAATACCTTCCCTACTCGTAACCGACTCCCAGACTCATCTCTCTCTTTTTTTAAGACCAATTTACCTTTAAATAATTGGGTTTACTAAGATTTTCCCAATAAAAATTTTAGTGGCGACTCCTCTGTCCTCTCTTTTTTATTTCCTTTTTTCGCGGCTCCCGGATGGGACGGTCGCGACTCCACTGGGGAGTTTTGAGAGTCAGGCCTATCATAGTTGGTTGTGCATTTTTTTTAACAGCTTTGAAAATTTTTGTTTTACCCTTTTTGTTTGGTTTCTTTTTTAATGCTTACATAACTGCTTTTGTATATTCTTACAACCTCAGGGTAGAGAATTTTTGTATTGGTGTTGTTTGTTCCTTTTTTGCAGGTTTGGGGTAGTTTTGTTCTAGTAGCTTTTTGTGAAGGTTTGTATGCTCCCATCACACACATCACTATCACATGTTGCACACACTTTTGGACTTTATACCCGAGTCTTGGAATGCCATAAGATTAGAAGGGGCTTCAGTGATGTTATTGTGATGCTTTCGCGTCCCTGACAGTCACTAATTTTCCCGTTCGGATTGCTACCGGTACATGGACTACCATATTGTGACTTATTTGTCCATGTGGTGAGGTTCATGGATTCGGATCCTTATCTTTAGATGAGGGTAATCCGGGGATCGTATGTTTAGGGGCCTAGATCTGTCCCGAAAGTCATTCACATAAAACGCCATTAGTAGCCTACCAAAATAGGGTCTTGACTTCAGAAGTCCCAACTTTAGGATATGACCTATGTAGGACAAAAGGGAGCACATTCCGCCTTTTTCTGCAGCACAAATAATTACATTTATATCTCATTCATCATAAGATCTTCTACATGCACCTTAACATGCCACTCATTCATGCATCCCGCTACACTCATTATTATATTGTATGCTCGCGCATGTAGTATTTTAGGCCATGCATCATCAATATGTCATTCATTCATGCATCTTGGTACACTCTCATGCATAAGTAATTTTGCTTTCCAGATGTTATTAATAAAATAAAATTTCTTTTGCACAGATAATTTGGTAAGAGAAAACACCTTTGATAACAAGAGATGGAAAAAGTCAGACACACTAGTAATGCTCCCGCCACCAAGAATTCCAGGGTGATTTTGAACTCATTAGAGAATCTGAAAGAGTTGAGCCAATCTTTGCCTCAAGAACATCGAAAAAGCTTCGTCAAGAAGTATGGAGGGATCTTGGACCTAATTTTCATACCAGTTGAAGCTACTGCTTTGAGTGCTCTAAGTCAGTATTGGAACCCACATCTCAGATTTTTCGAGTTGCCAAACATGGACATTACACCCACCATTGAAGAATATGCTTGCCTGTTAAGTTTGCCAATGCAGAAAAATCCCATTGTGTACTTTCACCTGGGGTAATACTTGGCCACTGCAAGCATAGCAGGGTTATTAAGGCTTCCTGAAGTTGAAGTGAACTTGACCGGGCACTCAAACTGAGGGTTGACCCGAAAATTTCTTGAAAATCATTTGAGGAAACTAATGGATCGACAAGACTGGTAAACCTTTGAGAGGGTATTATCACTAGCAATATATGGGTTGGTTCTATTTCCATCGGCGTTAGACATGATAGATCAAGCAGAAATGGATGTGTTCTTCACAGTTGAAAGAAAGAAAAATCTCGTGCCGGTAGTATTGGCTGAAACACTTTTGACCCTAGAATTTTGCCGGCGGCATCCAAAGGGGAAGCTCAGATGTTGTGCACAGTTGCTCTATGTATGGGTCATGACTCAAATGTACGCAAAAGGCTATATCAACCGCCATTCAGATCCACTAAGAGTCTTCCATAACATCCCCATAAGACAGTTTAATGAAGAGGAATGGAAGAGCGAGTTTGACAAAGTGGAAAGAGACTCTTTTAAGTGGGTATGCCCATGGTACGAAAGTCAATAGGGGCAAGATATCATTTATAGTTGTGGTGATTATCCAAATGTTCCTTTGATGGGCCCAAGAGGTTGCATATCCTACACACCCGCCATAGCCTTGCGACAACTTTGTTGGACTCAAACCGTGCCCCAAGAAGAACAACTCGGTGGATGTTGTTTCCGATACGAGGATGGTGAGAATACCAAGTTGTTGGCAAAAGAAGTTAGAAATGCATTGAAAAATGTGAGGATGGCGGGGAGATCACAGTTGGGCCGACCAATCCTAATCATCGTCCCAGAGTACGAAGCATGGAGAAAATCAAGGAAAGGTCCCGTGAACATTCATGCAGAAAGTACGAAAGCTGAAGATTACTCCCCTTCGGTAACTCAAATGGCAGAACAACTGAAAGTCCTGGAAGCACAAATGAAGGAAATGGAACAACGAAAGCAAGATGCTGAGCTGAAAATAGCCATTGGTCAGAAGAGTTGTGAGAAGTTAACAAAGGAAAATGAACATTTAAAGGATTTGTGTGCAGATATCTCCGCAACCTCGAAAGTCTAGAAGAATACGGACAAGGTCCCGTCGAGCGTCATGACTAGGATCCATAATCTTGAAAGCAAAGTATCGTCCTTGACAACAGAGAGGCATCAACTAAGGAAAGAAAAGCGTCGGTTAGAAGAAGAAGTCATTCAGCAAGGAGATGTGAGAAAGTCATTGGAAGTGGAAGTCAATCGACAAAGGGGAGTCAATGCCAACCGACAAAAGCAAATTTGTGCACAAGACAGGATGATTGATGAGTTGGTACAAAAGGTCCAAGAGCTGAATATCCTACTAGTCGAAATCAAGAAGCAGTGCGATTTAGGGTGGACCTCAGCAAAACACTATCACGATCAAAGGGTTCAAATGATGAATGCCGTGAAGTGGTGGAGAAAAGAAGCGCAGGAGCGAAGGATAGATATTGACATATGGAAAAAAAGATATATGAGCATGAATTTGGAGCTAAGCCATTGTATTCCGAATTTTGTCCAAAGCTTTGAAAAGGCAAAAAAACAAATTCGTGCGGACCCCATGCTTCGTCTCCCGGCTGAGTTGGATGATTTCATGCAAATGTGTGGAGGATTTGCTCGAGGGCTAAAAAGAAAGAGACCTAAGATATTGACTTTAGGATGAAAATGTTGTAACAATGTTGAGAATTGTGATGTAATCCCAATCTATGTATTGTTTTGAGGAGATTTTAATGAAATATGACCTTGCCTCCATAATTCTATTGTTTTGCTTTGAGGAGTTTAATGAAATCAGTTCTTGCTTCTATGATTCCTTTGCACTCCCACTCTTGCACTTGACTTGCGACAACACCTAACGTGGAGCGTGGTCTTCCTTTAGTGTGTTGTCAACTACATCTTTGCCTTGTTGGATTCTTCCTTCTGCGCAAAGGGTAGGACGAGATGTCTCAGTTCAGAAATTGCTAGTGTGTTTGAGACAACATCTATTGTGGAGAGTTGTTTCTCCCCTAGATTTGTTGTCAACGCCATTTCATCTTATGAGCAAAATGCTCTCTGTGTGGGATGGAGGGACCATCTCTTGTCTGTTATAAGGTGTTAACTCAAAAAAAAAAATATAATAATAAAGTCCAAAGGTGATTTTCATAAAAGCTTTTCGCTTTTTTCCAACATTTTGTTCTCACTTTTGTTTCGATTAAAATAGTGTGTGGATTTTCTGAACAATTGCTCGAAGACACCCTTATCGCACTCGGTCACAGACAAGAGCCATGGCGGATGAACTAGAAGAAGTCTAAGAGATCAGGGATGAAGTCAGTCAAATCAAGGATCAGATGACTAAGATGATGGAGATCCTACAGGCAATGCAGAAGGAAAAGAACACAGAGGAGAACCCTCTAGCCTCGAACGAAGGACATCCGGCCACACCTCTCATTCCCCCGGGTTTTGCTCAGATTCCTATTCAAGGCTTCAACCAACCGGGGGCCATGGTGCCTCTCATTATTTATCCAAGCAACCAAACTCATTCTTCATTTGACCCGAACAATCCCCCATACGGTTTGCCTCGCGGATTTGTGCCACCAACGGTCCCCAGCCCACAAGATGACATTCAAAACTCCAAGCATATCGCTCAAACACAAACCACCACTGATGCCGTCGAAATGCCACAAGCACAAGCTGTCAACCCTACAGATGGTAACACCTCGACGGTGACACTTTCTGCCAATCCAAAAAATCCACAATACACCCTACATTATGGACCCCAAGGGACTCAAATGATGCCAAACTTCGGATCCTCCTACATGCCATACTCCTTCCCTCAGAATATGTACGGTGAAACTTCAGCGAATCAGTCAGGAGGGAATTCCCAATCTAAAGAAAAGTTGGAAGTGCTAGAATAAAGACTACGGGCCATTGAAGGAGTAAATAGTTATGGTCTGCGGGATGCTTCGGAACTTTGTCTGGTGCCAAATGTTGTAATTCCACCAAAGTTTAAGGTACCCGATTTCGACAAATATCGGGGAACCAGTTGTCCCAAAAACTATCTGACCATGTATGTAAGGAAGATGGCATCATACGCTCAAGATGAGAAGATCTTGATTCACTTCTTCCAAGACAGCTTAACTGGGGCATCTTCAAATTGGTACACGCATCTCGAACGGGCCCACGTCCGATCCTTCAAAGATCTAGCAGATGCATTCCTGAAGCAATACAAGTACAATATTGACATGGCTCCCGATAGGATGCAACTCCAAAATATGGCAAAGAGAGACACAAAGACCTTCAAGGAGTATGCACAACGATGGAGGGAATTGGCTGCTCAGGTAGAGCCTCCATTGGCCAAAATAGAAATTGTGGCAATGTTCATTGATACCCTCCAGTCGCCTTTCTATGATAGGATGATTGGGAGTGTGTCATCGAACTTTTCTGACATGGTCATCATTGGTGAGAGAATTGAAAGTGGAATGAGGAATGGCAAGATCGCTGAGACTTCAGTAATGAACGGCCCAAAGAGAGCCCCGTTTCTAAAAAAGAAAGAAGGAAAAGCACACGCAGTAACTTTTGAACAAAAGAAACCAAACCAATATAGACCAAGCCAAACACCCACCTTCCAAGCCCAATACGCCCCATATTACCAACCACCTCCGTATCACCAAGCCAACCAGCCATACATCGCCACCACTTCACAATTTCCAAATCCTCAACAGATGGCTCCTTACCGACCATCGTACCCTTCTCAACCTCAAACACACCCTACCATGCCACCTCAAATTGTCCAGCCCCTAGGTTCAAACCCAAACACCAGCCAAACAAGACCACCATATAACTCGGAAAGAAAGCCAGTACATTTCGACCCGTTACCCATGACCTACACTGAGCTGCTGCATCAGCTTATAAGTAAATATGTGTTGACTCCTATCCCAATGAAACCATTGGGACCTCCTTATCCGAAGTGGTTTGACCCAAATGCTAAATGTGAGTATCATGCGGGGGCAATGGGTCATTCCACTGAGAACTGCATGGCTTTCAAATTTAAGGTACAAGATCTTATTGGTGCTAAGTGGTTGAGCTTTCAGAAAGATGATCCGAATGGGGCCCAAGGTCCTATGCCAAATCATGGGGGTTCGGGAGTCAATGCCATTGATAGCTTTATGGAACCTACTATTAGGAGTCAAGTGGCTAATATCAGAACTCCCATGAGAGTTATTTTAAGGGAGATGCAGAAACATGGATTGGTGCAAACCTCAATTGTTGAAGAGAAGACTCTTGATGAAGAGATAAGGTGTGACTTCGACGGGAATATGGGGCATTCAATTGAAGACTGTGCAGAATTTCGACAGGTTGTGCAACAGTTAATAGATATAAAGATTATCCTAATTGGGTGTGAACCGAATGAGTGTGGCATTAACATGGTCACTGAATCTACAATTTCCTCAGCTCTAGTTAAGATAACTCCTTTACTGTTGTGATTAATCCTCAACCGGTTCCTGAGCGAGTCGCTCCGAAGCCAGTGGTGATACACTATACAGGGAAGGAGCCTATGCCGGTTTCGAGTGGGCCAACGCCAGTCGTCATCCGAGTCCCAGGTCCTTTCCCTTACGAGGACACCAAAGCGGTACCATGGAAATATAATGGGCAGATTCAACAAAGTCCTCCCAACAGGACCACCGTGATTACCAACATTTCGGGAATTGGTGGAATGACTAGGAGTGATCGCATTTATACTCCAGAAATATTGCGAAGGGAGGGAAGAGAAAAGGAAGAAAAAGATCGCAAAGGGAAAGAGAAGGTGGAAGGAACGCTGGCCGAAGAGGATACCAAAGGGGGTGATAATAAAAAGGAGGTATCTGATGAAGAAGTCGGTGAATTTTTGAAGTTCATCAAGCAGAGCGAATACAGGGTGGTGGATCAATTGAATCAAACTCCAGCTCGGATATCTCTCTTGTCTTTGTTGATGAATTCTGAGCCACATAGGAGAGTACTGATGAAGGTGTTGAATCAAGCTCATGTCTCTCATGACATCACAATTGATAAGCTTGATAACATCGTGGGTAACATCGTTGCTGATAATTATATCACTTTCACTGATGACGAAATTCCAGCTGAAGGAATGGGACACAACAAGGCGTTACACATCTCGGTGAAGTGTCGAGATCATGTCATGGCAAGGGTTCTCGTTGATAATGGTTCTTCTTTGAATGTAATGCCAAAGTCAACACTGGCAATGTTGACTTTCGATGGGACTCATATGAAGCCAAGCACAATGATTGTAAGAGCTTTCAATGGCACCCGAAGGGAAGTTATGGGAGAAATTCAATTGCCCATTCAGATTGGCCCTTGCACCTTTGAAATACTCTTCCAAGTAATGGACATTACGCCAACTTACAGTTGCCTCCTGAGACGACCATGGATCCATTCGTCTGGGACTGTACCATCCACACTGCACCAGAAAGTGAAGTTCATTGTTGATAGAAAATTGATAATTGTTTCTGGAGAAGAGGATATGTTGGTGAGTAAACCATCAACAACCCCTTACATTGAAGCTGTCGAAGAAGCTCTTGAGACCGCTTTCCAATCGCTTGAAATTGCTAATGCCACTTATGTCGGGGACAGTGCTCCACTCTTGAAACCTCAGTCATCTAAAGCGTCCGTTATGATGTCTAGGGTTATGCTCGAAGGAGGATACCGACCTGGAAGCGGGTTGGGGAAGAATAACCAAGGTGTTACTGACATCCTCATGCTCACCAAGAACAAGGACATGTTTGGGTTGGGATATAAACCCACCAAGACCGACAAGATGAGGGTTATAGAAGAGAAGAAAAGAAAGAGGTTGGCTCGGCTGGAAAATCATGAATACGAGGCTGAAAGGGTTCCCATCTGTGACATTTGACAGAGCTTCCGAAGTATAGGGTTCGCATTCCTGGACCAAGCAGCAGCTGTTGAAGATGATTATCTCGCCGATCATGGTGTCAATTTGGTGTATCCATGCCCTCCGGATACAGAGCTCAACAATTGGGAGGTCATTGAGTTCCCCAGGACCATAGTGTTTTTTTCAAAGTAATTCTGTAATGCTTATCCTTTAGCTCTGCCCAAGGCTTTAGGATTTTTGTTGTAATGGGCTTACTTGTTTCCGTTTCAGTATGACTTATCAATAAATGCATGCATTCAATATCTTTATGTTCTTATCCCTTTTGTTTTGTTACTTTCGCTTTTATTCAGCGTTCCTCACCAATAAATGCAATTTCCCATCTTTAACCGTTATTCATTCATCTTTCCCTGATAACTACCAAAATGCAGATCTAAAAGTGACTCTCTTGAAAATGACAGTGTTAATAACTCAGCATACAATTTTGACTATCCTATTGATCACGCTGATGAGGTTGTTGATGATGATGGGGAAGTTCCTCCTGAACTATTAAGGTTGGTAGAACAAGAAGCCAGGGAAATTCGACCCCATGAAGAGCCGAGAGAACTAATCAATTTGGGAACTGAAGATGATAAAAAAGAGGTCAAGATTGGCCTTTCCCTGAAAGAAAAGGAGCGAAGTAGGTTGATCAAGTTGTTGATGGATTATAAAGATGTTTTTGCATGCCAAGACATGCCAGGGTTAGACCCCAGTGTAGCAGAACACAAATTGCCATTAAAGCCGGAGTGTCCTCCAGTAAAGCAGAAGCTACGAAGGATGAAAGTGGAAATGTCTTTAAAGATTAAGGAGGAGGTCAAGAAACAACTGGATGCGGGTTTCCTAGAAGTGGTAAAGTACCCTCAGTGGGTCGCTAACATCGTTCCTGTCCCCAAGAAAGATGGAAAGGTTCGAATGTGTGTCGACTATCGAGATCTGAACAGAGCTAGCCCCAAAGATGATTTTCCTCTGCCTCATATTGATGTCCTTGTAGATAATACTGCCCAACATGCATTATTCTCTTTCATGGATGGATTCTCAGGATATAATCAAATCAAGATGACACCTGAAGATATGGAGAAAACTATATTTGTCACTTTATGGGGAACCTTTTGCTACAAGGTTATGCCCTTTGACTTGAAAAATGCTGGGGCAACATATCAGCGGGCTATGGTGGCTTTATTCCATGACATGATGCATAAGGAGATAGAAGTTTATGTAGATGACATGATTTCCAAGTCCAGATCCGAAGATGACCATGTTGATAATCTGCAGAAACTTTTTGAGCGGTTAAGGAAGTTTGAGCTCCGACTGAATCCCGCCAAATGTACTTTTGGAGTGAAATCAGGCAAGCTTATGGGGTTCATTGTTAGTCAGAGAGGAATAGAGGTTGATCCTGAAAAAGTTCGAGCAATCATCGATATGCCAACACCTCGAACGGAGAAAGAAGTTCGTGGGTTTTTAGGAAGATTGAACTATATTGTCCGGTTCATTTCCCAACTAACCGCGACATGTGAACCAATCTTTAAATTGCTGCGCAAAAATCAGGCTGTGACGTGGAATGAAGATTGTCAAAAAGACTTTGAGAAGATCAAACAATACCTACAGGAGTCTCCGGTCTTGGTTTCCCCAATGCCGGGAAGACCTCTCATCATGTATTTGACTGTGCTGGATGAATCAATGGGTTGCGTGCTGGGGCAACACGATGAGTCAGGAAGAAAAGAACATGCCATCTATTATCTAAGCAAGAATTTCACCAGTTGTGAAGCCAACTACTCACTTCTAGAACACACTTGCTGTGCCTTGGCTTGGGTGGCTCGCCGTTTGAGGCATTACATGTTGTGTTACACTACCTCGTTGGTGTCCAAAATGGATCCGATCAAGTATATCTTTGATAAGCCCGCTCTGACTGGAAGAATTGCTCGTTGGCAAGTCCTGCTATCAGAATATGACATTCTCTATGTCACCCAAAAAGCAATAAAGGGAGTGCTCTCGCAGAATATCTAGCCAATCAGCCAGTAGAAGATTATGGATCGATGCTATGTGATTTCGCAGATGAAGATATAATGGCTTTGTTTGATCGCGAGCAATCACCAGAAAAAGGAAAATGGACTTTGTTATTTGATGGAGCTTCTAATGCATTGGGGCATGGAATTGGGGCAATACTAATCTCACCAGAAAATGATTATTTCCCTGTCACTACAAGGCTTTGTTTTGATTGTACAAACAATATAGCCAAATATGAAGCTTGTGCGCTCGGGATCCTGGCAGCAATAGAATCGAAGGCAAGGATACTGGAGGTATATGGGGACTCTGCATTAGTCATCCACCAGCTAAGAGGGGAATGGGAAACCCGAGATGCCAAGTTAATCTCGTACCATGATTACATCAAAGGTTTGATTGAGCAGTTCGATGAAGTCACATTTCACCATATTCCCCGAGTAGATAACCAATTAGCTGACGCCCTGTTTACCTTGTCCTCGATGTTTAGAGTAAATGACGAAAGGAACTTACCACTCATCAAAATAGAAAGTCGTGATCATCCTGCATATTGTCAAGTGATAGAGGAAGAGTTTGATAAAAAACCGTGGTACCATGACATCAAATGTTTCATCCAAAGAAGGGAATACCCTCCGGGCACTTCAGAAAACGAAAAAAGAACTCTAAGAAGACTTGCGATGGGTTTCTACTTATATGGAGATATCCTCTACAAAAGAAATCATGACTTGGTGTTGCTGAGGTGCGTTGATGCAAACGAAGCTAAACGGATAATTGAGGAGATACATGAAGAATCTTTTGGAACACACGCAAGCGGTCATGCAATGGCCAAGAAAATCTTGAGGGCTGGCCAATACTGGTTGACAATGGAGGCTGATTGCTTTAATTATGCGAAGAAGTGCCATAAGTGTCAAATATATGCTGATAGGGTTCTTGCGCCGCCAGCTCCCTTGAATGTCATGGCGGCACCCTGGCCATTCTCAATGTGGGGAATGGATGTGATCGGTCCAATCGAACCAAAAGCCTCGAATGGGCATCGCTTCATTCTTGTTGCCATTAATTATTTCACAAAGTGGGTAGAGGCTGCATCATTTGTCAATGTGACCAGGAATGTCGTGATCAAATTTGTAAAAAAAGAATTAATTTGCCGTTATGGGTTGCCAAGCGAGATCATCACTGATAATGTGACTAACTTGAACAACAAAATGATGAAAGATATGTGCGAAAACTTCAAGATAAAGCATCACAATTCCTCCCCGTATCGCCCAAAGATGAACGAAGCAGTTGAGGCCGCTAATAAAAATATCAAGAAGATTGTCCAAAAGATGGTGGTGACGTTTAAGGATTGGCACGAGATGTTACCTTTTGCTTTGTACGGCTACCGTACCTCTATTCGTACCTTGATAGGGGCAACGCCGCATTCTTTGGTGTATTGGATGGAGGCAGTGCTTCCGATTGAAGTAGAGATCCCCTCATTAAGAGTACTGAGAGAAGCATAATTGGAAGAAGCTGAGTGGGTCCAGAATCGACTCGACCAATTGAATCTCATTGAAGAGAAGCGATTAGCAGCATTGTGTCATGGTCAATTGTACCAGAAAATGTTGATGAGAGCTTATGAGAAGAAGGTACGCCCGCGGCAGTTTCGGGAGAGTGATCTAGTGCTCAAAAAGATCCTACCAATCCAAAAGGATCATCGTGGGAAGTGGACCCCGAACTACGAAGGACCTTATGTTGTGAAAAAGGCCTTCTCGGGAGGAGCTTTAATTCTCACCAGGATGGACGGCGAGGATCTTCCACTCCCTATAAACTCAGATGCAGTCAAAAAGTATTATGCTTGAACGCACTCCCCAAGAAAAAGAAAGAAAGAAAAAAGAGTAAAAAAATGAAAAAAGAAAAGCTCGTTAGACTGAAAATCTGAAAAGATAGTCTAAGCAAAAGTTAGAGCAACCCGCTAGGGTGAAAACCTGAAAAGGCGGTCTAGGCAAAAGTTAGGGTTCAATAAATAAAATAAACAAGGGAAGTGTCGTCAAGCCGATGAACTGGGACAATCAGTGGGCTAGATGCATGAAGACTGGGGCAGATAGCACGCTCAGATGATGATTAATGAGCAGTCAAGATAGTATGAGGGATACTAACACTAGTCATGGAAAGAGGTGTCACTTGAGGAGATGCGATTCCACTCCACAACCTTTTACAATTCCATACTCCATTGTAATATCTGCTTTGTATTCCTTTTCGGTCAAATAAAATGACATTGACTCCCATTTCTTTTTACCCTTATCTCTTTCTCTTAACTTTTGTCAATTGTGTGTGTGCATTCATCTTGATAAGTTTATACTGGAATATGAAACATGTATTGGTGTCTTCAAAGAGCATTTAGAATTTCTTTGAAAGTCTCAAAAGTTTGTAAAGAACAAGATGATCTTCCGACAAAGGGCACCGTGGTCTTCTGACAAGAAGCACGGGGACGATCATTGCAAAGGAAGCGTACCCTTTCAAAAGTGCTTGGCCTTTATTCTCCCCGAGGACAGGACTTTTTAGTTCATCTCGGGGCTTGTCTATGATCAATACTTCAAGGGGTCAAGGGTGATAATAAAACCCCCCTAAAAGATGAAAAAATAAAAATTGTAATATATTACAGGCTTTCCATGTGTTGCATTGAAATCATTTGAGGTTTTCATCAAGCATATAGGACATTTCTGGCATCATGCATTGCAACTGTTTATCCTTTGTGAACACAAAACCCAGTAAATTGCACAAACATCATAGTTTTTACCTTTCGTCAAGCTTCAGCGAATAACACTCGGCAAGATTTTAATCCTTTTGTTTCCAAGCTTCAGCGGATAACCGACTCCGCAAGCTTTTCGCATTTCCTTTTAAGCTTCGGCGGATAACCGACTCCGCAAGCTTTTAACCTTTCTATCAAGCTTCGACGGATACCATACCCCGTAAGCTCTGCTTGTTTTCAAGCTTTGACGGATAACCGACTCCGCAAGCTTTTAATCCTTTTGCTTTCAAGCTTCAGTGGATGCCCTACTCCGCAAGCTTTTAATTTTACTTTCAAGCTTCAGCGGATAAATGACTCCGCAAGCTTTTCGCATTTCCTTTTAAGCTTCGACGGATAACCGACTCCGCAAGCTTTTAACCTTTTTGTCAAGCGTCGACGGGTACCATACCCTGTAAGCTCTGCTTATTTTCAAGCTTCAGAGGACAACCGACTCTGTAAGCTTTTAACCTTTCTTTTCAGGCTTCAGCGGATAACCGACTCCGCAAGACTTTAATCCATTTCTGTTCGAGCTTCGGCGGATACCCGACTCCGCAAGCTTTTCGCATTTCCTTTTAAGCTTCGGCGGATAACCGACTCCGTAAGCTTTTAACCTTTCTGTCAAGCTTCGGCGGGTACCATACCCCGTAAGCTCTGCTTGTTTTCAAGCTTCAGCGGACAACCGACTCCATAAGCTTTTTTACCTTTCCTTTCAAGCTTCAGTAGGCAACCGACTCCGTAAGCTTTTAACATTTCTTTTCAAGCTTCAGCGGGCAACCGACTCCGTAAGCTTTTAACATTTCTTTTCAAGCTTCAGTGGATAACCGACTCCGCAAGCTTTTAACCTTTTAATTCCAAGTTTCAGCGGATAATTGACTCCATAAGCTTTTGACCTTTCCTTTCAAGCTTCAGTGGATAACCGACTCCGCAAACTTTTAACCTTTTAATTCCAAGCTTCAGCGGATAACCGACTCCGTAAGCTTTTGACCTTTTTCAAGCTTCAGCGTATGATCGACTCCGCAAGTTTTCTATCTTTTGTCAAGCTTCAGCGGGTATCATACCCCGGAAGCTCTTCCAACTTTCTGTTCAAGCTTCAGCGGGTACCATACTCCGTAAGCTCTTTTATCTTTCTATTTGAACTTCTATGGGCAATCCATCCCGTAAGCTCTTCTAATGATGCATCCTTCTACTTGTCAGCAAACCCCGGCCAAAATTGGAGTTCGTGTCTTTACTCGTTTCTTATAACGATAATAGGTTAACTACGGTTACACCTACTATCTAATAAGAAACAAGTAAAGAGGGGCAGCTGTGAACACCTAATTTTGCCCGTATTTTTTTAATCAATGTTTTGAAAAAAAAAAACAAGACTGATAACAAAAAAGAAAAACTTTGCAAAAAATGTTTTTTATTCTTGGCCCATTACATCATCAAATGGAGCCCATTTTTGTTTTTATCTTTTGGGCCCATTATCCCAAACCCAACCAAAAAATTGTTTTTATTCTGATTGTTAAAATAAAAAATAATAAATTTTATTTTGAAATGATCAGCTCCCATGCTTGTACCCCTCTTTGTCTTCTTCTTCTTTTTCAAAAAAAAAGGGGGACAATGGTACAAGCCATCCTTACCCACTGATGCCTCTGCAAGGTGGTGGAGCAAAGACTGATTTGCTCCCCACTACTTGTACCCACCAGCAGGCCCAACAGGAAGATTTGTCATCTTCTTCCCTCGGGTGCTATATATTGAACAGTGACCAAAGGAAGAAAGGTGGGGAAAAAGAGACGAAATTTTCTTCTCCATTCTCGTTTCTGCTTTAAAAAAAAACAAAAAAAATTGTCAACAAAAATGCTGAAAGAAGGAGAGCAAGAACAGAGAAGAAAACTAAAGAAAGAAAAAACACCCAGAGACCCATTTCCTTGATACTCTTAGCCATGACCACTCCCTCTTTGATCTGTTTTTCATTTTTCTTCTCCTACTGACAGGACCGATCCACTTCTTCCTCCCTCCATATCTTCTTCCATCTATTTTTCATTTTTTTACCCACAGAACCCTTTCCTTTTCTCTCTATTATCTTCTTCTTCTATTCTACCTTCATCATTTTTTTTTTCAGACCCACACTAACCTTCATACCTTCATCGTCTCAAAAAAAAAAACTTCCTTTGCTTCTCCTTTCTTCTCACTGACAGCCGCGTACCGCCCCTGATAGAAGACCTCCGACCGTCGCCCGGAGCCGCTGCTCGTCGATGCCGCAGAGGAGGCGTGCACCGCTTGTCCGTGTTTGGGCCGACCTCCACCGTACGAACCACCACGCCTCAACCAGAAGTCGCCGCACGAACGACCGTCCACCCTCGCCGTCCGTGCCGCCGCTCCCCCCTGCCGCTGGTTCCAGTCACCTCCATCAACACCTCCTTGAGCTCCATTGTTGGTAACAAGGAGGCTTGGGAGCCTCTGCTGCCTCCCCTCCATTTTCCCCTTTTTATTCTTTTAACCTTTTTATGTTTGCTTGACTTATGTTGATAGCTCTTTAGGTTTTGATATTTGGTTGGGTTTGGGTTTGTAGCATGTGGCCCATTTGTTTTGTTTTCCATCTATGTTGTTTTTATTATTTTTAGAATTTGGGCCAAACAGAAAACAAAGAGTAATTTGTTTTTTTGTGTGATTGGGCCAGGGATGTAGTTAGACCCATCAGCATGAAATATAAGCTATGGGCTAACTACTAGGTCACTCTTTTTTTGTTTTTTTTGTTTTTTTTTCTTTCTTTTGTGTTGGGTATAAAAATTAAAAGAATTTCGTTAAAACAAAAAAGGTGATTAAAAACAAATAAATAAAGTGTTGTATGAATTGTAAGGGTTCATCGTATAGCTTTGTTATCTTTAACCCTGTGCAAGAGTGAATCCCCGTTAAAAAAATATTAAATGTTTTTTTTAATTTATACTTTTAATCAATTTTACCCAATTTCATTTTTTATAAAAAATATCTTTTTGAATTCACGCAACAATTTACAATGTTGATGTATGACTTTTCATCCTCAAGTATTGTATGAATTGTAAGGGTTCATCGTATAGCTTTGCTATCAAACCCTGTGCAAGAGTGAATCCCCGTTAAAAAAATATTAAATGTTTTTTAATTAATACTTTTAATCAATTCTATCCAATTTCATTCTTATAAAAAAAAATCTTTTTAATTCACGCAACAATCTACGACGTTGATGTATGGACTCATTCATCCTCAAGTGTCGTGTGAATTGTAAGGGTTTATCGTATAGCACTGCTATCTTGGACTCTAAGCAAAAGTGAATTTATTTTTAAAATAAAATCCCTTTCCTTAACCAAAAAAAAATAAAAAATAAAACATTTATCAAAATTAAAAATCAACCAACTAATCAAATTTTTCAAAAAAAACTACGTGGCTTTGAATTTCCCATCACACCCGGGAATACGTAGGAGCAAGATAAGTTATCTTGTCAAGCCAAAACTAAATCTTTCCTTTTTTTGTGTCTTTTTTTATGTTAAAATAATTAATCAAAAATAATTAAACTTTTCTATTTTTAGGGGTGCCCTATGGACTCATGTGCCATGTTCAACCTCATTTAGTTTTTTTTATAAACCATAAATTCAAAAAAAAGATAATAAAAATTTAAAATATTAAAAACTAAAAAAAAAACTCATTTTCTGTAAATAATTTTTGGGGTAAAATAAATGTTTAAAAGGTTATAAAAATGTTTTTGCGCAATTAACTTGAGGTACCGTTTTTTTTAAACGGGCGATGTGGGGTGCTAATATCTTCCCTACTCGTAACCGACTCCCGGACTCCTCTCTTTCTTTTTTTTAAGACCAGTTTACCTTTAAATAATTGGGTTTACTAAGATTTTCCCAATAAAAATTTTAGTGGCGACTACTCTGTCCTCTCTTTTTTATTTCCCTTTTTCACAGCTCCCGGACAGGACGGTCGGGACAACATCTACATCAGATTGCCACATAATTTACATCAGATTGCCACATAATTGGGTTGCTCTCAGTCCCCTTTGGTCAGATCAGTTGGTTAAACTACATGACATGAATTATGAGTATGCAGATTCAAGTTAATTAGACGACAAATAACTCCTAATATAATTGGGTTTTTGGAACAACAAAAACTAGAATTATCATGCATTTTATAATTCAGCTCAGAGGTGGCCTTGAGCATGGACGAGGTGGGCGATCGTCCAGGGCCCCAAATTTTTTGGGGCACCAGTAATATAATTTTTTTATATATAGTATAAAATTTATTATACTAAAATTTTACATAGTATATATAAATATTATATAAAAATTTATATAATTAACTTTTTTATCAATAAAAAAATAATTATTTCAAAAAATTAATAATAAAGTGATAGAAAATAATAAGATAACTATACCAGAAGAATATCTTTTTGATTTAATATTTTTTAAAATTTATTATACTCTTAATTTATTTCCTATTTAGACTATACATTTTCTCTAATTCCCTCTTTCTATTTCTCTTTCGGTATCTCAGTCTCAGTAAATTCTCTTTATCAAGGAACAAAAGAGAAAGACACGCTGCACTGCTACACTTTCTATCTTTCTTTTGAACTCGGTATTTCTTATGAACTCGGTGCCCTTTCAGCTTTCTATCTCTTTATTTCCTTCTGATTCAAAAAAACATATCAAAGTGGTGCACTTTGATTTAATTGCGAACCGGATGCGCTTTGATTTAATTGTGAACCAGATGCGCTTTCCTTCAATTTTATTTTGAACTTGGTGTGCTTTCTATCTCTTCATAAACAAATTTCAATTTATCATATTATATTATTAATCTTATATTTTAAATAATTCTAATTTTTATTGTTATTTTCGTAATTAAATTGAAGCTTGATGCTCTGAAACTTTGGAACAAAGTGAGGATTTAAGTTAAAGGTTTAAAATCAAGCAATAAGCAATCAGGTTCTCGTTATTTACTCATAAGAGACAGCTTGTTTGGTTTATTGATTATAATTTTGTGTTTTTGTAGATTAAACAGTCTTACTTTGATTTATATCAAAAATGATTTTTTTTAAAACTTTGATTATGATCGGATTATTAATGATTTTGCAGCAAAAATGCAAGAAGGACAACCTTCAAATAATTATGAGTGCATCTTTTTCCAGAGTTCGCCCAGGGCACCCAAAATCTCAGGACCGACCCTGATTCAGCTACGTCCCCCTTTTTTTTTTACAAAAGAAAAGTTAAGCAATTTCATTAATAATGGAGAGCAAATTACAAATTTGGAGAATAATAATATATATAGCCACCCCTGACAAAGAGTAAGCAACTACATGAACTTTCCTCCTATCAAACTCTACCAAAGAGTTGTTAATATAAGATGATAAAAGACTCTTACAATTTGAAATAATAGCCCTATAACTAGCATGATCCTCTTAAAGGAGACCTATGACTTCCTCTTTTTGCACTTGGAGTCTGGGAGAGTAAATATAAAATTTAGCTTTGAAGAAATATCTTCCTCATCACGTAAATTATGATCGAAGTCAATGCTTCGAGCTACCTGCAAGAAAGGCTCAATACACTGTCAATTGTCTTCGACTATATTTGCTTAAACTAAAAAAATAAAAATTAAAAAGAGAAAACGACAAAATGCGTCTGGCCAATAATACCAAACGAGGTATTTGTGGATAGAAACTGCACATAGGTTACCCATGCCTCGACAGTTCCAACTAAGGATACTTATGCCTTCTGGCAGGCCTGAGAACCAGAATCTACCAATAAAAAATGGAGAGAAATGAAGAGAAACAATTCATTCATCTTCTTATCCAACAACGATAGACTCTCACAAATGGAGAAAAAAACATAGCTCTCACAAGCAAAGAGAGAAACATAATACTCCTGAAAAACATAACTCTCACAGTTCAACTACGTCCTAAACAGTGAAATCAATTTTTTAAAATAAAATAATAAAACTAAAGCACTAAATAACAAAACAGGTCTTCCACAATAAATAACTTGATTTGCAGATCCTAGTTTTTAATTAGATCCGCAAAAATTAATGTCAAAATTAAACTAATTTTTTTACTAGTGTTAAGTCTATGTTTGGTTCCATGTTTGACCCAACAAAAGTGCTTTCTGAATAATCAAACGTGGCTTTGATTGATTTGGAGATGTTTGGCTCAGTGTAAGAGAAGTATTTTTGCATCCAAAATCAATTTGAGGGGAAGCAACTTCTGATAGCTTCATCGTTGGAGAAGCGCTTTGAATGACTTTTTTTATGAAGGTATCAAAACATAATTCATTTCACTTTCAACTTATTTTTAACCAAAATCAAATTTATAAAATTAGTTTCATCCAAAATCATGTTTGTCAAACATTCATCCAAACACGCACCAGGTAGCCGAAGATGTCACCACGCCATGACAGCAGCAGCTTCCGACAGTCTCATAACATTTCTTGACCTGCAGCTTCCGAGTTCAGCGACAACTTTTTTTTTTTATAAGCAAATGTTAATAGTTAGTTGTTATGAAAATTTTTCTTCTTTATCAAGATTTGAATCTTGAACCTCCTACTTCTCCAACTCTTTTTATCCTTAGTTCAACCCAGTTAAACTACTCAGCCCCTAACATCATCAACAACTTTATAATATCATCAATACGTTTATTATACCCCAAAGCAAACATCAACATGTTCATTGCTCATCTCTCGCTGCAATGACGGAGAGAATGTCTTATATTTTCCATTTGTATGGTCACATCTCATGTGCAATTAAGGACGGTTTTCCACTCTCCTATGCCAACTCTAACAACCCAATATTTTTGATTTTCCAAATATATTCCATGTGTAACTGCAAAGTCTAATACTGGACGGATAAATACTGTACTGGCCGAAGAGTGAAATCCGGCCATCGAACTCGAATACCCGGCCCAGTCCGGAAGTTAAAAATAATAAGTTAAAGATCACTTAATTAAGGGATAGGAGATATTATCTGAAATAACATTACCTGGTTAAAAGAGATAATATCCCTTAAATTAAGGAATTAGATCTCTAAAAGATATTTAAGAGATAAATCAGATCTCTAAAATATATTTAAGAGATAAATCAGGTCTCTAAGAGAGGGGGGAATCCTATTATAAAAGGAGGAGTACCCATGATAAGAAAACTCACTTTTTTCACTGAACTCCGGTGACTCTCTCTTAAGTGTATTAGAGAAACTAGCGTCGACCAAGAGACTATTAAAGAGTCCTTGCTCCCTAGTATTCCTCAGATACAAAATTGAAAGATCGAGATCACCACGGCCAAGGGTTGAATCGAGAACTACGTCTGACTTTGATTTCCATTGGGATACGTAGGACCGGAATATTACATTCTGTCAAGCCATAGCCTAAAACAACCCCCAATTATTCATCCCTGGTTTGACGTTCACGGCAAGGTTCCGGTAAACCGGATCTCGGCAGGAACATTTTGCGCCCACCGTGGGGCCAAGGTGAAACTTTCCCCGGTTCCACAAGAAAGGCTCGATGGTGACCACACAGAATGGTCTGCGAGGAGGGGCGAGCAGTATGAATCATGAGGACCATGAGGCTTCGAACGCCCAGAACCACGACAATCATCTTTCCTCCCCCCTCCATGAAGACAACCCTCGGTTGGAAGAAGTTATTGAACAGCTTAAGCAGTTGCGGAAAGAAAACGAGGAGATACGCGCGCAGAATCAGAAGCTCCTAAGAGCACGAAAAAGAGAGAGGTCCCTGACACCTTCCGATGAAGAGCAATCCTCACCTGAGGCTGGCCAGAAGGACCCTCCGATGCACTCTCCTTGGGGAACTAACCGAGCATCCAAAACCAAACCTCCCCCGGGGGATTCAGAAGTCAAATCTCATGCAGAAAGGACTAGCCAGAAAGGAAGGACATCGGACCGGCGTCCGAGGTTGCCCTTCACTGATGACATTAATGAGGTAATCATGCCAACCCATTTTAAGCCCATTAACATCGACAAATTCAATGGCACCACTAACCCAACCGAGCATGTGGAGTCCTTTATTTCCTCTATTTACTTGGTGACTGATTCGGAGGCCGTCATGTGCAAAGTTTTCCCAACTACTTTGCAAGGCCCAGCTCTGACCTGGCTAACAAATCTACCACCTCGGTCGATTGATTCCTTTGATGTGCTTATAACCAAGTTCACTGCACAATTTTCGGCAAGCCGAAGGCATAGAAGGCACTCAGTCTCACTGGTAAATTTCAAACAGGAAAGGAATGAATCACTTAGAGATTACATGGCTCGCTTCAATGCTAAGCAGATCCTGATTCCCAACATGAGCTCGGAACTCTGCCTCCACACCGTCATGGGCGGTCTTAAGCCAGGACCATTCTTCGAGTACCTATCTCGGAAGCCACCAAGAGATTTTGAAGAGCTGCAGGAAAAGGCTACATGTTTCATGAACTCGGAAGAGATGCTGGAATTTAAAAGGAGAGAAAGAGGTTTCGAGGACAAGAGCTCGACCTCGAACAAAGACAAACAGGGGTCTGACTCACAAAGGACCCAAAAAACCAATGAAAGAGAATTCCCGCAGAGGCATCCCAGGTATCCATCTTATACTCCGTTGAACCGATCTCGGGCAGCCATCCTTCAGAAGGTGTGCAGCGTCGAGTTGCTTACCTTATCTGGACCATCCAAAACACCGGACAATGCTGACAGAAGCAAGGAATGCATGTGGCATCAAAACTATGGACACTCCACTGAAGAGTGCAGAACACTCTAGAGAAAGATTGAGGAGTTAGTACAAGCAGGTCGTCTTGATCGTTTCATCCGCCGAGATGACAACGGAGGCAGACGACCCGGTCGAAGACAACGGAGACACGGTCATGATAACCGAGACCGAGATGCAAACTTGCGAAGAAACCATCAAGGCGAAGATCGACTGAATAACCAAAGGACCCCTATCAAAGAATCAGAGGGAGGAATCAGGGGGGTCATCAATACAATCTCGAGGGGGGGGGGGGGGTGGGGGTTGCAGGCGGAGGAACAACGAGCTCGGCTCGGAGGTGTCACGTGAAAGTCCTCCGATCTGTTAACACGGTGTCTGGAAGACCGGCAAGAGCAAGACCCCCCCATAACATTCACAGATGATGATTTCCAAGGGGTAGATCCAAATCAAGATGACCCAATGGTGATAACGGTCGAGCTGGCCAACTTCTCGGTCAGACGAACACTTATTGACCAGGGGAGCTCGGCCGATATTCTCTATCTGGAAACCTTCAAGAAGCTTGGAATCCCAGAAAAGCTGATAAAAGAGCAGGAGGACAAGCTAGTAGGGTTTGCCGGGGAACAAGTCAAGACCCGAGGTTATATAGACCTCTTAACAACGTTCGGAGAAGGCAGACTCTCCAAGTCCGTATCAGTCGGGTACGTTATTGTAGATGCCAGCACGTCATACAATATCCTTATCGGAAGACCGACGTTGAATGAGCTCGGGGCAATTGTCTCTACCCCACACCTGACAATGAAATTCCCAGTCGACTCTGGGGAGATAATTGCAGTCCGGGATGACCAAAAGCTAGCCAGGCAGTGCTACGTGGACAGCCTGAAGGTTACCCGTCACCAGGACAGCCCAAAGAATACCTAGGATGGTAAAGCCGAAGGATTTCATTTGGACTGACCGACGTCATACAATATCCTTATCGGAAGACCGACGTCCTGGAAGACATTGGATATGCCGGGCATAGACCCCAACTTTGTGTGCCATAAGCTGTCTATATGTCCCGAAGCTAAACCTGTAACTCAGAAAAAGGAAACTTGGCGAGGAAAGGCGCCGAGCAATGGCCGAGGAGACTTCTAAAATACTCAAAGCAAATTTCATCCGAGAGGTGAAATACACCACTTGGCTTGCCAACGTGGTATTAGTCAGAAAGGCCAATGGTAAATGGCGGATGTGCATCGACTATACCGACCTCAACAAGGCATGCCCAAAGGATTCCTATCCCTTGCCCAACATCGACAGACTGGTGGATGGGGCCTCAGGTTACAAGGTTTTGTCCTTTTTGGACGCATATTCAGGTTATAACCAGATCAGGATGTATCCACCCGACGAGGAAAAAACAACATTTATGACTGATAGGGCAACCATCACAGCTTCGAGTAATGCCCTTCGGCCTAAAAAATGCCGGGGCAACATATCAAAGGCTTATGGACAAGGTTTTCGCCGGTCAAATCGGAAAAAACTTAGAAGAATATGTTGATGACATGGTAGTAAAATCCGAAGATCCGAGCCATCACCCTGCCGACCTCGAAGAAATCTTTGACCAGCTCAGAAAGTACAACATGAGGCTAAATCCAGAGAAGTGCTCTTTTGGTGTACAAGGAGGAAAATTCTTGGGGTATATGCTAACACACCGAGGAATCGAAGCTAATCCAGATAAATGCAAAGCCGTCATAGAAATGCGAAGTCCTCGGAATGTGAAAGAAATTCAGAGGCTAGCCGGTCGATTAGCCTCCCTATCCCGCTTTCTCCCGAAGTTTGCAGAGAGGGCAAGACCTTTCTTCTAGCTCTTGAAAAGCCGAAGGATTTCATTTGGACTGAAGAATGTGAGAAGGCCTTCGAAGATCTAAAACTCTTCTTAGCATCTCCCCCAATCCTCACTCGGCCTCAGCTCGGCAAAGATCTGTACCTATACCTCTCCGTCAATGATTATGCAATCAGTGCAGTGATCATCCAGGAAGAGGAGGAGCAACAGATGCCGGTGTACTATGTCAGTAGGATCCTGAAAGACGCAGAAACGCGATATCAAGTAATTGAAAAATTGGCTCTTGTCTTAGTTACGGCAGCTCGGAGGTTACGGCCCTATTTCCAATCTCACCAGGTCATCTTCAAGACTGATCATCCGATAAAGCAAGTACTCAGAAACCTGATCTAGTCGGACGGATGATAGCTTGGTCAGTGGAATTGTCAGAGTTCGGCCTACGGTATGAATCGAGGGGACCAATCAAAGCCCAATGCCTCTCTGATTTTATTGCCGAGCTCTTTTCCAAACCGAGGTCAGAATCCTTCATCTGGCTCTGGTATGTTGATGGATCATCTAACTTGAAAGGAAGCGGGGCTGGAATAATTCTTGAGGGACCTGATGATCTAATCCTCGAGCAATCTTTGAAGTTTGGGTTCACTGCTTCGAACAACCAAGCTGAATATGAAGCCCTTATTGCTGGGCTATTGTTAGCTAAAGAAATTGGGGTCCGGGAGCTAAAATGTGGAAGTGACTCACAGCTCGTAACAGGACAAGTCTCGGGTAATTATCAGACAAAAGACCCCCACCTTACCAGATATCTCTGCAAGGTTAATAGCCTCATTTCTGAATTTAAGCATTTCTCCATTGAGCACATACCTCGAGAAGAAAATTCCAGAGCAGATATGTTGTCCAAATTGGCTAGCACCAAGAGGGCTGGCCAACTAAGAACTTTCATTCAAGAAAACCTCCTCGAGCCGAGCATAAAGAGTGTCGAAGTGACAATGATCGAGCACTATGACCGGGGCTGGATGACTCCAATCTGGGAGTATCTAACCTCGGACAAACTACCTGATGACCAAAAGGAGGCGAGGCGAATCCGTCTGAAATCTTGTCACTACACCATCTTAGACGGTGAGATGTACAAGAGAGGATTCTCCAGGCCGTTACTGAAGTGCCTCACAAAGGAGCAGTCCGAGTATGTAATGGATGAGATGCACCGAGGAATCTGCGGAATGCATTTAGGTGGCCGATCTCTGGCAGCTCGGATCCTACGAGCAGGGTTTTACTGGCCAACCATGAGACTCGATTGTTCTACCTGGACCAATAGGTGTGACCCCTGTCAGAAATTCGCCAACATAGCTCGTGCTCCAGGAGAAGAGCTCCACTCCATGTTCTCACCATGGCCCTTTACTATGTGGGGGATGGACATAGTCGGTCCTTTCCCAGTGGCCAAGGGTCAAGTCAAGTTCCTCCTGGTAGGAGTAGACTACTTCACCAAGTGGATTGAAGCAGAGCCATTGGCTACGATAACTGCCAAAAAGGTCCAGAATTTTGTATGGAAAAACATCATATGCAGGCATGGCCTTCATTGTGCAGTTGTTACAGACAACGTAAAGCAATTCACCGATAAGGAGCTCGGAGAGTTTTACTCCAACCTCGGAATTAAACACAAAGTGACCTCGGTTGAGCATCCACAAATAAATGGCCAAGCAGAGGCAGCCAATAAAGTTATTCTAAACGAGCTCAAAAGAAGATTGGGATAATCAAAAGGGGCTTGGGTTGAGCAATAACCAAGCATTCTGTGGGCTTACCATTGCTCACCACAGTCCTCGACGGGAGAAACACCGTTCAAACTAACCTATGGAACCGATGCGATGATTCCAGTTGAGCTCGGTGAGCTCTCTTTTCGAAGGCAGCATCACAATCAAAGAAAAAATGAAGAAGAACTCCGAGTTGAGCTTGACATGGTCGAGGAAGTCCGAGATACGGCAAGAATCAGGGACGAGCTGTGCAAGAAAAAAGTAACTCGGAAGTACAACTCGAGGCTGCACCCAAGGGAATTTGTGCAAGGTGACTTAGTGCTGAGACTGCAAAGCGACGCGAGAAAAGATTCCAGAGAGGGTAAGCTCGCGGCAAACTGGTCAGGCCCATTCAGGGTAGCAGAAAATCTAGGAAATGGTGCCTACAGGCTAGAAGAATTGTCAGGAAAGTTGGTTCCAAGGACATGGAACACTTCCCACCTTAAGTTTTATTTTAGCTAGGGTTAGAGGTGATGCACTCTTTTTCCTATCTCGGTCTTTTTCCCATGAGGTTTTGGTCAAGAAGGTTTTAACGAGGCACACTAGGAAAAATGAATAAATAAAATTATCTTCAGTTGAGCTATTATGTAACAAAAAAAAAACGGCGTTAAAACTGTTAAATCCTAAAGAGGCTGACCGAGCCAAAATCGACCGATCAAGGTCGAAGTGCCGAGCCTATAAAGATGCTTAAATCCTAAAGAGGCCGACCCGAGCCTATAAAGGTGCATAAATCCTAAAGAGGCCGTCCCGAGCCTATAAAGGTGCTTAAATCCTAAAGAGGCTGACCGAGCCAAAATCGACCGATCAGGGTCGAAGTGCCGAGCCTATAAAGGTGCTTAAATCCTAAAGAGGCTGTCCCGAGCCTATAAAGGTGCATAAATCCTAAGGAGGCCGTCCCGAGCCTATAAAGGTGCATAAATCCTAAAGAGTCTGACCGAGCCGAAATCGACCGATCAGGGTTGAAGTGTCGAGCCTATAAAGGTGTATAAAACATAAAGAGACTGGCTAAGTTAAAATTGACCAATCAGGGTCAATGTGCCGAGCCAATAAAAACATCAGAAAATTTTCCAAGTGCAAATAGATTCACAAGTAAATAAGAAATTTCATTAAAATAAAGGGGCAGGGCCCCGAATACATGAAGGTTCAAAAAGAGGACTGCACAAAAACAATGTGTTTCCTAAACTACTTATACAATTTCAGGGATCAAGGTCCTCCTTGGCATTGGGAGGGATGATAGCAGATTGACCAGGTTGACCCACTTCACCTTCGGGTCCCTCCTCGTCCACTTGATCCTCGCCCTCTTCTCCGTGAGTTGCGACCTCCTCGTCTTCATCCTCCAGCTCGGCCAATGGAACTAGGAGTCTATCTTGGTTGAAATCCTTGTCCACATCGGCACAGGAGAAATCAACAGTCGGGTTGAAATGCTGAAGTTGCTTTACGGCTCGGGAGAAACCGTTAACATGCTCCCTCATGATAGAGGCCTCAGCTTCAGCGAGATCGGCACGGAGCCTCAGATTCTCCTCCTTCTCGGTCTCCAGCAACTTCTGCAACTCAAGACCGGCTTCCTTCTCGGCCTGAAGCCCTTCCACAACATTCTGAAGGTTAAGCCGGTCGGCCCTTTCCATCTCTAGCCCTTTCCATCTTCTTCACGTTATCAATTAGATGCTTGCTCCAGAAGCGGATGATTGAGGTAATGCGGAGAGCATAGGCAGCGGCCGCCTCCATACTTTCTTCAGGGCCCTGCTCCAACAACAGCCGGGCATTGGACGGTTTCAGCACTTGGCCATCAATCGGGCTGCAGGGTCGAACTCATTTCCCCAGAGTGAGTTGATCCCTGGATTACAGTTACCATTATACCATTTGGTGTCCGAGGAGAGATCGGTCACCATAGGAGCGTTACTCGGTCGGCTAGCAGAAGGAGGAGTCTCTCCAATCATCAGCAAGGGAGGAGAGCTTCCAATTGGCACCTCTGGCTCCAGATCTGCCCGGGTCCTCTTCGGAGGACAAACATTCAAGTCGGAAGCTTCAGCAAACTTCTTCTTCTTCCCCTTAACATTTGAAGCGACAGCTGATCCGCCAGCAGCCGACTTCTTCATCAAGGCCTTGTAGTTGAATTTTCCCATTATCACTGCAAAAAGAGAAAAATCGGTTAGACATAAGCACGCGGATGGACAAGTAAAACACCCGATAAAAAACTACTTACAATCAAAATCGGCTTGCCGAGTTGATGACTTGGGGAGAAATAAAAGTCGACCACAGGGCAATGGCCGAGGATAGAGTTTTAAGAGCTCAACGTCGGTTCTCTCTAGGGCTGTCATGCAGCCGACGTCATAGCTGTGGAACTTAGTGGGGTGGGGTTGCCAGCAGAGGGAAAATCTGGAGACTCCATCCAAGTCATAGAATAAAGACTCGTTCCCTGCAGTGGGTCGGACTTTGAAAATGTCCGACTTGAAGAATTTATATGAACTCTTATAAAGCCCAATAACGCCCCCCGACTCAGCCCCACTAAGGGAAATCCAACCGACCCGGTCACCAAACCTGACCTTATAAAAACGAAGGAAGATAGGAGCAGTGGCCACCACTCCTATCTGTTCACAAAAAATTTGGAACGCCTTTAAAAAAGCCCAACTGTTTGGATGGAGCTGGGTTGGGGCAACATTCACGATTTTCAATACATCATACTCGAACTGGGTGAAAGGGAGAGTAACTCCAATATGTTCAAATAAAGTCTTATATACATATGTGAAGGAAGACTCCCCTGGAGCAGGATGAAGAAAAACGTGTTCATCCCCAGAACACGGCAGACATTCTACAATGCCCCCAAAGGCAGAAACTTTGTTTTTTAGGGAGGAAAGGGATTCGAAATTCCTAAAATTGGAATGAAAATCCCCCACGTCTGGCCTCACCCATAAATACCCAGGAATAGTGATATCTGGGTATGGGACCCTGGGCATTCTAGTGGTACGCCTGTGACGCTTAGGAATGGGTACTGCATCAGGAGTGGTTGAGCTATTCCCGTCAGTGGAGGAAGAGGCACCAACGGCACCACCACCAACATGAGAGGAGGATGGGGAAGAATGAGGATAGCCTCCAATTAGATGGATTTCAGGCTCTACGACCTGAACCCCAGAAGAGACATCCTGGGATACCTCAAATGAAGACTCCATGGATGAGCAATCAAGAAAGTAAAACTCAGGGAGCTTGAAAGAGATGAATAGGGCGTACCTGGAGTAGAGAGGGAGTATGGACGCTCGGGCTAAAAAGGACACGTGATAAAGAGGTCTAGAGTTCACGGAAGCACAAAGACCTGCCCCAAGGTCTCGTCCCAATTTATGGAAAACAAGGGCAACATCTCCTCCTCGCATTAATGAAGGTAGTTGGGCGAGAGCAGGGAAACGTCCCCTCACGTCTCTGACCGAATTCGCCAACCAATGGGAAATCCACACGTGGCAGCGATGTCAGAGTATAAACCGCCATCACGGGAAACTAGGAGCACGCTACAATCCACAACTCTCGGGAACAATGCCACGAAGGCCACACGTCACACAGGGTAACGTTTCTTTTCCATCTCGAGGCCCTGGAAGGTATGGCGTCAGCACAAAACAAGTAATCACCTCTACCTCGGCTAGCCTCGGCTCCCACGAAAAAGCTTCCACGCCATTGGCTCAAAGCTTGGGGGGGCTTGTGTATGAGCCGAGATGCAGAGTCTGGTACCCAGAAAGCATCAAGCTCGGTCACCCGAGCTGCTCACCGAGTTGGAGGATGTATATTTATAGAGTATGAAGCTCGGCCAATCACCTCGCCTGACCTAAAGAGAGAAAGATGAAATCGAGTTCCTGAGCTCGGCTAACATCATGAAAGCTTTTACGCCTAATCAGCTCAAAGCTTGGGGGGCTTGTGTACTGTCCGAAGAGTGAAACCCGACCACCGAGCTCGAATACCCGACCCAGTCCGGAAGTTAAAAATAATAAGTTAAAGATCACTTAATTAAGGGATAGGAGATATTATCTGAAATAACCTTATCTGGTTAAAAGAGATAATATCCCTTAAATTAAGGAATCAGATCTCTAAAAGATATTTAAGAAATAAATCAGATCTCTAAAAGATATATAAGAGATAAATCAGATCTCTAAAAGATATTTAAGAGATAAATCAGGTCTCTAAGAGAGGGGGGAATCCTATTATAAAAGGAGGAGTACCCATGATAAGAAAACTCACTTTTTTCACTGAACTCCGGTGACTCTCTCTTAAGCGTATTAGAGAAACTAGCGTCGACCAAGAGACTATCAAAGAGTCCTTGCTCCCTATTATTCCTCATATACAAAATTAAGAGATCGAGATCACCACGACCAAGGGTTGAATCGAGAACTACGTCTGGCTTTGATTCTTATTGGGATACGTAGGACCGGAATATTACATTCTGTCAAGCCATAACCTAAAACAACCCCCAGTTATTCATCCCTGGTTTGACGTTCACGGTGAGGTTCCGGTAAACCGGATCTCGGCAGGAACAAATACTTTGCAAAAGTACTATAGGCAAAAAAATATAAAAATGGTTAAAGTAATATTTTGGTCCCTATACCTGATACGAATTTTTGATTTGGTCCATATACATAAAAAATTATTAAAATGGTCCCTATATATACAGAAAGTCTCCAATTGGTTCTTATACGTTACCCGTTTGGTCCCTATACGAGCAAAAAATTATCAAATCAATCCCTAAAATTTTGTACAGCGGGGACCAAATGGAGACTTTCTGTATGTATAGGATCATTTTAATAATTTTTTATGTATAGGAACTAAATCTAGAATTCATATCACGTATAGGGACCAAAATATTATTTTAATCTTTAAAACTTTAGTCCAAAAAAAAAAAAAAATTTCACCAAAAGAAATTTGGAAATAATATCACTCTGACTTTTTAGTCATCTCTCATCTCTCTGTAAAACGGAAAAGACATTCAGTTTGAAAAGGAAAATGCGCCGTTATCCGTTAGATTCATGGAACTCCGTAAGAGTATCGATATTACGACACTGATACCAAATTGATACATTGGTTAATTATATATAAATTTTTGGTTAATTCAATTTATTATATGATTAATAGGTCATCTGAAGCTTATTTTTCATAATCATGTAAATAATTGGTAAATCACATGCAAATATCTGATTTAATTCAGTTCTTTATATGATTAATGGGTCATCATGAATTAACCAAATATTTACACGTGATTAACCATATAATGAACTGAATTAACCAAATATTTATACCGATTAACCAATATGTCAAAAGTTGGTATCAACTTTTGGTGTCATGATATCATTACTCATCGATAAAACTTAAAAAGGGACAGACCCATACTAAGTAGTGGCTTGAAAGGGTCTCAATTTTTCCAAGTTGGGATGTTCGTGGTTCGGTTTGGATCGATTTTGAGGTAAAAAATCATCCGATCCAAGGATAAAAAAAACATGCAGTTCGGTACGGTTTGGATGATTTCCTTAAAAATATCTGATCCGATCCAATAAAATGCGGTTTGGATCGGTTCAGTTGATTCAATTTTTACCGACACATCATTACATATTTATATGACATCAAATAATTAAAATTACAAACTAAAATGAACAAAATCTTAAACCTATATACACTACAAAAAAAAACCTATTTAGCGACCGAAGATTTCAGTCGCTAAACATGATAATTCGGTTGCTATATTGTGTAGCGACCAAATTAGCGACCGAATTAAGGGGGTAGCAGAAACCCTGGTTGCTAAATGTTTAGCGACCGAATTTGTATTTCGGTCGCAAATTTGCGACCGATATTTTGGTCACAGAATTATATATTTAGGTCGCCGTATAGTTGGTCGCATGCTCAGATAACCGAATTTGGTGACTGATATTCGGTCGCTATTTCGGTCACAAAATTTGAATTTGTTTTTATAAAAAAAATTTTGTAACTTAATCCTACCGACCAAATTTTGTTTTTCAACTATTACCCCATTGATTTTTAATTTATGATATAAAAAAAATACACCAATATTTTTGTTGAATAAATAGAAAATGTAAATATGATGTACTAGCGATCCAAAACACCACACTCAATATGATCAAGAAAACACATACATTAATTGACGCAAGTTTAATAATTGTTTATAAAAAAAAGTTTAATAATATACTTATCAACAATCAAAACATAAAAACACACCACAGTCAATAAGTACTAATCAAAATATCAAAACTCATCAATCTTTCAAAGGGATGAGCATGTAGAAGCGAGAACTCCCAATGTACTTAAGCTTTGCCAATACACCAGTGGATAACAAATACAACTCCCTGATACCATTTGTGTCTGTTGCAAAATATGGCCGATCCTAATGGATTACTATATTCCCATTGAACAGATTTCCGCATTTGTCTTCAATAGTCACAACAAGCGGTATTCCTCTTCCCCAACGACGGTAGAATGATCACGGGATTGAAATCAAATCCTGCAAATACACAAGAACAATTTAGTAATGATTAGTTTATGCCTTAACCATCATTACGTGAATCCGATCGTTATTCTTAAGTTGATGAGATACTGTACCTGGTCTAAATGGATGACTGTCTCAAAACATTTAGTCGGATCCATTTTCTGATAAAACGATAAGGAAAACAAGTCACATGTGTAAACTTCATCAAGTGATAATAAGAAAAGATGGAAAGATCCATGTAGCATACTAGCATGTTAAAATAGAACAAAGAAATGCAACTTCACATGCAACTTTACAGATTAGCAAACATAGTAGTTTTCAGGAAAGCAGATGCTTTTACGTCGTTTTGAAGGATAGTCATAGAGAGGACTTTTCCTACTGGAAATGCCTAGATAACCTAGTAAGGATGGTCATCAACAACTATTTCTGGTAAGCTCCATTGCCTAGTGAAACAAATGAGTATAAAACCAGAGTTGCTTTCATAATATTGTGTACAGAGCTGCTTTCTAATGTGAATAATGTTTGAATGATGACGGCACGTCATGTGCCTGGCAAATTGTGCCCCACCCTTCATTTTATCTAACCCTATACTTAATCCTTCATTATCTAAGACCTTGGCCTTAAGGCAGAATTAAAGAAAGAACTCAAACTTCAAGAATCCTTCAAGCACATCCAAAATATTGAATGAGCATGCGTGCCCTGAGAAGGTACGCATGCTCATTAATATTGAATCTCAAATAGGAAACTAAGGCTTTCGTAGCTTAATAATTAACTCTAGCAGAAAATAAAACCATTAACTTATAAGGATTGCAACATACTTCAACAAATATATATTGAAGCATATTTCAATACAAACTTAGATAAAATATAGTAGCAAACATCCTATTGAGCTCCGCTCTCCACTAACAAGTAACACATAATTGTCAAACACATGCATAACTTCTAAATTAGAAACACACAACAAGCATCCCACCTTTTTGACAGGATCACATCCTATTGAGCTCTGCTCTCTACTAATGGAAATCAAGGCATAGAATTGACACATCCATCCTATTGAGCTCTGCTCTCCACTAACAAACAACATATAAAGTTTACAACCACATGCATCAATTTTAATCTACCAGCACACAACCAGTATCCTATTGAGCTCAGCTCTCCACTAACAAACAACATATTCAATTGCAACCACATGCATCATTTCTAATCTACCAGCACACAACCAGAATCCTATTGAGCTCAGCTCTTCACTAACAATCAACAAATCAATTCAAATATGCTCTTCACTAACAATCTACTAGCTAAGCTTAGGAGAATGTAAGAGCTAAGCTATTATTGAAAAATACTAATTTCATTCATCATCTTTCTTCTCTATTATTCATTCATCAGATATCTACATATATATAGCACCCTGAGCATAACAGAAAACAAGCCTAATCAAGAAGTTCATATATGCAACTGAATCTAATAACAAATGCAAAACAGAATTGGTGACTAGTGTAGTGACTCATCATAACAAAACCTGCAAAACTTGCAAACAGAGCCTGCAATGTGCCTTCAAACTCATATTAACATAGTCTTCCTTATGTCTAATACAATGTGCCTGTAATTTACTAATTACATTCTTGTTTTCATATTTGCTTATTTTATGCAGGGATGGCCATGAAACTTATAGTAGTCCTACTTCCAAGCATTACAGTCTTAGAGATAGTGAATCAAGAGGAAGCTAACTTATATTATCTATCCAATAAGTTATTTAAATCAATATACCCCTACTGTCAGAATTTCTCTACTCTGGATTTCACTAGAACAACATCAATGATTAATTTGACAGCATACATACCCATACTGACAGAACTTCCCTAAACCCTAACTTGAGACATAACTGATCAGAGGAGACTGTGGGGGTGGTGGTTGCGCGAACAGAACCCCTTGAGATGGTGGTGGTGGCCAGAGGAGGAAGAGACAACACTTGAGAGAGACATTGAGAGAAACTGAGACAAAGAGAACCAAGCAAGAGAGAGCGAGCGACATACAGAGAGAGAGAGGAGAGGAGACCTTACCAAAGAAGGAGGTCACGGTGCTACAGTTGTAACATCCTAAAATTCTAACATAATTAATTTGAAAAAAATAAAATAAATAAATAAATAAATAATAATAATAATAATAATAATATTAAGTTATTAAAAAGTGTAATGCAAATAAAATATAAATGGGAGATTTAGTGTAAAGAAGTGATGGCATAAGGATTTATAGAAAAATATATTTTATATATATATATATATATATATGGAAAAAAAACATTGCTGAAGTCACGGCTGTTTTTGCTTCCGATTCTCATTAGTCATCATTACATTACTCATTCATACCGATCACACCTCCTTCTGAATCAATCAGAACGCACTTCTCGGGTTAATTCATTGTTCTGTTCCTTCCCATAATAGCATCAGATAGACCGCAAGCAGAGCTCCCTCGAATCACACTCACATGTTACGTTCTCGGTCTGCCCTCAAAATGAATGGAATCGATTTGGCTTGAATACACAAAAGGGTACCATTGGATTGAAACTTTGTAATTACCATGTCAATTTTGGAGAAACCGTCTTCACCGTCATCATCATCTTCATATGGTTCTTTAACGTTATCAACTAGAGATGTTGATCCATTGTTGAAGGATTTAAATGAGAAGAAGCTGAGGTTTAGGCGTAATGTGGTGTCATTATTGGCTGAGTTGAAGGAGGTTCGTAGCCGCCTTGCATCGCAGGAGCAATCATATGATAAAGAAACCCTCACAAGACAGTTACTGTGCACGGGAATCAGAAGGAAGCACCGCACATGAGAGCGAGAAGGGTATTTCCATTCCTTGCCAGTTCAACTGTAACAACACAGATCCAAGAAAGCCACCAAACGGGAGAAGAATTTTTAGGGAAGCGCAAATCCTTATCATACGTAATTTTTAGAGCACATTGGAGGTCTGCAAAAGGTGAGTAAAAATAACTTTTCTCACACTTTCATGGTACAGATAATTTGATGCTTCTACATGTAACTTTGTCTTTTGGAAATAGTAAAATATTTTAGGGTTCTTGGTTCTTGATTTGAGACTCTTAAAATATATTGGTTGTGTTGAGGAATTAATTTAATAAGCGGATTTTCTTGAAATTTATAATGAAATAAAACTAATCACATGAATTGGAACCACAATTCCTTATTATGTCCCTGACGCATAGTTTATGTTTGTGGTGCTTTGAATTATTTTAGTTGTTATATATACATATATAATACTTTAGTAATTGTTAACAAATATATTTGGTTGGTATGAGTTATTGTTGATTGACATGCCTGTATGTATTTTATGATGTGATAGCATTGACTCGGCATGACATTATATCATTGTTTGTGATATATGGAATTTGAGGAAATATTTGGTAGTCATCTGGAATGACATATTGTATGGTACATACGAGTTGGTCATCACCTTCCGGGAAGGGGTGACGGTTGTACATTCTATTCCGGGAATAGGATGAGAGATGTCACCATCCGGGATGGGATATCAATCCATTGAAAATATCCACATCTGGGATGGGATATTAGATACCCCCATTTGGGATGGGGAAGGTAGTGGGACGTCATTGCATGGATATGAGCTCATAGACCTTAGTGGATCTGGGATTCACACCGGTTCTGGGAACCAAAGAGTCAAGTTAAGTGATTTTGGGAATCACCGAGTCATGTTCATGGAGTCGCATTGTGTAGAGTTTGCATGGTGAATGTGATTAAATGCAATGAGATGTGATCGTTGCTGAGCCTATGAGTTGTACTCTAAATGCTTGACATTAATTTTATTTTTATATATATTTATTATTTTGGAGGTTTATTATATTCGATATTTTAAAAATTAGCGGGTACCATGAATGTTTTTCCGGTTACCGCACCGGCTGAAAACAGCACTATTTGCGAAACTTTTTATCAAACGATTATTTTTATTCACTGGGATTATATCTCATTAAAAGTGTTGTTTTCAGAGCACGAGGACGACATCATTGGGACTGGAGAGGATTGAAGACCTAGCGAATTTTCTTAGTTATTATTCCTAGCTTGGTTAATGTTTTCTTAAATAAGGAGCCGTATGTGGCTAGACATTTTTATTTATTTATCATTGGGTTTATTAGTAGACGCCCGGTTTTGAGGCTTGGGGTTTTTATTTGGACGTATGGATTTATTATTTATTACTTTGATACATTATTACTATTTTATTTAATATGAGACATTTTCCAGACTTATATATTTGATAAATTTTTTACGTCAGTTAAAATTGTTTTTTTACGTCAGAATACTGACTGACGTAAATACAGCTGACGTTAATAGTTAATATTTTAACATTAGTTGAGAACTGATGTTAAATACAAAACTATTAACGTCAGTTATTTAACACAACTGACGTTAAACATAAAACTATTAACGTCAGTTCTTTAAGACAACGGACGTTAATTTTGTTAAAACTAACGTCAGTTGTTATAAAGAACTGACGTTAAAGGTTTAATTTTAACGTCAGTTGTTTATTACAACTGACGTTAGTAGTGTACTGTATATTTTATAAAATACTATTAACGTCGGTTGTTTGATACAACGGACGTTAATAGATTTTTTTTTAATTCAATTTTAAAATATCACTCCCCTCAGCTATCCCTGCATTCAGTAAATATCCCAGTAAAACAGAATATCAACACATTACAGAATTGCAAAGGAAAAATGGAACAATTGGGGGACTTAAAACCAAAACCCATGTATATATATAAATAAATTTTAGTTCCAATGTCTTAAAAACAAAACTACCAATCTAAGGATATATATATACATTTTATTAATTAGTTTCTAAAGTCTAACAAAAAAACTATTTATCTAAGTATTGCGGAGGTTTCTTGTCAATTCCTTTTTCAGCCGCATACTTGAAGAAGAATTCAGCGAAGCACATCCTCAAGTTTCTTAACTCATCTTCTTGAATAGGCGATTGGTCGCTAAATGCCTAAACACGTTCAAATAATAACAATAACATCAATGCAAGTCATCTTCAAAACTATAACATATAATTTAACAAGTTGTTTAAATATTACCTTAATCCATCCATCCGTAATAGATGCGGAGACTATGTTCAACATATGAAGCATCACATAATAGCCGCACGGCCACCCGTCAATTTGAAATCGAGACTACCAACAAAATTAATTTCAACGTCAGTTGAATATACATATAAATTAGTAATTATAATATTAATTATTTGATAAATAAACTACCAAACCTTGAGGATGTTCCATACAGGATTTGTTTTAGCCTTAGAAGTCCTACTTCTCCCGTTGGCGCAACTTATGCTACTCGCCTTCAGCGCGCTATCATAAACAAATAATCGTGTCGATCAATTAACAAATTCATATATCATGTGTGTAATAAACTAAAAACAACTGATATTAAAACTTAAATTAAATTTAAGATTAGTTACTTACTTATTTACAGCTTCCACCACCTTCGGTGGCGGATCTTGGTGGAGAGAGCAGACGAATATGACAGTATGCCTAGACAGGTGAAATACCAACAACTGCCAATGGTCATTCATACAGTAGGGAGCCAGATATAATTCTTTCCGATTTTCTCCCAACAAGTTCCCTATGTATTTACTCAATGCATCGCCAGCAAAGAATTGGGGCAGAAGGACTGACGGATCTAAGAAGCCGTAAACTGAGGCAACGCCCTTATCAAGCTGAAAACGATGGAGATACCTAAGATATGAAAAGGTGTGGATGTTAATAACATAATATATATATTGAAATTAAAATAAATTATTAAATGTAAAAATACCAAAAATAAATAAGTTATAAAATTAAAATTAACTTACGTGCACCAGAGACTGAAAACATTGCTGTTCAACCAGACGTTATTTCTGCAGGCGTTCCCGAGATCGTCACCACAGAAGGTAAATATCCTCTGTTGATCTGGGCGTGCCACCCATCCATCGTGCTCCAATGGACATTCAAAAATCTCAAACGCATAATCCTCACCAAGTGAGAACAAACGAGTGATAGGTGACAGCGATACCGACGTCGACTTGGCCTTCAGTTTAGGAAAAATAAATTAGATAAGTTTTTGATAATTAAAAAAAACACAAGTAATTATTTGACTAATTTGGACATTAATAATGAATAAATACCTTGTTAACATTTCGAGCTCACATCGTTTGGAGTCCAACTCAAGCTCACGCCTTTTCATTTCCAACTCATGCTCATGGCGCTGGACTTCCAACTCCTGCTCCCTAGCTGCCAACTCATCGTCCTCCACATGTGCCCTACTAAAACTCTCTTTTGTGCTCACATGTGAAGGGTTGGCATGCCCTGCGGTGTCCTGGGATGTACCGACGGAGGAATGCTCTCTGGCAAGCGCCTGCTTGAATTCTGGGTTGGATATTAAGTCTTGCATCAGATGTGTTGTAATAGCTGGGTTGGACATGAGGTGCTGAGTAATGTCAGCCAAAATTGATGCTTCATTGACCACCCGCTTTCATGAAGCAGACTTGCCATAATATTCTTTGATGGCCACATTCCCAGGAACACCGAGAACCCGACCAGGATGGTCTTTCTTGCCTAGAGCAGTCATCAAGACGTCCCGCCGTCCAGAAGGGACGAATGCGCCCTGGGAGGATTGTGCTTTAAGATCCATCTACAATAAAAAAAAAATGAAAAAACATGCAAGTGAAAAGTGTTGCAAATATCTATACAAATATCAATTGAAATCAAGTTAATTATTTACTTACAATCTTATCTGCCACTTCGCGAGTGGCATCAATTTTAAAAGATCCCGTCTTTGTCATGCGGTGGCTAACCGGACATCCTCGCGGTCGATGTCCGACGGAGGACTTGATGGTGTGCCCTCAGGCACCTCTCCTCTTTCAATCCTAGCAGAGTGCTCTTCCTGCTTCGCCCTCAGCCTATCCGCCATCATCTGCTCGATCCGAGTCTGGTACCCACCCTGAGACATGGTGTGACGGTGAACGTTCTTCGCCTGATTCTGCCGAACCTCATTTGCCTTAGCCTATTCAAACAAAAACACATAATTAAATACAGTTAAATGATCTATAATAAGCATACAAAATTAACTTAATCAACCAACCTGAAATTCTCCATCCTGTCGACTCCTGGCAAACATATCCCAAGTATCCTGATCAATCCAGGGATAATCCGAGAACATTTTATCAAGCCGCTTCTTCCCAGATACATAGTACCTGGTAAGATCATGCTTGAACCCATTCCAACGCTTTGATGCCATTTTCATACATTTATGACGATGATCCTCATCATTTGGCACAGTTCAAGTTACCTACACATTAAATACATAACAACTGGATGGATTATAACTCGGATAATTATATAATAATGTAAATCAAACGAATGTAAAGGTAAAATACCGTGATAGCCTCCCAAATCTGATCCTTAACGTTCTGTGGAACGTCATTCCAGTGGTTGTAGTTGATGCTTACGTCTTCGCTTCGCTTGTAGAAACACCCACTTATTAAATTCTTTAGCACGGGGTCCCTGGGCATTTAGATTAGCATCGAAGGACACCTCAAGCTTCTGTCCGCTTTGCCTATCCTTCTCTAGTTTCTTCAACGAGGTGGCTCCTCTACCCCGTTTCCTATGAGCCTGTGATGTCTGTATGGACAAAAAAAAAAGATAAAATAGAGGGTTGTAACATTATAAACTTACATTAAAAAGAAGGACTAAAGATAGTATATAACATGTAAACTTACACTAGAATCAGGCGTAGGCGTGATCGGGTCCTGCGAAACCCCCACAGTGTCCTCCCGTGCATGTGGGCTATCCGACTGATCCATATGTATGCATGTTCAGAAACAATATATATGTATTAACATAGGTTATAACTCAAAATAAATACAGAAGTATAAATAAAAATAACTAGATAGGTCCTGTAGATATACAAAACATCTATATATCCAATATAAGGACAATACGGGAGATTGAAAACTATAGTTTTTGAAGATTGCCAAGCATTGGTCACGGCCTGGCCGTGATGTCCATCACGGCCGTAACGTGCCAACTGAACCAGACCCTCATAGGCAGAACTGATCACGGCCTAGCCGTGATGAGCATCACGGCCGTGACAGATCAACCAGCAGAGCAACATGCACTCAAAACCAAAAATAGAGACATTCCAAACAACTCAAACTCACGGTTTAAAGTTACAACTACTGAGACTACAGTTTCAACATACACTCAAAACCAAAAATAGAGACATTCCAAACAACTCAAACTCACAGATTCAAGTTTCAACTACTGAGACTATAGATTCAACCAGCAGAGCAACATGCATGCACTCAAAACCAAAAATAAAAAAATGTGCCCTAAAGACTCACCAGAAATAGGCGCTCGCGTGGTGTGGGGGGGGGGGGGGGGAAGCTCGAGTGGTGGCCAATGTTCGATGTGGTTACAGAGAGCAGAGGGACAAGGAGAGTTAGTGCGCGGGAAGGGGAAAGAGAGATGTCAAGTTATTGCAAAGAATGAGCGGGAAAGACAGAGTTAGGGGTTAAGAGTGTACCTCACGGTGGTGGCGAAGATGCCCTAGCGGTGGTTGCGGTGGAGATGAGCTCGCGATTAGGGCAGAGTGAGAGTGGGAGTGAGGGTTGAGAGTGAGGGTTGAGCGTGATGAAAAGAGAAAAGAGACGTACAGAGAAGTGCAGAAGGCGCGCGGGTGTAAATGTTATAATTAAAATAAAACAACATTTTACGTCAGTTGTTAGTCAAACCTGACGTTAAAGGTCATATATTTAACGTCTGTTGTCTTAAGAAACTGACGTTAAAAACACTCACACTTCTTACGTTAGTTGTTAGTAAAAACTGACGTTAAAGGTCATATATTTAACGTCAGTTGTGTTAAGAAACTGACGTTAAAAACACTCACACTTCTTACGTCAGTTGTATTACACAACGGACGTTAAAAGTTTATTAGTTTCTGCAAAAACATTCATTCCTTTGACTACTGTGCTACTTACCCATTCACCTTGTACCTAATCCTCTTAATGAGCATTAAGTTTATAGATAAGTTTTCAAGAAAATCAGAATAGCTTAGTAACTTCATCCACTGCTCCTATAAATAGATTCCTTCCATCCTTTTAATTTTTTCTGCTTCACAATATGGCTCTGCCATGGAGATTAACTTCATCACTCTTTCTTCCTATGCCTAGACTCAAAGATCTTTGTCTTAATGGTCAAACAATTTCTAAGGTTGTGTAAATCACATTACATGGATGGTAAGGTTAGGTGAATCACGTAATGTGATTCTCTCACTTTATTTCATCCCCGTCATCCCTTTCACTTTGCTTTGGAAGCAAGTGACTGTGGATTCAAGACGATGCATCAAGGAATTCCAGTGAAGAAGAAAGATGCAAAGATCCATTTCACTTTGCTTTCACTGCTAGTGACTGAGGATTTACTTTGCATCATGGAATTCAAGTGAGGGAGGTGATGCATCCATTGGAGTTTCTGATGACAGGACTGAGAAGAAAATGATGTTGATGTAGAAACTTTTTTATATTTTAGGGCTATGTTGCAGAATTTTTTTATCTTTTAATCATGTAATTTTAACCTATGAATCGCTTCAATGACATACGATTTGATTATACATATAACTTGTTTTATGTTAAGTGTTTATTTATTTTAATTTGCACAAGAATTTGTTTACTAATTCAAGCTAATTAATAAAAATTAAAAATAAACTTGTTTAAAAGAAAGGTTTAGAAATAAACTGCAGTACTATATGGAGTGATCTGCGTTAAGAGGACAACAGGAACATGACAACCAATGAAATGAGTTTCATAATTATTTACGTCAGTTATTTATAGAACTGACGCAAATAGTGATTTAATATTTACAAACTGCCACCACCTCAATTTTAACGTCAACTTAATTTATGACTGTCAAGTTCCCGTATATTAATTACATTATTTCCAACATTCATTCTGCAAGTTTATAATATATAGGATTATGTCAGCTATTTATTTAACTGAAGTAAAAATCAAACTTTTAACGTCAGTTGTATAAAAAACTGACGTTAACAATAAATATTTTTTTTTAAAAAAACACTTTTAACGTCAGTTTTTTTAAACAACTGACGTTAAAAGTGTATAGATATCTGCAAAAACATTCATTCCTTTGACTACTGTGCTACTTACCCATGCACCTTGTAACTTAATCCTTTTAATGAGCATTAAGTTTATAGATAAGTTTTCAAGAAAATCAGAATAGCTTAGTAACTTCATCCCCTGCTCCTATAAATAGCTTCCTTCCATCCTTTTAATTTTCGGCTTCACAATATGGCTCTGCCATGGAGATTAACTTCATTACTCTTTCTTCCTATTCCTAAACTCAAAGATCTTTGTCTTAATGGTCAAACAACTTCTGAGGTTGTGTAAATCACATTACATGGGTAATAAGCTTGTGTAAACCACATTATGTGAGTTGCTCACCTTATCATCCTTCCGGAGAATCAGCTGCTGGAGGGCAAATCAGGTGCTCGGGCGTCACAGTTCCAAAACCTCAGCTTTGGCAGCAAGTGACCGTCATGGAAGTCTCTAGAACCACTGCCTTTGCTTGAAACAGATCTAGTGCACCTGTTTTTGCCTCTCTTGAGCTCTCTCATGCCCCCCAGTTTTCTGAGGTCTTCGGAGTATAGTTTTCCCTTTGGCATATTTCATAAAACTCTCTGATGGTATGTAGCTTTAATGTTTAGGATTTTAAACCTTTTCAATGTAACTTTTTATAGGATTTTAAACCCTTTCAATCTTCTGTATCAGTCTGTATTACACTTCATGAATGAGATCCGGTTTGAGTTATTGATTCAACTTATACTTCGCACATATATTTTAGTTTTCAAAACAGAAACACAAAACATCAAAGCAATTCATGTGAAACTGAAACTTTGAGGAAGGCAATGCGGAAGGGTACGTATACTAGATAAAAAAATTATTAAAATAACCTTTAACGTCTGTTGATGTAAGGACTGACGTTAAAAGTGAAGTGACTGACTTTTAACGTCAGTTCGATAAAGAACTGACGTTAAAATATTCACTGTTAACGTCAGTTGTTTGTTGAACTGACGTTAAAAATCAGTCACTTCACTTTTAACGTCAGTAATTAAAACAACTAACGTTAAAATTGAATTAAAGAAGTCTGATATTTACAAAACTGCCACCGCCCCCTTTTTAACATCTAGCTTTTGGTTAACTGACGTAAACCTTTATCGTCTAATGTATATTTTCCACTAGTGTATCGTTGGGTTTATTAGTAGACGCCCGGTTTTGAGGTTTGGGGTTTTTATTTGGACGTATGGATTTATTATTTATTACTTTGATACATTATTACTATTTTATTTAATATGAGACATTTTCCAGACTTATATAATTGATAAATTTTTTATGATTAACGTATTTTAATTAAATGTATTAAAGGGTTTTTATACAATTTGCTTTGGGTTACTAATGTAACGAATGGCGTTACATTTATGGTATCAGAGCAGTTCGATTCTAAATCGGACTGTGGTAATGGGGCTTTTTCTAAAATAAAACTTGGGCGCATAGGATGCTTGTTAGAGTTATAGATGCTGCATGCTATTCTTTGGGATATTGGACCTGATCAACCCAGTATTTCATTGGTAGTGAGCAGATTTATGGCGACTAATAGGCGAGGGACGAATGTTGCACTTGCAACAGCTTTGGATTGTATGGCCAAGGTTATGCAAGGGCAGACGGAGACTCGCCGTCAACTGAAAGGGAATGGAGGCCAGTCACTAATGAAGTGGTGGCAACCTTGGACCCTTAACACGTGGGACTTTCCGAATTCAAGAAGAACAACCCGCCATCATTCTGAGGCAGCTTAGATCCAAAGGAGGCTGAGTTTCTTCAACTCGTACAGGGGAAAGTTACTCTATTGTTTGATTCAGGAGCAACTCATTCATTTATATCTTTAGAGTGTGTGAAAAATCTATCTTTGTCTGTTTCTAAGTTGCCATATGATTCGAGTGTCGCTACTCCTGCAAATGATAAACTTGTTACCTCTATTGCTTGCTTGAGCTGTCCCTTAGTGTACCAAGGTGTACCTTATTTTGTTGATCTTTTATGCTTGCCCATGTCCTGGGTTAGATGTCATTCTTGGTATGGATTGGTTGTCCGCAAATCATCTTTGTCATAAATTGCTCACGATAAAACTATCTCCATTCCTATACAACCAATGTCTAATGATTTTCCGTGCACCAGTTCTATTGTTTCTGCTATTGCTTGTCATAAGTGCTTAGTTGAGGGAGCTCAAGGATATGTACTCTTATTCTCTACTAAGATAGAGACTGACAGTGATGTGACGGCTATACCTGTGGTGTGTGAATTCCAGGATGTTTTCCCTAGGGATGTCTCTAGCTTGCCTCCGAATAGGGAAGTTGAGTTTAACATAGATCTAGTGTCAGGGAGTAGACCAGTGTCGGTAGCACCTTATAGAATGACACCTTTAGAGTTGAGCGAGCTTAAGAAACAGTTAGAGGAGATGCTAGGGAAGGGGTTTATTAGGCCTGGTGTGTCACCTTGGGGAGCACCTGTCCTACTGGTGAAAAAGAAGGATGGGAGCATGAGGCTATGTGTTGACTATAGGCAGTTGAACAAAGTGACCATCAAGAATAAATACCCTTTGCCTAGGATAGATGACCTCTTAGACCAGCTGAGGGGAGCGTCGGTGTTTTCCAAAATAGACCTAAGGTCGGGATACCATCAAATTAAAGTTAAGAATGAGGACATTCCTAAAACAGCCTTTAGGACAAGGTATGGGCACTATGAGTATGTAGTGATGCCCTTTGGTGTGACCAATGCCCCAGCCGTTTTCATGGACTACATGAATCAGATCTTTAGGTCATTCTTGGACATCTTTGTGGTGGTGTTCATAGATGATATTTTGATATACTCTAGGACACTAGAGGATCATGAGGAGCATTTGAGGTTAGTGTTGCAGATTCTAAGGGAAGAACAACTGTATGCAAAGCCATAAAAGTGTGAATTTTGGCTTGATGAAGTGAAGTTTTTAGGACATACCATATCTAGGAGTGGTGTAGCGGTCGACTCTAGTAAGGTTGATGCAGTGCTTGGATGGGAGCAACCTAAGTCAGTGACGGAAGTGAGGAGTTTCCTAGGACTGGCAGGTTACTATAGGAAGTTCATATAAGGATTCTCTAGGCTAGCTTTACCTCTTACCAAGTTGACTAGGAAAGGAAAATCTTTTGAGTGCGATAAGGAATGCAAAGAGAATTTTGAGGAGCTTAAGAGGAGATTGGTGTCATCACCGGTCTTAACCAGTCCAGATCCCTCAGCGAGTTTTGTGGTATATTGTGACGCTTCTAAGAATGGTTTAGGTTGTGTGTTGATGCAGGAAGGCAAGGTAGTGGCTTATGCATCTAGACAGCTTAGGACACATGAGGTGAATTATCCTACTCATGACCTTGAGTTAGCGGCAGTAGTTTTGCTCTTAAGATTTGGAGGCACTATTTGTATGGTGCAAAGTTTGAGGTTTTTAGTGATCATAAGAGCCTTAAGTATTTGTTTGACCAAAAGGAATTGAATATGAGGCAAAGGAGGTGGATGGCATTTCTTAAAGACTATGATTTTGAGTTGAAGTACCATCCAGGGAAAGCCAATGCGGTGGCTGATGCACTCAGTAGGAAAACCTTGCATGTGTCTAGTTTAATGGCCCAAGAGATGAATATGTTAGAGAAGTTCAGAGACATGAATCTAGATGTATCCCTTAGTACTCTAAGCTTGAAGTTGAATAGGCTGGAAATTTGCAGTGACCTTAGGGAAATGATTAGGCGAGAGCAGCTTTTAGACCAGGAGTTACAATCTCTTTTAGATCAAGAGGATTATGTGTTGTCTACGGATGGTTTAGTGTTGTTTAGGAATAAGGTCGTTGTTCCTAAGGAGGGGAGCCTTAAAGAGAAAGTTTTATAGGAAGCGCATAAGGGAAAGTTCACCATACATCCAGGGATAACCAAGATGTATCAAGATCTAAAGAAGATGTATTGGTGGCCAGGAATGGTACGGGATGTGGCTAGCTTTGTAGCCAAGTGTTTAGTATGTCAAAAGGTTAAGATAGAACATCAGAGACCTTCGGGTTTGTTGCAGCCTTTAGAAATTCCTCAATGGAAATGGGAGAGGATTTATATGGATTTTGTGATGGGGTTACCTAGGTCTCGTTTGGGTTTTAGATGCCATATGGGTAATTATGGATAGGTTGACCAAGTCTGCTCACTTCTTGCCAATTAAAGCAACCTATAGTTTGAATAAGCTAGCAGACTTATACATTAAGGAGATAGTGAAGCTTCATGGCATACCTACCTCTATAGGGTCAGATAGAGACCCACGATTTACCTCTAGATTTTGGAGAGCATTCCAACAGGCTTTTGGTTCTAAGTTGAGTTTTAGCACATCCTATCATTCCCAAACGGATGGTCAGTCGGAGAGGACCAATCAGACCCTTGAGGACATGCTTAGAGCATGTGTTTCAGATGAAGGTGGGGGTTGGGATAAATTCTTACCTTGTATAGAGTTTGCTTATAACAACAGTTATCACGCTAGCATCGGCATGGCACCCTATGAGGTCCTATATGGGAGGAAGTGTAGGTCCCCTTTATGTTGGTGTGAGGTGGGTGAGAAGACCCTACTAGGACTAGAGTTAGTCCAGGAGACCACAGGGAGGATTAAAGTCATTAGGGAAAGGATGTGCACTGCACAGAGTAGGCAAAAGAGTTATGCCGACAAGAGAAGGAAGCCTTTAGAATTTCAGGAAGAGGAACATGTATTCTTGAGAGTCACTCCTAAGACTGGGGGTTGGGAGGTCAATGAAAGTCAAAAAGCTCAACCCTCGTTTCATGGGTCCATTTCAAATCGTAAAAAGAGTCGGGCCTGTTGCTTACCAATTGGCTCTTCCACCACAATTGTCGAATCTCCATGACGTCTTCCATGTGTCTCAACTCCGGAAGTACGTACCAGATATTTCGCACGTGATAGCTCCCGAGTCTGTACAATTGAAGGATAATTTGATCTATAAGCCAAAGCCTAGTCAAATCTTGGACAAGAGCACTAAGACTCTAAGGAACAAGGCAATACCATTGGTGAAAGTGTTATGGGACGGATTGACTCCTGAGGAAGCCACTTGGGAGATGAAGGAGGATATCGTGCGTCAATACCCGGATTTTATTACCTAAGGTATGGTAACCTTTACGTTTGAATATAACATATGTTACAATAAGTGCGTGTGTATGAGATGAATTTCGGGGACGAAATTCTTTAAGGAGGGGAGAAAATGTAACATCCTAAAATTCTAACATAATTAATTTGAAAATAAATAAATAAATAAATAAATAATAATAATAATAATAATAATAATAATAATAATAATAATAATAATAATATTAAGTTATTAAAAAGTGTAATGCAAATAAAATATAAATGGGAGATTTAGTGTAAAGAAGTGATGGCATAAGGATTTATAGAAAAATATATTTTTTATATATATATATATATGGAAAAAAAACATTGCTGAAGTCACGGCTGTTTTTGCTTCCGATTCTCATTAGTCATCATTACATTACTCATTCACACCGATCACACCTCCTTCTGAATCAATCAGAACGCACTTCTCGGGTTCGTTACTATTCCTGTTCCTTCCCCATAATAGCACTGCATAGACTGCAGAACAGAGCTCCCTCTGAATCACACTCACATGTTCTGTTCTGGTCTGCCCTCAAAATGAATGGAATCGATTTGGCTTGAATACACAAAAGGGTACCATTGGATTGAAACTTTGTAATTACCATGTCAATTTTGGAGAAACCGTCTTCACCGTCATCATCATCTTCATATGGTTCTTTAACGTTATCAACTAGAGATGTTGATCCATTGTTGAAGGATTTAAATGAGAAGAAGCTGAGGTTTAGGCGTAATGTGGTGTCATTATTGGCTGAGTTGAAGGAGGTTCGTAGCCGCCTTGCATCGCAGGAGCAATCATATGATAAAGAAACCCTCACAAGACAGTTACTGTGCACGGGAATCAGAAGGAAGCACCGCACATGAGACGAGAAGGGTATTTCCATTCCTTGCCAGTTCAACTGTAACAACACAGATCCAAGAAAGCCGCCAAACGGGAGAAGAATTTTTAGGGAAGCGCAAATCCTTATCATACGTAATTTTTAGAGCACATTGGAGGTCTGCAAAAGGTGAGTAAAAATAACTTTTCTCACACTTTCATGGTACAGATAATTTGATGCTTCTACATGTAACTTTGTCTTTTGGAAATAGTAAAATATTTTAGGGTTCTTGGTTCTTGATTTGAGACTCTTAAAATATATTGGTTGTGTTGAGGAATTAATTTAATAAGCGGATTTTCTTGAAATTTATAATGAAATAAAACTAATCACATGAATTGGAACCACAATTCCTTATTATGTCCCTGACGCATAGTTTATGTTTGTGGTGCTTTGAATTATTTTAATTGTTATATATACATGTATAATACTTTAGTAATTGTTAACAAATATATTTGGTTGGTATGAGTTATTGTTGATTGACATGCCTATATGTATTTTATGATGTGATAGCGTTGACTCGGCATGACATTATATCATTGTTTGTGATATATGGAATTTGAGAAAATATTTGGTAGTCATCTGGGATGACATATTGTATGGTACATACGAGTTGGTCATCACCTTCCGGGAAGGGGTGACGGTTGTACATTCTATTCCGGGAATAGGATGAGAGATGTCACCATCTGGGATGGGATATCAATCCATTGAAAATATCCACATCTGGGATGCACTAGTGCAGAAAAGGGATTCTACATCGGAGTTTACACATCGGTTTCTTATAAACCGATGTGTAAAACGAGGCGATGACATTTTTGAAATTAAAATCAAAGTATTACACATCGGTTTAGACAATAACCGATGTGTAAAACATTTCCACATCGGTTATTTCTAACCGATGTTTAAAATTAAAATAAAAAAAATTTAAAGTTAGAATTTTTAACATTAAACATCGGTTATATATGAACCGATGTGTAAAATAGTGATTAACCACATCGGTTTCTAATTAACCGATGTATAAAATTATAAAAAAAAAATTAGAAATTAAAATTTTACTTTTACACATCGGTTTTAGTAACCGATGTATTAAATTTAAAAAAAAATTCAGAAGTTAAAAGTTTAATTTTTACACATCGGTTTTGTCATAACCGATGTGTATAATATGGTTAACCACATCGGTTTTTCTAATAACCGATGTGTAATGTTCCTAATTTTTCTCATTCCCTCCTTCTTCAGTTTACGAACCCTAAAACACAAAACACAAAACACTTCACTTGCTCTCTGCCTCTGTTCTCACATTCATCTTCTGCCCTAACCCTTTCTCTCTTGAACATCACCACTACCGAGTTCTCTTCTCCTCTTCATCACTCTCACTCTGCCCTAACCCTTTCTCTCTTGAACACCACCGCGCGCGAGCTCCTCTCTCCACCACCATCGCGAGGTATGATCCTCTCCCCTCTCTCTCTCAACTTTACTCTCTGTGGTTTGAATATTGCCCTAACTCTCTCTGTCCCTCTCATTCTCAGCCACCTCTACGAACTGCGGCCACTAGTGGAGAGAGCCAACACCGAGCACGCGCACCAGCACTGAGCCACCCTTTTCCTCCTCTCTGCGAACACAAGTAAAGTCTTAACCCATTTTTGTTTCACCGAGACCACCATTTTCAGTAGTTACTATTTTAAGTGTTTGCATATTCATAAGTTTGACTCTAAGATGAGTGTTTTTGAGTTCTGAACTTTGTTTGTGATTGTTTGAGTGCTGAACCGTGTTTCCATTTTTTTGTTGGTAGTATTTATAGTGTTTCCATATTCTTGCTTTATTGAATATATGCAAGTTCCCTAGGAGAAAATTCTGGCACTTGCTTCTATTTTATTTTTTTAATCTTGGATGCTATTGAGTGGGTGCATGCAATGTGACTAAAAAACCCATTTCTTCAAATGTATTGTGAGTTTTCTACTTTATCAAGATTTTCCAAATTGCCCAATTTCTTTGTTGAATGGTTAATGGCTATGGGTTGTCTCTCATAGTTTAAGGAGCTATATAAAATTTGAACACCTTCACATGAACACTTTCTTTTGTAACTCGCTAAAGAGGGATAAAAACCTCACTTTTTAGAAGGGAAATGCTGAGCATGTTGGACATCAATGGAATGTTGAATATTGTCACTGGTTTCTTAATGGGTCCATTACCCTGCTTATGTGGTTTATAATGTGTTAAAATAGTAAAGCCTTAGTTTCCCGTTTGAGATGCAATACTAATGAGTGTACGTGTATGTGCTTAATGTACCGCTCATTGTGTTGGATCTTGAATTGTCCAAAGTTGGACAGTTTGGGAAAAAACTTTTTCTTAATTCAGTTAAAATAGTTATTCATTGATTCTAATGTTATATACTTGATGAAAGTTCGGATTGATAAATTTCCTTTCGTTCTCTGGGTGCATACTTTATCATGGTGGATGTCATCGCGTTCAAGTAGTGTACGTCGGAGACCGCAGGGAAATGCTGCCGAAATTTTGTCGAGTATGAGCATGAGAGTTAAGGACTAACTGTTAACCGAATGTTGAAAAAGTTTCTTCTCGAATGGGATAGGGCCATACCTTGTCATAAGAAGTGATTGATGAATATGTTGGACTAAGTACGAAGGTATTGGTTTAGTCATGGATCGCGGTTGGATGAATGCTAGACGGACAAGTGATGAGTATGAGAATGGAGTGGAAGATTTTCTACAGTTTGCAAAAACAAATGCTCCTGATAGTGGTAACGGAAGATTTTATTGTCCTTGTGTTAACTGTTTGAATGAGAGACGACTAGAAGCTGAGGAGATACGTGATCATCTTATTTGTGAGGGGATTTGCAAGAGTTATACAACATGGATTTGTCATGGTGAATCGCTAGACAGACCGAGGGTGTCGGATAGAGAGGAAGTTGATGACGTGGAAATGGACGATGGACTAGAGGACATGATCCGTGATGTTGGGCAAGAGTCTTTTCGGCGCGCACATGTGTATGATACTTTGTGCAGTGATGCGCAAGTGGCTTTGTATCCGGGGTGCACTAATTTCACACGGTTGTCAGCGGTGTTAAGATTGTTCAATGTGAAGGCGAGAAATGGGTGGAGCGATAAAAGCTTTACTGAATTGCTTGAGTTGTTGAAAGAAATGCTTCCAGAAGGCAACACATTGCCATCTCGAAATTATGAGGCGAAGAAGATATTGTGTCCGATGGGTATGGAGTATAAGAAAATACACGGTTGCCCCAATGATTGCATATTGTACAAGAAAGAGTTTGAAGAGATGCACGAGTGCCCCAGGTGTGGGGTATCACGTTACAAAGTGAAGGATGGTGATTCTAGGTGTGATGTGGTCACCAAAGGTCCTCCTGCGAAGGTGTTATGGTATCTTCCCGTGATTCCGTGGTTCAAGCGATTGTTTGCTAATGTAAATGACGCAAAGAACATTAGATGGCATGCAGATGAGAGGAAGTGTGATGGACAGCTTCGCCATCTGGCTGATTCTTTGCAATGGAAGAGAATTGATAGTTTGTTTCCGGATTTCGGCAATAAGCCCAGAAACCTCAGGCTTGGACTTGCTACCGATGGAATGAATCCATATGGAAACTTAAGTAGTATTCATAGTTCATGGCCTGTTCTCCTTGTAATATACAACCTGTCTCCTTGGTTGTGCATGAAGCGCAAATACATTATGTTAAGTATGATGATTTCGGGTCCTAAACAGCCAGGAAATAACATTGATGTTTATCTGAGTCCCTTGATTGAAGACTTGAGAATGTTGTGGGATGAAGGCGTTGATGTGATTGACGGGTATTGCCGTGAGACATTCAGATTGCGTGCCATGTTATTTTGCACCATCAATGACTTTCCAGCATACAGGAACCTGTGTGGGTATAGTGTTAAGGGGCATAAAGCATGTCCAATATGTGAAGAAGGCACATGTTACCATCAACTGCAACATGGAAGGAAGATGGTTTACCTTGGGCATCGGAGATTTCTCCGACGTAATCATCCTTATCGTAGATTGAGAAAAGCTTTCAATGGACTTTCGGAGAATGAAATTGCTCCGGTGGCCTTGACTGGAGAGCAAGTTTATGAAAGGGTGAACAACACTAATGTTATCTATGGGAAGACCCAGAAGAAGGCTGCCGAGAAGAAAATATGGAAGAAGAGGTCGATCTTCTTTGATCTTCCATACTGGTGCAAGCTTGACGTAAGACATTGTATTGATGTGATGTATGTAGAGAAAAATGTGTGTGACAGTTTAATCGGAACGCTTCTCAACATTCAAGGCAAGACAAAGGATGGTGTGAATGCTCGTCTGGATCTAGTTGCGATGGGTATACGAGAGCAGTTAGATCCACTTAAAGTGGGGGATAAGAAGACTTATTTGCCCTCAGCATGTCATACTTTATCAAAAAAAGAGAAAAGAAGTTTCTGTGAATGTCTACAGGGAGTCAAAGTGCCACAGGGTTACTCTTCAAATATCAGAAGACTTGTCTCAATGAAAGATCTCAAATTAGTTGGCTTAAAGTATCATGATTGTCATGTCTTGATGCAACAACTACTACCGGTGGCCATTCGTGACATATTGCCTAAAAAAGTCAGACATGCCATTACTAGGTTATGCTTATTCTTCAATGCTATATGTAGCAAGGTCATTGACACTAAAAATTTGGATGAGTTGGAAAATGAGGCAGCCATTGTCTTGTGCCAATTGGAGATGTATTTTCCACCTTCATTTTTTGGCATCATGGTTCATTTGATTGTTCATCTAGTGAGGGAGATTAGATTGTGCGGTCCCGTTTATTTAAGGTGGATGTACCCGGTTGAGCGATACATGAAGATCCTGAAAGGATATATGAAAAATCCACACCGTCCTGAAGCATCTATTGTTGAAAGGTATGTTGCAGAAGAAGCTATTGAGTTTTGTACAGACTACATGTCGAAGCGGAACCTCGTAGGGCTTCCGAAGTCTCGTCACGAAGGAAGATATGATGGTAAGGGTACACGAGGTATCACTGTTAAGAGCATGGATCGGGAGGAAGTGCTTCAAGCACATTCGTATATATTGAATAACACTGATGAGGTTGAACCATACTTATGTGAGCATAAAAGCATCATCAATGAAACTTACCCTAGAATGAATGAAAATGGTGTTTGAACAAGCATAACAAGACTTTCTTGAACTGGTTTAAAGAAAAAATTGCAAAGGATGGTACTGCTTCTGCTACATTAAAATGGCTAGCACAGGGGCCTAACTTTGATGTCATATGCTGGAGTGGGTACGATATCAATAAGTTTTCCTTCTATACAAAGTCCCAGGATGACAAAAGTACTATGCAAAATAGTGGGGTTATGGTCGTCGCTGAGTCCATGCATTTCTCTAGTTCGAAAGATAAAAACCCTGTTATGGCATCAGTTTCATACTTTGGAATCATTGAAGAGATATGGGAGGTTGATTACCACGAAGTTTAGAGTACCTGTTTTTAAATGTCAGTGGGTCGACAGTAACAATGGTGTGCAAACCGATGAGTTAGGATTCAAATTGGTGGACCTTAGTAAGGTAGGTAATAAAGAGGAACCTTTCATCATGGCATCCCAAGCAAAACAAGTGTTTTATATCCGTGATCCTTCTAACAAAAGGTGGTCAGTGGTTCTCCAGGGAAAAAACATGTATAATGGTAGTGAGGGAAATCACGATTCAACTCTTGATATTTCTGATACTCCTTCTTTCTCAACACGAGTGCCTAATTTCAATGAGGAAAATAAAGTGGATGATGTACATGCTACTCGTAATGATCACCAAGAAGGGTTATGGGAGAACTTTACTAATTGACCACAAAGTAAGTTTAGTTTGATATTACCATCAAGTTTGGCATATTATATGTTTACGTTGATATTTATAAGTTATGTTTATGTACGTTGATCGATATTTATAAGTTATGTTTGATATTTATCCTGACATACTAACAAGTTTTTTTTTTGTTTTGTGTTTAAACATGTATACATGGCTGATCATGAGGATATCCCTCCTTCATGCAGCGGGTCAGAGACCCCGTCTATCGGTAGAAAGGGTAGACGTGCCACACGGATGAGGAATTTGACTGCCAACCGTGGGTCAAATCAAAGGATAAGAGTAGACTTTGATAATAACCTCAATCCTATTGGGCCAATGGAAGATCAGTTTAACAGTTTTGTGGCGACCCTTGCTAGGAACAGGCCCAGTATACTCATTGATAGGTGGAGAGATGTACCGGCGGACGTGAAGGAGCAGATATGGGAGAGTATTCTGGTATCTATACTTCTACGTCTTGTGTTTGTCTGTATCTACTTTATTTTTATCTTAATAATATCATATAGTAATTCGTTGATTCTTTTGGTCTTAATGTAGTTGACCTTTGACATACCGGATACATACGTTATGAAGAAGTGTTTGCTAAAGTATGCTGGAGAGCGTTGGAGGGATTTTAAGGCCGACCTGGGAAGATACTATGTATTCAATCCAAAAAGTAAAAAGAACCCACTTGAGGTGTATCCGTTTCTTGACAAGGCGACGTGGGATCGCTTTGTTCAGAGCCGACATGATCCCAGCTTTCAGGTTAACTTATTTGATTTGTCTCTAAATTTATGTAATTGCATTAATTTCATTTACTTATGTAATTTAATTGTATTTTATTTATAACAGGAGAAGAGGAAAAAGGGGCAGAAAAACCAAATCAAGAATGTCTACCCCCATGTCATGTCTCGTGGGGGATATAAAAAGCTTATTCAGAAAATGGTCGAAGAGGAAAAGAAAGCACGTCAGGAAGCAGCATCTCAGGCGGATCCTAATGCTGAAACTCTTCCAGAGGTTGTTGATCCACCTCCACCCCCACGCCATCGTTCATGGAAGAGGGGCCGACAAAGAAAAACGGGACAATATACATCCGAGGAGGCCCGCCAAGTAGCTGAGAAGATTGTAAGTATAGTTTGTTGTAATTGTCATTTTAAGATTGTTACCGAATTGTAATGTGACCTGATATTTTATGTGATAGGATGCCTTGGATGATCAGCTAACCCAAGGAACCTTTGTTCCTAGAGGCCGCGATGATATCTTATCTACTGCCATCGGTAAACCAGACCACCCGGGTCGTGTCATTGGTGTTGGATGGGGAGTCGGCATTCGCCAATACCATGGTTCATCTTCACACCAATGCCACAGGGATGTTGAAGCAGATAGAGCACGACTAAAACAGGAGATTGGAGCTGAGCTTCAACAGGAGATGGCCGAGCAGTTTGCCTAGCAGATGGCAATATTGACTTCTATGTCCCAGCAGATGACAGCCGGTGTCCAACCCTCTATCCAACCCTCTGTCCATGTGAGAACTAAGGACTCATGTGATCCTCCTCATCATCCTGAAAATGATGATGATGGTGATGGTGATGATGATGATGATGATGATGATGATGACGACGACCCTGATAGGTGTGAGCTGTATGTTGATGATCATCATCATCGCCGCTTAGTGGCATTGGGTAGGGCACATAATAACTTAGGTAATACCATACACCATCGGTTATTACCGGATGATCAGCTGAGGGTCGTTGTTGAGATTATTCGAGATGTCGATGCTCGAGTCCCCGTGCCCACCGAGGAGGTTCAAACAGTGGGTCGGGCCCCGTGAACTTCATCCTCCGGCCAAGAAGACTGGTCAACTTTCTTGTTGCATCTGAGGTATTCGGTTAGTTGTGTTTTTCTATATTCATAGTTGAAATAATTTATTATTGTTTAAAGATAATGCTTTATTTTTATTCGTTATAGGATGTTGGAAATGAAATTGTGCCTAAAAGGTCGGATCTAGGAAGACCAGAGATGTCTGCTCCTGCCAAGGTATTCATTTGACCATTTAGTTAATAACGAATTAAATAACTTAATTATCTGTGATTACGAATATATATCTATGTTGTTTAGGGGATCGACAAAGGGCACCTGGCCATGGTGATGTTTTTTAAAGTTCGGCTATACAAGGTTGTCACCATGGAGAATGACGCAGCCTTGGTAAGGTTGGAACATGATGCCACCCTGGTGAACTGTATATACCAAAGAAGGAACTTATGGAGATGGTACTCAATAAAGAAATGGCCAGTTCTGCACACATATCGTTTTGGTGCACGTAAGTACATTTTATTTATAAGTTAAGTACGTAATTAATTTTTAAATACTATGATAATTAACATGTTTTTCCAATATATTAGGTATCTGCATCGTATGTTAGTCGATCAGGGTAACCTCGCCCTTTATGGGTTTATTGACCCCATGTTCATTCAGGGTGATGTTCTCCTAGCATCGGAAGACCCGGTCACTACCATACGTGATATACTTGCCCGAGACGATCATCAATTCTATCTTGCGCCTTATCTCAATAAGTAAGTACCGGTTATTTAAGTATAACTATATATGACTCAGTCACTAACTGCTCCGCAAATACAGCCGGCATTGGCAACTGTTGCTCTTGTACCCAAGAATGAACGTCGTGGTCTTCTTCTGCTCATTGGGAAATAAGCCAGCGAATCAACTGAAGACGATCATCGAAACGTAAGCATTAAAATACTTTATAATCAGTAATGCAGCTGTTTTAATTATCTGAAATCTATTAGATATACTTTAATTAATGATTTTGTCATGATAGGTCTATTAATGCAACCCACATGTTGCGTGGTGAAAGGCGTACTCGGGCTATCAGATGGATTATTCCCAACGTAAGATATTTATTAGTTCAAATGCATCAAATGCAGTGGGTACAATAATTGATTTCTATTTTATTTAATTCCTCATATTCTAATTGGGTTTCATTTGTACGTAGTCACGTATACAACGTGGGTCATGGGAATGTGGCTACTATGTGATGCAGTGGATGTTGGAAATTATCTCCTCCAGGATCACTGAAAGATGGCACGAGGTAAATGTTAATTGACGCAATTAGAAGTAATAGTATAGATTCGTTATATGTTTTATGTTAGTTTATTACTTAAAAGATATAATCTTTTGTCCAATTAAACTTGCAGATATTCAACAATCCAACTCCATTATCTGATTCTGACATCAACAACATAAAGAGGCGTTCGGCAACTTTCTTTCTTGAAGTGTACCAACCATAGTTTGTATATATGTAGTTAGTTTAAAAACTTATCATGTACTAGCTATTACTTTTGACTGATTATATGTATTTTGATATGAAATCTATAATATATCATGTAGCTTTTTGGTTTCTAATTATTTTTGTTGTCTCTGAATGTAATTGAACGTGTATATATATATATATATGTATTGTTCGTAATAAATTCAATATATGTTAGTTGTGTTGAGAATATTTACAGTATGTTATTCTGGTATATATTGATCGCATTCTAAAAACAGGGGGAAGGAATGATAGAAATGTAAATAATAGGAAAAAAAATGACTTTACATATCGGTTTTATTAAAACCGATGTGGAAATTTCACTTTACACATCGGTTTTAAACAAAACCGATGTGAAATTTCACTTTACACATCGGTTTTAATGAAAACCGATGTGTAAAGTGAAATTTCACAATATGATACGAATTGACAAATTAATTTTCCACATCGGTTAAGAGTTAACCGCTGTATAAAATATTATACACATAGGTTATAAAACCGATGTGTAAAGTGCCAATAAACCACATCAGTCATTTCAACATCAGTTTTAAAACTGATGTGTAAAGCCAAAAATAACCGATGTGGAATCCCCTTTCTGCACTAGTGATGGGATATTAGATACCCCCATTCGGGATGGGGAAGGCAGTGGGATGCCATTGCATGGATATGAGCTCATAGACCTTAGTGGATCTGGGATTCACACCGGTTCTGGGAACCAAAGAGTCAAGTTAAGTGATTCTGGGAATCACCGAGTCATGTTCATGGAGTTGCATTGTGTAGAGTTTGCATGGTGAATGTGATTAAATACAATGAGATGTGATCGTTGCTGAGCCTGTGAGTTGTACTCTAAATGCTTGACATTAATTTTATTTATATATATATTTATTATTTTGGAGGTTTATTATATTCAATATTTTAAAAATTAGTGGGTACCATGAATGTTTTTCCGGTTACCGCGCCAGCTGAAAACAACACTATTTACGAACCTTTTTATCAAACGATTATTTTTATTCACTGGGATTATATCTCATTAAAAGTGTTGTTTTCAGAGCACGAGGACGACATCACTGAGACTGGAGAGGATTGAAGACCTAGCGAATTTTCTTAGTTATTATTCCTAGCTTGGTTAGTGTTTTCTTAAATAAGGAGTCGTATGTGGCTAGACATTTTTATTTATTTATCGTTGGGTTTATTAGTAGACACCCGGTTTTGAGGCTTGGGGTTTTTATTTGGACGTATGTATTTATTATTTATTACTTTGATACATTATTACTATTTTATTTAATATGAGACATTTTCCAGACTTATATAATTGATAAAAATTTTATGATTGACGTATTTTAATTAAATGTATTAAAGGATTTTTATACAATTTGTTTTGGGTTACTAATGTAACGAAGGGCGTTACAACAGTGGTGGTCGTGGTGGCGGTGGTGGCACGATCTTTCTTTGGGAGGAGGAAGAGAGAATGGGAGACAGAGAAGGAGAAACACAAAATGAGAAGGATAAGAGGAGAACCTTACCAAGTGGTGGTCGGAGGAGGACAGAGACACGACTGCGAGAGGAGCGACATGCGGCCGGAACAGGGAAGGGGGCGGAGCTGCGCGCGAGAGAGAAGAGAAGAAAAGAGAGAAATGGGGGTAGAGAGGAAGGAAATCACGATTTAGGGATTTTATTTTTAGCGACCGAATTATTCGGTCGCTAACTGGGTTAATTTGAGATTTGAATTCATAAATTTAGCTACCGATTTTAAATCGGTGGCTAAAATGCTCTATTTTAAATTTTTTTTCACGCCGTTTAGCAACCGATTTAATATCGGTCGCAAAGATAGATAAAATTTAACCGTTGCATTTAACTCGGTCGCCATTTCGGTCGCTAAAAAGTCAGAAATTTTTGGCTTTTACTTTCCTTTATTTTGCGACCGAAATAGAGACCGATAACTCTACTACACTCTATTTCAGTCGCTATTTCGATCGCAGTATCAACTCTAATCAGTGTTTGATTTAGATCATACAATCGGTCGCCATTTCGGTCGCAAACAGCAACCAACAAATTCGGTCACTATTTTCGGTCGTTAAATGACCTTTTTTTTGTAGTGATATACTTGTTGATACATTCATGTAAAAATATTTCATAAAATATGTTTAAAATAAATAAATATCATTATCATTTATTATCAAAACATCTTTTATTTTTGTTTGAAACATTAGAAATAATTAAAAATTACATCAAATATAACTAGTAAGTATTATTAGGAAAAAAGCCAACAATTAAAAATTAATAGTGCAAAAAATAGAATAAACATATATTAAATTTATATATGCGGTTTGGTTTGGATTGGTTCGGTTTTAGAAAAGGGATCCAAAATCCGATCCGATCCAAGCGGTTTTCACAAAACAAGATCCAAAAAAATCCAATAGACATCGGTTTTGTTCGGTTTTTTTATTATCGATTTTCGGTTTTCTTTTGAATCGGTTTGGATATAAACACCCCTATTTCCAACCGCCAACACCTAGCGTATAAAAATAAATAAATAAATTGTAGGACAATTTTGTCCACTTAATGGTAATATGTGGAAATCACTGGAAATGTGTTGGCTGTTAGCACCATACTATATATATAGTCCAATATCTGCAGCTAATTCCTGGATGGTTTAAATAGGCTGATTAGGTTAACTGTTGACAACCAAAGGTAGGTTTTTTTTTTTTTTTTACTTTTTGCAAACATCAAACTTTGGCTAATTAAGTAAAAAAATTGGTGTGATTTTAACTGAAACAATGATTCTAGAGGAAAATGTAACCACACTTGTTTAATTAACTTACCGCCAATATCTAGAAAAATATTAATGACAGGGATCAGATCAATTTTGACTGAAACAGCTTATTACATTGATAACTCTAGAAGTAGAACAATGGCTCAAGCAAGCTAAGTTAGGCTTGAATAAATTCAAATTTGATTGTTTGCTATAAATGAATGGAAAGAATCAACAATTTTGTATACAAGGTAAAGTGAAAAAAAATAATAAACATGTTTAATAATGACAATCCACCAAAGAAGTTGCAGAGAAGACAATAACTTTTTCCTTGGACTGAAACGCCAACTTGGATTCTCTATGATCATCCTCAGGTGCCGGAAGATTCAAGTCCAACTTCAAAACATTTCTGGGTCTCTTAGCCTCAAGAGATTCATTAGGGCTCTCACCAACACCAATATTATTTGCCCCATTCACAGAATTAGTTGTTGTAGAAGAAGTGCTCAAAAAACTTCTATGCCTCCTCATATGACCCCCCAAGGCTTGCCCAGATGTGAATTCAGCCCCACAAATGGAACACTCATGAACTTTATTACATTTAGTAGTATTAGTCCTATTGCTGGTGGTGCTGCCATACAAAGCCCTATTATTTGATATTTGCAAGGTAAGTGTAGTGCTTGTAAGGTCATAACAATGATCATCATTCAAAAAATTAGTAACTGCTTGCTTTTCTTGTGCAGTACAATTTGCCTTATTAGGTTTCTTGTGACTGGCTCTATGGCCACCAAGCGCTTGGAATGAAGGGAAGCATCGGTTACAAGTCTTGCACTGGTAATTAAGGTATAACCCTAACTTCTTGTTGTTGTTATTCTCATGATCACGTGGTGCAACCACGTGCTGATGTGATTGTGAGGGTGAGACTTTCTGTGTATGATGATGGCCTTGAGCTAAGAGAATCAAACAATTTGCAGTGTCCTCCTCTTCTTCTGTTGTTGTGTTCATGAATTCCAATGAAGCATGATCAAATATTCCTCCTGAATTATCAGTGGTGCTTCTTCCATCACCTGAAGCTGTTGAAGGCATGGCTAACCTAAGTGGGGATGGTAGCCTTTGACGCTTTGTACGCTTGCCCTTGAACTTGATCATTTGCATGCGATCATGTTGTTCCTCTTGGACCTGCATATTGTGTTGTTCTTCTATGTGAATGTGTCTAGTGACTATAACAACAAAAATATTACTAAGAGATAGGATAATTAAAGAGAAGAAAGAAAAGGGTATGAGAGATATGGAATTAATTAAGAAGTAATGGAAGAGAGTGGGAGTTAATATATATTGGTGTTTGTGAGAAGGTTTCAAGTTAAGCCCTAACAGTAACGTGTTTTGGGTTTGCCAGAGTTGCGTTTCCAACCTTGGAAGTTATATATATAGGATATATTTGTGTGTATATTACAGGTGTGTAGTGTAGAGAAGAGAGAGAGAGAGAGAGAAAGATGCAATGTTAAGTATGAGGAGGTGAGGAAAGGAGTGAGATTCGGTTGGCTTTGAAGCAAACCCATTACTTTTTCTCAACGATTCCTTTCTGGAGGATTGGGTTGCAAGCCTGGAACCACACAATTTTATTTGCAACTTTCACCCTCTCCCCTTTTTTATCTCCTTTTATTTGCTTTTCTTGCTACTGTTTCTGTTCATTCTTAATTTTTAGCTTCCTTTGCTTCTAGCAGTTTTAAGTTTACAGCTTAATTTAACTCATTGTAACCCGTTTAATTATAACCAACAACTCCCAAGTGTACAAGTGTTTATGGGTTGAAAGTTGAAACGACTTGTGACACGAAATTTTCTTGCATCAATTATAATCCTAGCTAGCTGCCATGACATGATTATATTATTAATTGATTGCTACCACAATCACTTGCTAATCAGGGAGATCATGTGCATGCAGTTGACCAAACCACTTCTTATTGTACACATTAATCATTAGCTGATCAGTACACTAGACAGTACTCAATACCACGCTGCTTAGTCTAACATAAATATATATACACATGAAATTTCATGTCAGTTTAATATTTTTCTGATACTTCTTAAAATGAAAATATATAGTATAAACTTTTCAAGCATAAGAAAATACGGGCTACTCAATTATATATTTGTTATTATATATCATTTTTAAAGAATTGACAAGGAAGGTTCATAAAAAAAAAAGGTTCATCATCAAAAAAAAAAAAAAAAGACAAGGAAGAATATAACAATTAATTGTGAAACCTAAATAATTAATTAATCTTATGACAATAAGTTGCAACTTCGTTACTCAAAATTTACTATCAAGTAACACTAATAAGTTTAGAAAGTTAAAGTATACGCCTAAGTTAAATTAATTTGGATATCATTCTACTACTGTTAGGAAAAGGTCCCTGTTGAGTGTTAATTAATTTAATATATCTGAATGATTCACGCGTAATTTCAATTAGTTATAACCAAATTGCAGCGAGGGAAGAGTCATACATGGCGTTGTAATTAACATCATTAATTCCAGAAGAATGATTTTCTTAAGAGAATGGAAACAAATTAATGAAGAAAAGTAAAGAATAAGGCAACGGAGTATATGGACGGTGTTGCGGCTGTGGCGTACATAAGGGTAGGTTTGGTGGTGTAAGGTATAGAGTATAGAGTATGCGAAGATAATGAGAGAGGTTATTCTTAGCGTAAGGAATTCTCATGGATAGGGGCACGTAACGACCATCGCCAGCATCAGGTTTAGGTTAGCTGCAGTTAGTGGCTCAAAGCAAAGCATCTTCAATTCTTCACTGCATCATAATCTTAATCAGAGCAAGAAGAATGCACACTACACTAACTCTCCACCGTCTTCAATCTTAGAAAATATACCAATCATTATCTGATAATGTGGCTTAAACGTAGAAAACAAGACACAAAGCGAATTTGCCAGTCATGCTATAACAATAAAAACCTTTAATCCAATAGATCTTACACGGTGTCAATACTTTATAATATACACTTTTGTCAATACTTATTAATATATATATATATATATATATATATATATATATATATATATATATATATTCCAACAAGAACGAGAATTTCAGAGATGATTGAATAGATCTTGATTATAGCTTGATAGAATAGATGTATTATGTATCTTGCCATAAGTGTATATGTATCAAAATAGACAATCCCTTTTGTGTAAATCCCTTAGCAACTAATCTTGTCTTAAACTTATCGATGGTTCTGTCTACCTTCATTTTCCTTTTGAAACTCCATTCACAGCCTATAGGTTTAGAACCAGGTGGGAGGTCTACTAATTTGAACATTTTATTCCCCATTTATTGAGTCCATTTATTCTTGTATTGCCTCCTTCCAGAAAGCGACAACTTGAGACTTTATTGCCTCTTCAAATGTCTATGGATAACTTTCTGTATAATAATAGATTGGTCCATAACTGTCTATGGACTCTCTTGTTCCTTCAACAAGGAACATGAAAAAAAAAAATTGGTCTCTACATTTTCTCTTTTTTTTTACCTCCCTGACTTCTCCTAAGTTCTGAACCCTCCAAAGTATCTTTATTAGATACATTGTTTTTCAGATTATGTGCATTATTATGAACATTATCCATGTGACTTGGAATTGACTTAAACTTATCTTCTTGAAAGATTGCTTCCCTAAACTCAATTAATGTATTTACAGGATATGAGTCATTAGATTCTATAATCATGAATCTATATGCTTTGCTAATTTTAGCATAGCTCGAGAACACACATTCAATTCCCTTTTCACCTAATGTATTTCTTCTGAGTTCAGAAACTTTTACTATTGCCCTACAACCTCAAATTTTAAAAAATTTGAGATTGGACTTTCTACTTTTTCAGAGCTCATATGAGGTTATCTTATTTCTTTGTTTGAACTCTTTTTATTATCTAACTAGTCTTCAACATGACTTCTCCCCAATATCTTTTGCTAGACCATCATAGGATACAATGGCTTTTACGAATTCTTCTAATATCCTATTTCCTTTCAACTATACAGTTTTGTTGTGGGGAATAAGCTTCAATTGTTTGGTCAACTATTCTAGTAGACTCAAAATAACTAGAGTTATAAAATTATCCCACTCTTATAACTCCTAAAACATTTAATAATTTATAACAAACAATGTCAATTTACCCACATCATATAATAACATATACCATTAAAGCTTATGAGTAATTGACAATAATGTTATAATAAAAATTTATTTTCTTTTGCCTTGTTGACTACCAAATCATATAAATATGAATTTTAAATAAGATATAGCATTCAGACTATCTTACTATTAGAAAAAAGCAAATGACATTCCTTCCAGCATTTCAAACGATGGCCTGGCGGTTAACACTCCTTCAACCGACGCCTCTGTCCCCAGTTCGAATCCAAACGGCGTATATTTTCGTTAATTTTTGTTAATCTCAGTTTGTTTAAAAACGGTCAAAAAAATTTGTTTCAAGATCGCAAACTACAGATTCGAACTCACAATCTGATAGATCCAGGACAAGCATACACCACTTGACCAACGTGTCGCTTTGTGCCATGCAGTAGCCGTTATTTCTAATTGAAGCAATTTGGAATCACCCATGCACCCAACCGAGTCATCCAGACCCATTTTCCAGGAAACCGGGTTCACACGACCCTCTGCCATTTTTAGCCATTTTTCAACTTGTCAACCCTAAGTTAAACGTATTGCCTCTATGTTTTGGATTCATGTTCAAACATGTTCTATGATAAATCTAAATGATTTTCATCATAGAAAATAAACAAAACAATGATCCAATCATTTTTCAGTTTTGTATAACATTTCTTCATGAACATCCATGTCCAATTTAATAACTTAGAACACTTCAAAACACATCCAAAACATTTATATTCACAAAATCATACACTTATGATATAAGATTGTCTACTCTAAAAATAATTAGTTCTTACATTGATCAAATCCATTAATGCATGCACTTGATATAATACTTTATATCTAAGACATTTCTATTAAAATAGGGCAACATACTTGCATGCATAATAAACCAAACATATTCATGTTCATCAAAATTCACATACTTTATTTTATTCTAAATCATGTATCTAAAGCTCTAATACCACATGTTAATTTTAACATAAAGAAAGAACGCCTTTAAGATTGAACATACATGAATTTAGAATATCAAACATATCATAGCCTTAGAAAGTAATTGTGTACATTTCACCATGGTCACAAATAAACATATTTTGATGAAGCCCATGAGTACTCATCTCTCCTTGTTGAAAAATGACCATGCATCTCTTTCTCCCAAGGAAAGGAGTTTCCACCCTTGAACCTCTCCACTTTGACAATGTCAAATGTCATATACTTCAATGTTGCAACCATTTTTATAAAACGAAAATCGAACCTAAAGATTGTTAGAAAATGTGGGGTCTGGTCTGCAACAAAGAAGAAAAGAACAAGTGACATGCGCACCCTCCAAGGCGTGTAAGAACACTAGGCTTTAGGTTCGATTCGCCCCCCACCAATCTCTCCTCGTATATTGGATGCAACAGGTAAAACCGGCGAATCCCCTTCAGGATACAATGGAGAACCTTGGTTTGGTTTGCACACCCTAAACCAAGCGTATCGTTAATGACATTTTACAGAATAATAGTTTCCTTAATTCTCTCTGTGCATTAAGGGAAGAAAGGAAGTGATTTGGCTTGCAGAAATTTAGCCAATTTTCAGACATCATTCTGCATGCACAAGTGGTTCTATTTATAGACCAACTTATGCCTCTTGGTGAATGAAATAACCTTTCATGTACTTGAAAGAATGATTGCAAACCTTTCATGAATGTACACTTGATGAATGAACACATTTAATCATGAAAAAACACACCTATTAGGAAAGATTTGAAAGTCATGAAGAGACACACCTATTGATGTCCTTCAACCTCTTTCCAACTTGGTGTCTTTGACTTCCATTATAAAACCGTTATAGATTATCAGAGTAATTGTCATGACTATTTGTGTTGCTTTGTATTGCGCGTGTTGACTCCTTAACGTTGTAAGATAACCAACCTTGTTTTCCCCCGCTATCTTGTCGGCTAGCTTGGAATGATATTGGTTCATCGGGCCTTGATTTGTGTATGGACCGAGATCCGATCCATATAGCAACAATATATATATATATATATTAAGCAAAAGGAAATTGAATAAAATAAAGAAGTACTCAACCCGTGTACATAACAAACTTCGAACGTATACAAGAAAAACAAGGTATGAATTCAACCAATAGCGCACAAGGGAAGCCATAAAAGACTATACCATACTACACCCTCCTATATATTGCTTTCTTCTAGAAGCTCGGATGTTAAAGCGTGACATCCATCTTTCTTAATTTCCTCAAGCTTGGAGTATATGACGGAGACAATCTCACATGAAAAGATTTATGAAGAAGCAGTGAGCACATAAAGGGTGTCACCCACTCTATTACTACCGAAGACTCCGTCCAAAATGCGAACCTAGCCAAGCTGTCACATGCACTCTATTTAAGGGTTTTGATTTTGCCAATTGAAAACTGAAGGAAGCCACCAGCTGAAAACGTGTTCACGGAGCTACATTACATTCCATCTTCACATGACTATATAATATATATTAATATACGGTTTCTCTGTTGCTTATATATATATATATATATGTTGGGTCATACTATAGTGTCCAATTATATCAATAATAATCTTGTTACACTTCTAGTTTCTATTTCAGTATATTGGACTTTGTTACTTACACGTTACAATCTTCAGTATGGTCATGCTAATAAGTTATATGTGTTTCAACTTCCAATAGGGTACGTATAAGAGATATTTTTCCTGTTGAATAAAAATTGTTGTCTATATTTAAGGATTTATATATTGTACATGTGTAGATTGCGCATCTTGAGCACTTGCAAGAGATCAAAGGCAACTCAGCAAAGATATAGATAGTCCTCCAAAGATAACGACTTTATGCCAACTCCACCCAACATTCAGGGTCTGTTCCATTCTTTGTACTTTTGTCACTATATCTATGCGCGGGTAGTGAAAGAAGTTAGAAAAATGGGGAAATGATCAACTTCGGCACCAACAAAAAAGAAAGAGCAATGCTATTTATGTGACTCCTTTTTTTTGGATAAAACTTATATGCCTATTATATTATAGTATTATTATAACTATATATAACTATATATAACTATATATAACTACTTTGTTCTCACTTAAATTGTTTCAGATCTAACCATGACCGAGCTAGCCATTTCCTTTTCCGGGGTCAAACAAAAGTAACGAAGGTTATTATTTTCTTTCTATAACTATATAGTTTAACCAATAATCAAGAGATTTTTTGGAGACTAATCCCTCGAGCCTCGTATGATCACAAGGACGACAAAGCGCTTCCTCAAGAGTTTTAACGCTGCTGCATTCACAGGGACAGGATTCGAACTCGAGACCTCTGGTTAAGCTGGAAGAGACCCGTATCATCTCATCCAAACACTCTTGGGTAATCAAGAGATTGTTAATGCTTATATATATAAAGTACAAATTTTAAATAAATAAAAAAACTTAGAATAGTCATTGCTGAAAAGGTTTAATTTGTAGTTGTTGTAGCTCAATTGGAAGATTGTTAAGTGTTTTCGGAACAATTCAAATTGAATAATGAATACCTACCAAAACAAATTTAATAATCACGTTTTCTGTTCGAAGTTCAAAGAAAGAGAAGAGAAGTAGTGAAATAAAGCATATGCGGGCTCGTGCCATTGCCAAAGGCTGTATTGAGCCCAATGGAAATGTCCAGTTAAAGCAATAGGCTCCCAGGAACCACAGATATAAACTTCATTTCAGACTCTAGTGAGTAGTGAGAAGCCCAAATCGTAGGAGTGAAATAATCCAATAGACTATTGGACTTGCATTCATGTACGTAAGCGCGAGAGCAAAATTGTACCAAGGAAACGGTATGCTAGGTCTGCAGTTTATAATCCCACATTTGTTTTTTCAAACTTTACCTTTAAAATGAAAATATATTTTAAAATAAAATATATATTGAATGGATCCCGTTAGAAAACACTTATTACACCATGGGAAATTGTATCGTGAATGTTATAAAACACTATATTATATGTTATATGTAAAATTAAAATAAATGTATTATATATAGATCTAAATATAATATAATATTTTAAATGTTCTGATGATAAAATTTTAAAATTATTAAAACAATGAATAGAAAAATAGTGGTTTGAGCTTGAAGTCAATTGAGTGCTTGATTGGTATACATACTGAAACTCAGTCTCAGCCCCCAAACCCCCCGTTACTATACTAATTAGGATGTTTGGATATAAAATCCAGGTGAAAATAATTGACTTTTGGTAAGAAAAACTGAGTTCCATATAAGTAAAAGTTTTTAGTTTTTTCGTTGAAAATAATTGATTCTAGACGTAGGACCTACAAAATGTTATATATTTACACCTCAAAAATGATTTTATTTTATCATCCAAACAAAATCAATTATTCTAACTCTACTTTTAAAATATTGTTATCAAACACAAATCAAATTTTTTAAACTTAATTTTTTTAAAATCAATTATTTCAGAATCAATACTATCAAAATCTAAAACAAACGTATTCTGAATTTCACAACACCACAACATTGATTGGCTTTTTCCTGCTAGGCTCCAAAACGAAACCGACGATGTTGGCATGTTTGACCCCCTTAGGATTGCATATGCACCCAACATCATTCAAGCTTTTGGTTGAATTAATGAAATTCATATGAACATCATAGTTGGAAACTTAAACTTGAACATAAACATCACAAAATTACACACAAAATTTGTTAACGCATGTGTTTCACACTTTCATAATTTCACAATAACGCAAAACAAAGATAGGTACTTCAGATAGGAGGCCCTACAAATCCGAATAATATCTTGAACATGTAGGCGTCATGCTGTGTTGCTCCACAGTTCATAATGTTGGTGTGGCCGACCTGACCGACCATTTATCCAGGACCAGTACCCTGACCCTGGACCTGAGAACTGAGAAGAAACCAACCATAAGCAATAGCGTAAACCACTTCCATTAGCTGCAACCAATTTGCAACATATTTTTCTTTAGTAAAATACGAATACTATCTCTGTCTTTTGATGGAACATGTGTGGCTCAAATTTATTTTGCGTCCGTGAAAAATGGGACCTAGTAACCAGAGATATTTTAATTTAGCCGAACTAATTGACTGCTGAATGTGATGGTATGTTCAGCAAACTACTTTCCCTTTCTTGATGATATGCAACCGATATCACTTACACAAATCGGAAGTGACTTCTTTTGTAGTGTTGCTCTTGCTCATCACAATAATTAATTTCAGAGTTTCCGATAAGAAGCGTAAAATTGAGAGAAGTTGAATTCCTAAGTAAATAGGAAACTCTTGACGGAGAGAGAGTTTTTTGATCAATTTTTTTTGCTTGCCTTGGTTCATATCAATATTGATTTATATAACCAACAATTCTTACGAATTACTTCTTAGTTTATAGGGACTAGTGATATATGTCCTAACAAACTTCTTTAAAATAACTACTTCCTCCGGCCCACAATATAAGAAACAAAATCTTAAAACACACGGATCAAAGAGATGTATTGAAATGAGTTAATTGTAATTAATACACATATAAATTTCCAGAAACACCCATTCTGATTTTAATTAATATTCTGATGGCCTATAATTAATGACAATAACTGATGAGAGCAATCTTGGAAATTAACATTTAATATTTATAAAAATTGGTATACATTTCTTATATTTTGAACCAAAAAAAGGACACATTTATTTTCTATATTGTAGACAAGAGGGAGTATAATAGTAAATTGTTCATATTATAATATTCTTAATGTGATCCCCTTTTGATTTTGTTTTGGCCTTGACATCGCCTAGAGGCCCATTTGTGATGCACTCTATTTTCTTTGGGCTATCACTGTCTTTTTCAGTTGGGAGTACAATCTTGTATCATATCAGTTTCCCTGAAAAATAATAATGTAGCTTTGGGACTTTGGGTAGTAAGCTTAGCTACATATTATCGACAAAGTCAAAACATTATACTAATATAGGAAACGTTTTTTCGTCCACCACCCTCCTAAGTAGAGCGGTGGTGCACCACCCACTTGATATCTTATCCACCAATAAAACTGGTATGCGGGTGTGATTGTGTCAGTTTGACTTTTCAAACTTGAACGTAGTCAAAGAAGTATTTTAGCATGGTGATGACTAAAATGAAGCATTTGTTATGTGATACAGGGATGTACCATTATTTTAAACTCAAAATACCTGTTAACACAGGTAAATAATCTATTTTATTTAAAAAAAATAAAATTTCCATTTCTATCCCACTCCTCACTACCCCTTCACCTCCTCCCCACCACCTATTTGTTTTGCCACCGAACTGAAAAACAAACTAGAGCGCGGCGGAGGACCCACCCGGACCAGGACCAACAAGCTCGACCCAGATCCACCCTCCCTACCCCATCCATCTGCCATTCCACCCAGATCCAGAAGTTGCATTCAAAATGAAAGTTTCAAATCTAAGGATGAAATTAGAGATTCAAGTGGTAAAATCTGGAACTAGATGAACCAAAGCTGCATCAAGGTGGACTTGGCGATGAACGAAACGCAGGGAAATCAATGTACTTTACCCTGCTTCGCCCCGCCGCGTGCTCTCCGTCCCAAGACATCACCATCGCGCGTCCCCCACCGCCGCCGCATCTCTCTCCTCTGCACCTAGTTCTTGCTCGCCACTGGTTCAGAACCTTCGTAACCGTGTTCCTGGAACCAAAGCTTTTCTACATTGTGGCTAATGGTGGTGGTCATAGATTTGATGGGATGAGGATATGGATCATGTTTCTCTCCAAGAAATTGAATCTGCAAAACCACCTCTTTGTTTATATCATCATCGGAGCCTCTACTGACATGCAATTGTTTATTATCATGGTGCCATTCTTATCTTGCGAGGATATTTCTTGAGAACTTCCTGGCATTCAATTAATTAATTAATAATTAATAATCTTGCCATAGAAATTCTGGATGCCAAAGATACAGATAACAGGTGAGAGTGGCGGAGACGAGGAACCGGGATGATGGGGTTTTGGTACAGGAACAACGATGGAGTTAGGATGAGATGAGGGCAAAGTTGACATTTTCATTTTTCATGGTTACCGGTATTTACCGGTAAAAGTTTGTATTTTTTTTTTTAACTATCAAATCTGGGTCATGGATTAATTTAATAATAAATCTAATGGTTAAAAATAATGCTTCACCCATATATCATTTGATAGCATGCTTCATGCTATAATTCACTTTTTATTAATATTATAGACAAAAGGCATGTCATAGATGGGTGGTACACCATATACCTAACCAACTATATATTGATTATTAGGTTGAAAAGAACAGATAATCGATTTTTTTTTTTAAATTTTCATCATAGTAAAATAACCCTATAGTTTATGTACCAAAAGGATAACCTTGTAGCTTTTAAATCTAGAGGCTTAGATGTCCAACTCATACATGCAATAACCTTGTATTTTCTTGTACTTGCATTAGTTTACCTCCGGTCGGTGAGGAGGTAGGCCCTCTCTGTTTTCTCCATAATCAATTTTCTTTGTTTTTTTCTTTTGTTAAGGAAGACTTATATTAGGTTTTATATAGGAAGAGGGAGAAGGAAATAAGAAATAAGAAATAAGCAGAGTGTGTCGTAATATTTAAATCCACATATATACTTATAATTCACATCTTCCAACTTAATCAACGGAATTGATTCAATGAAACTCTTTTCACATTTTTTTATCATAAATTAGACATATAAAATATTACAAGTTTATATTATAAAAACAACCCGCGCAGCACAGGCATTGCCTCTAGTTATATTTCTATAAGAACGGTTTTGTAATTTTTTTTGGTTTATTTAACACATTTTTAATCAAGATATATCATGTGGAATGAAGTTTTTATTTCTTATTTTAACATTTCTTTTAGTAAAAAAAAAACAAATGAATGTCACGAGTTTGACTTGTAATGATAGTCAACTCCAGGAATAAGCATAGCAAGGTTTCTGCAAGCTTGAGATCAAAGAAGCAGTTAAGATGGCATCACTGACAAGCTTCCACGATAATCACCCACGACATGGAAATAGCGCTTCAAATTGAAAGAATTAGAGTAGAACCCATCCGGTCCGAGAGATTGAAACAGTTCCATAAGTCTTAGGGCATCAAAGCACTTACCTCTCGATTAACATGATTTGTCAAGTTACTATATGAGCAGCAGGAAACAGGGTCCAAACTCCAAACGCTGCACATGCACTTCTTCAGGGCTTCTCATCAACGCAATATGGCAATTTTCTCCTTTCAAAACTGCATTTACGGAAAGCTTAATGTTGGAGCATTGGTCAACAGGCAGTTCATGTGTCTTGAGACGGTACAAAGCTCCCTAAAAATTTTGCACTTCCCCATAGCGGTTTGGGTGTAAAAGAACCGAATGTTACGCTCACAAAATTTTCATCCAATTTTCTCTAGATTTTAAAAATCAAAATATTGAATATGTTTGTTTAAGATAAAAAAAAAGATTTTATTACAAAAAAATTTAGTGATTATTTTTAGAGATTTTAAACAAAACAAAAAGCATGTTTGTGTTTGTTTACAGTCAAAAAATCATTTTTTTAACAATAGTTAGTTATAAAAAATGATTTTTTTTAAAAGCTATTGAAAGTTGTTTTTCATTTTAACACTGAAAATATTTTTTTTCTGCTTTTCATTATTTTCAAAAGCTTAAAAAATTAATTTTTTTAAAAAATAAGCAATAACAAACTTATTGATTATCCCACTCTTTTGAAAGGGTGTTGGACAGATTATATGAGGGAATGATTATTTTTCTTGAAACAAAACTATTTTAAAATTAATTTGACATATTTGACAAAATAATTAAAATATGAAAACATTTTTTTTGGCATTTTATTTTATTAAAAATCAAAGGTTCAATACATGCTGGAACATCAAAAAAGAAATAAGAATTAGCATGACATATGATCATCTTAGCTAAAGAATGAGCATCTATGTTAACACTCCCCCTAATAAACTCCATATGTGAGTTTTGACAAAAGGACGAGATATTCTCTTACAATCAAGAACAGTGGAGCCAAATTATGTAGCATCTAAATGAGGAGCTTTAAAATCAACTACTAGCTTCCCCACCTTCACTTCCAGAATTGGCTTAGACCAAAGTGTTTTAGCAGCAATGAAAACTCCAGCTTCATCCCTTAAGCATACACCGAAACCCACACAATTATGCTGGTGAGAAAAAGAGGAATCTACGTTGCATTTTATGAACCCTTGAGGAGGCTTCTTCCAAGTGCATGGCGTGTTTCTCTATGCATGAACATCATGAGTACCTTGAACCCGTCTTGCCCTCTCCCATTCATCCAATAAGGACTTGGCTCTCCACACAATGGTTGTTGGACTTTCATCAACATTTTTCTCAAATTTTCTGGTTCCTACCTCTCCAAATACTCCATAGAGTCATGCCCAACTCTTCCTATCTTCCTTCAGGGAGCGGCTGTTCGACCATGTCCCATCAGGGTTTTAAATTGCGATTGCGGTTGCGGTTGTGGTCGCGGTTGCGGTCACTGCGGTTGCGGTCATTGCGGCCGCTGCGATGCGTAATGCGGCCGCTGCGGCGTGAAACGATTTGAAAAATTCACAAATTGAAAATAAATCAATTTTTTTTGTAATTATTTATATATCTTTTATTAATGATGTTGCACAAATTTCTATTCATTTTTAATACATTGTATTATGTTTATGAATAATTTAAACTTAATTTAGTGAAAATAAATTATAAATAAAACATTTAAGCATATATAAGTACAAAATTACAAAGAAGTAAGAATGTCAGAAACTTAATAGTGCATAAATATATATGAATGACAAATAAAAAGATATTAGTGTCACATATATGAATACATACACCCAGCTGCAATTGTGATTCTAAAATAACGTCACATTGTCACCACTTAGAGATACGTCTTCACTACAAAAAAAGAAGAAGATAAAAAGTAAATAAATTAATAAATTTAAAATAATAATAATAATAATAATTAACAAATATATGAATCAAAGATAATAAAAATTGAACTTACATGATAATTGCTACCACATGGTGGAATGACGTGGTGGTTCATAACCTCTATTCTCACTTTGGCTATCATCTTGTGTAGCTCCTTGTCCAAAGACATAATCAAAAAATCCACCACTTGATTGTTGATGATAAGGATCTTGATAATTCATTGATGGTTGGTAGTATGATGGAGCTTGATCACTTGCGTATGTGTTATATGTGTTGAAATAAGGATATTGATAATAAGGTGGATGAGGTTGTTGACTACTCTGAGAAGAATCATCAATACCAAAGTCACTAAAACTTTGTGCAATACTAGAAGAGGAAGAATCTTCAAGTGAAAAATTCTGTTTTCTTTTTCCTCTCCTCGAATGTGACCCACCTCTGCTGCTCTCGGGTAATGAACTACCAGAAGGAGCCATATCAGTCAAGCTCCTATAACGCCTATTATATGGTGAATCTTGAGATGGATCATTTTGAAATTGCCCATCATCATCACCATCACCATCATCATCACCGCCACCTTCTTCAGCTTCTACATCACCACCCCCATCACCACTATTATTACTTGGTGGACTTAAACCACCACCACCATCTTCATTAGAATCATCATTATCATCAACAACTTCCACATCTTCATCATCTGTATCCACTAGAGGCAACCATTCTGCATTTTGTACTCCATCTAATAGTGGATCTTCTCTCTCTTCAATCCATGGAGATAATGCATCTTCTTGAAATATATAATCAAGATTGATAGGATTAAAACTTGCTTCAATTTCATCTTGACTTTTTCTCAGTTGATGCCTCATTTTCAATTTCATATTGTAGTGCGAGAAGACAAGCTTTTGCAGCTTTTTATACTTCAATCTATTCCTTGTCTTTGCGTGGATATAACTAAATGTGCTCCAATTTCTCTCACAATTTGTGGCTGAAGTTGTTTGGCTAAGAACTTTTATAGCCACACGTTTAAGCTCAGGAGCACATACACCAAAAAAGGACCACCATTCAGCTTTTTAAAGGAGCAACAAAAGGTAAACAAATTATTAGTTATTATATTAAAAAATAAAGTTAAAGTTCATTGATTTATAAAAAAATATTATTTTACCTGGATTCATCTTAGACCAAGCTGCTTGAGCTTGGGGAGTACCAAATGTTTCAACCTTATCTCTAAAAAGTACTAACTGTGAAATATAACATAATATATCAATATGTAAATATCTTCATTTGATAAATAATGAATTATAAGTTTAAAAATTTAAATATTCATTACTAACCTGGTTTAGAGCTTTAATCTGATCATCAATGTTTCTTTCTATTCTGAAGATGACTCTATTTGTTCCTTCAAACGTTTCTTTATAGACATCATCCCCATGTTCAACTCCGTATTGAAATTGCGGATTAAGAAAATAACCTAAAAAAGGATAACATATTATTATGGATGAAAGTATAAATATAAAATTACATGATAAAAATAAATTTATAAATTATATCAACATACCGACAGAATGAAGATCGGAATGCATGTAACTCCATCGCTTGTCTATTAAATCATTATATCTGGAATGATAACGAGAATTTTGTCTAATTGCTTGTTTAGCTCTATCAACGGCTTCATATATGAAACCCATGGTTGGTTTCTCGTCACCATCAACAAGTCTCAAAACTTTTACTAAAGGCTCAAACACCTTCAATATGTCTTGGGACTTACTCCAGAATTCACTGTCATTAACAATTGTTCTTGCTTCATATGACGGTCCATTTTTCGCTTTACCAAATTTAGATCGCCTAAACTCTTCGGAGTTGAACATGTTTCTCAGACCTTGCTTTTGCTGTACAATTGCTTGAAGTTGTAGGAACTGCGTTGCAAATCGGGTAACACCAGGACGGACAATTTCTCTACCTCCAGTATATTTTTTCATGAGATCGACTGTCCATATATGGTTATAGAGAAAATTTGTCACAGTCTTTGCATCAGTTAATAACTTCTGTACATTTTTCTTTTTTCCTATATCCTCCAAGCAAAGATCTAAACAATGAGCCGCACAAGCAGACCAATACAAATGAGGCCGCTTCTCCATCAGTTTCTGACCAGCTGCTTTCAGTGCTGCTTCATTATCTGTAACAACTTGAACAACAAACTCTTCCCCCACTTCTTCAACAACTTTATCTAATAACTGAAAGTAGTAATCTGTGTTTCTACTAATAACATCAGAAGCATCAATAGATTTCAAGAAAATTGTCCCCTTACTACTATACACCAAAAAATTCATAATGAGTATGGTTGATACCGTCCGTCCAACCATCACACATTATTGTCACCCCTTTTTCTTTCCATGTACCTCTCAATACGTTCAACCACTTCTTCATTTCCCTGTATTCATTCTCTAAATATACATCTGAGATTTCATAAGGGGTTGGACATTTAACCCCTTTACCTACCTCAGCAGCTGTAACAATCAAATTATGCAACCAAGGAGAGTTAGCTAAATTCATAGGTAAGCGTTCATAAATAAAAAACTTGCTTACTGCCTCTCCTAGCTTCCTCCTCAATGTCTTCATGATACCCTTACTGATTTTTGGTTGCTTCATGCTTTTGCTCCTCATAAGATCAATATTTGTAGATCTCAACTCTAGAGTGATATCTTCAGGCCTTTCACCCCCACCAACACTCGCATGAGAGCTTCCACCTTGTTCATATATATTTCCACGCCCTCCTGTTTGTTGTCTAAATTGTTGCCTGTCTTCCCATTCGCGATGTGATCTAAGGCTTTCCTGTGTAGCAAACCTCATTCGTTCATCAATAAGGTGATCCACATCTTCAGCTTCATCTTCATCTTCTCCTCTCAGGCGTGCTTCAAATTCTTCTTTTCTTTTTTTGGAGTCATTTTTCTTTGCTTTTCCTTCAAGAAGAAGCTTCATCATACCTTCTCTAGCCAATTTGCTCACTCTAGCACAGCCAGACACTTGTCCTTTCATATGTGCTATATGTTGTTTCAATCTTGTAATGCCACCTCTTACTATCTTGTGACAAAGTTTGCATTCGATATTGTTACGACTTCCGGCTACTGGGTTTCCAAAATGCCATCCAATGTCATCACTCGGAGCACCATCTAATCTCTGTGTAGGAAATTCTTCTCTTTGAGGCATTGTGTAAATTTTATACAACCTGTTCAATATTTATAAATAAACATCAATCAATAATTCAACCAAACTTACAACTTTAATCTAAACTAGCCTTCAAAAAGAAAACTTTTATATAAACTAGTAATTATCAAAATACAGATAATCTAATTAATAATTACAATAAATTATTTAATACAACAAATCAATTATTAGCATATAATTTGAACAATAAATACTAGCTAAACATATACTAAATCAGTAATTACATTAATATATCAATATATATTTTATTTCTCTCTCAAATTTTTCCTATATTATTCACAAATCTTAATTAATTTCCCACCTAAAATTTTTAATTAAAAAAAATTCCCTCCCAAAAAATTCCCCCCACCCAAGTCATTTTCCCACCCCACCCAACCCAACCCACACACACGGCAGACATAGTGGATAAGATTGGTTCACTGAATTCTTCTTATCCTCTTATCCTCTCTCTCTGAGTCTCGTCATCCACTCACCTCAGTCATCCTGACTCATCCACTTTCCACTCATCCCTCACCTCACGCGGTCACGCCTCACAATTCCTCAATCCTCAGCCTCACCATTTCTTCCTCCTCACCATTTCTTCCCCACCATTTCTTCCCCTGTCCCTCACCTCACGCCTCACGGTCCTCAGTTCCTCACCATTTCTTCCCCTGTGCCTCACCTCACGCCTCACGGTCCTCAGTTCCTCACCCTGTCCCTCACCTCACGCCTCACGGAGTCACGGTCCTCACCATTTCTTCCCCTGTCCCCCTTCGGTCTTCCTCGGTTCCTCCCCTGTTCCTCTGACTCTCTGAGTCTCTGATGAGTGATGACCCTCTCTCGTCCCTCACGGTCTGCAACCCTACCTAGCTGCATGGATCTGCAACCCTCCTCTGTTTCTCGTCCCTCACCACGGCACTCACCAGTCACCACTCACCACTCACCCCTCTTCGGTTACCCTCCCTCCTCCTCCGTCACTCGTCCGGCGCCGCGGCTACCCACCGGCCAAAACCCAGATCGCGGCCACCCTCGGCCCCTCCCCCCTCTCTCAGGCTCAGCCTCCCCTCTCTCTCTCAGTCTCAGGCTCCGCCTCACGACCCACGGTTTCGGGCCTCCACCTCACGACCCTTCTCAGTCACGGACATTGGATGAAATGAAGATCTTACCCGAGCTAAGGAGGAAATGAAGATCTTACCTGAGCAGATGCAGATCCACTGGAGGAGTGTGAGACTGAGGAATGATAGAAGAGGTTATACGAGTGAAGTGAAGCAGATGAAAGAACGAGACAGAGTCTGAGTGAAGTGAAGTGAACCAGAAGCATATAGCAAAAGGAGATAAAGGTAAAAGCATTTGATCTGAAAAGAAGCAGGTTAGGAGAATATAATCTGTACAAATATATTTTGAATTGATTTTGTCTGATTCTGATTCTGAGAATTTGAACTGTTTTGGCCTTTTTCGTTTTGGCTTTGTGTGGTTTTTTCTCTGTTTTTCCTTTTGGCTCTGCTCTGTTTGCTTTTGCCTCTGTTTTTCTGTTGGCTCTGTTTGCTTTTGGCTCTGTTTGGAACCCCGTTGCGGCTGATGCGGCCGTTGCGGCGTTACGTTGCGGCCGTTACGCCGTTACGTTGCGGCTGTAACGGGTGATTTGGATTCCCACCGCAATTGCGGCTCAATGCCGTTGCGGTGCGGTCCGCAACCGTAATATTGCGGCCGAATTAGCGGTTGCGGACCGCATTTTGAAACCCTAGTCCCATGTACCCAGCCCTCTCTATATTGACTCACATTGACTACAAGCAGCAAAAATGTGGTACGTGCTCTCAACACAAGTTTCACACCAGGGGCAAAGACCATCCACCAAGACACCACGAGTTTTCAAGTTATCACTTGTTGGGAGAACATTTCGACAAGTCCTCCACAAGAAATTTTTAACTTTTGGTGGGAACTCCATACGCCACAACTCCTTCCATATTCCTTCCATTCGCAAGCCTTATGTATCAAACAAGTTTATCATGTAAAGTCTATAGGATGACCTGACACTATAGTGCCCATTAGGATTAGGATCCCATATTAAAGTGTTTTAATTTGCTTCACAGAACCAAGAAGAGGAATATTAAGAACCTATTCAACAGAATGAGGGTCCAGCCAACTACGCATCTCTCCTTCATTCCACATTTTCATCCCATTGTCCATCCAATGTTGAACACGCAGAGAGGGACTAAAACGTGTATCATCTAAAGGCTTTAGTTAATGCCCTCCTTGAACCCATGTATCCGCAAAACACTTTTATTTCACTACCAGAACCAATGATCCACCTTGCACCCTCCTTAAGAACCACCCTAGCCTCATGTAGACTCCTCCACATATAGCTTGAATTCTTACCCCTTTTTGCTTCAAGAAAATCACACAAAGGATAATATTTGATTTTGAAGAGCTTGGCAACAAGAGTATCCGATTCTGACATCAACCACCATCCTTGCTTACCTAGGAGTGCAACATAAAAAACATAGAGGTTCCGAAAACACATATCACCCTCATCCTTACTCATTGTAAGCTTATCTCATGACAACCACCTTATTCCCTTATTCCTTTCTCCACCAGTTCCCCACCAAAAGGAGTTCAATTTTTTTTGAATTTTGTATCCTAAAGAAGTAGGGATAAGATATATGTTCATAAAATAAGTTGGAATTGCTTGTATAACACCCCAATTTGTCTGTCTTTCTATCACAGTAAATACATGTTTATGTGTGTTTATTTTTGTTAAAATCCTGAGAATGATTTTGGATAAACTAAAATCATTGTCTTGCTCTACCTTACCATAGAAAGTCACGGTTAAGTTTTCGGTTGAAAATTCAGAAGAAAGTCGGTCTGCGTTTTCATTGCAGTAAGAGTTTACTGAGCAGAAAACCTAATTGTGACCCGTGAACGAAACGGTTAGTGTTTTTGTCGTGTTTCTAATGATCTTAGTTAATTTTGAAAATTTACGTTCGGGAATAAAATATAATATTTTATCAGGACGAAATTTTCGAAAATTATGATCAAAAACCTTAACCGGGTAAACAACGGAGCATGATGGAGAGCTGAGATGACCAAAGTAACTTGATGGAGATTGGAGTGACTTGAAGATTGAAGTCTAATGTCACATCAAAAGGAAGACATCATTACACTTTTTGAAATATACTATATTTTATTCCAAAACTCATTAATTTCTCACTTTTCCAACCAAACAACCCTTAACAAAACTTGGAGCCCAAGTTCTTCCTTGTCTCTCCCTCTCCACGGTTCCCAACCCTCCCCCCCTATATATACACTCTTCATTTTCACTCATCACTTTACACTCTCAACAACCAGGTTTTCTACTTCAAACTCCATTGAAATTTCTTCAAGAGCTCATCACTTGCATCCATTTTCTTCAAGCTTCAAGGGTAATATTTCTTTATCATACTCATCTAAGTTATTCCATTCACTTATTTGTTGAGTTAATTTCATATTATTCCACTTATCATTCTTAGATCCATAACTTCTAAAATCTCTAGAAATTAGTAGAAAAATTCGTTTGACTTGAAACCAATTATATTGTGGACTCACAATGATCTCTATATACATTATCTAAGAGCATGCATCAAGAAAAATTTTCCTCCCTATTTTCTTAAAGAGTCCGAACCTATGTTGTTGTTGAGCAAGAAAGTTTAGTTTCAATTTGTGGAATATGACTATTGATTTGAGCTCTTTAATACCTTTTGTTGTTAAATCTAAAAGTTTGAAAAGTTTGAAAATTTCTAGCCTATTTTATGAACCACGACCGAAACCCTAAGCTTGTAGCTTAGAGGAATGTTTGTTCAATCATTGTAAAATGATCATTGATTATAAATCTCTAATACTTAAGGATCATTATCCATGAGTTTGTGAAATTTTGAAAACCTCTAACCTTATTTAATCACCTTGGCCGAACCTAAGTCTAGAGAAGACTTGATGTTTTGGTTGTTTTTAACTTATATCATGTGTTGAAATCTTTAGATTTCCGTAGCTAAGCAAGTTGAGGAGGATCGTCATACACAACGAAGAACAAGAGACTTAGTTTGCTTTGGAATCGGGTAAGAGGAGACTGCCCGAGGGATGTTCCTATAGTCGTATGCTATTAGTTGTGGTATGTGTTGTGTCTTAAGTCTTGTTGTGATTTATCTGAGTTATCTGAGGTGATTGAACTATCTGTTTATTTAAATGCCTGAGCTTGATGACTTATTTGAAGATGTGTTATAGCTTTACTATATGGCATGAATTGTATTATCTGTTATGTTTTGAGGTGAAAATTATAATGTTGTTGTTTGATGTCTGAGAAGCCTGATATTCGTCAGTGCTTAATTAATTATTGAGATAAAAGTCTTAAAAAACTTTATGAGAAACATTGAACATAACCATATTTATCGGAGCGAGAACTTCTTTTGATAAAAGAATGAAGTTAAGGATGAAATCGAAAAAAAGAAAATATATTTTGGTACGTTATCAATTTTCAAAAATGAGATAGAAGGTTATTTTAAGGACTAGGTGTCGAAATATTTTAAAGCTGGAGGAAAATCATTTTTGCTTACAAATAATTTTAGTTTAAACGAAAACAATTATACAAATATATTTATTGAAGAAAACCTTTGAGAATTTTTTTTTTTGTAGTATTTGATTGGAAATAAAGGTAGATTTCTCTATAACTTAGCATTTATAAATGAATTTCAATGAAAAAAGATTTTCTGTGAAATACTTTTATTCAACAAAAATATTCCGACAAACTTGGATTAGTTGCTGAGGTTTCGTTTTGTATTTGTGTTTCACTGAACGAAAAAGAATAAACACGTTGAAATGTGAATCTAGTATACGAGACGCCGGAATACTAGTGTTCTGTAATAAACACTTAGATCTTGGATCCGTGTCACGTTGTTGTGGACTTGGTGTCCTAATCACGTTGTGATGAACGTTATTAAATGTGAATATTGTTTTCTATGACCACAAGCCTAAGACTGGTACATTGGTTTAAGGCGTTGTGACTGAGCACTCGGACCTTGTGTCCCGTGTTTATGTTGAAAAATCTTAAAAGTTAAAGATTTATGAATAGTCGTTAGTATTTGAGCTTTGACAAGGAAAGAATGAACACAAAGAAAACGTTGAGAACAAATTGTTTTTCATGCATGATTTGGCAGACGTGCCACACGTTGTTAGGAGTGATACCACGAAGGGCGGGGTATTCACATCACGTCGTAGCATTGTGCCTTGATGGACAATGAAATCCATCTCACTGTGCCTTGGGTTTGACAGTGTGTTTGGAATTCATAAGCATTGATCACTGCATCCTGGGCTGGACAACGTGTTATGGTAATCACGTTGTGCCTAATATACCTGGCTAATCACGTTGTGCCTAATATACCTGGCAATTGGGTCTGATCAACTCATAGAATGATGATGGTATCTCACGAGATTAAGTTAGAGCCTGAATATTGAAGTGTCATGCATATTTTTATAAAAGAAGATGATTGTTCGGGTATGAAACCCATTGATGAAGTACTTGCTTATTTTCTGAAAATTCTATTATATATGATCTTATATGTTTATTTGATGTTTTGTGTCATGCATATGGTTATTGTGATTAATCCATATATTGGTATCTCATTCTTGCATATTTGTTTGTTGTTTTCTCTTCCTATATGGAAATGGTTATATATATGTGTAAGTTTAGATGGATCCCAATATTCCTTTGGCACCAACGGGGATGCGGACGTTGACTTTTGAGGATGCTCATAACGTGGGCGGTGGGTCATACATCCGGGATCCCACACCGCCACTTATACCGGACCAGTGAGTTCTCTTGAGGGCAATGTAGAGACTGGACCACAGCGCAGAGTACAGACGACTGAGTATGTTGTGCTTGATGGTGGTGATGATGACGACTCTCCTGATGAAGGAGGGGAAGTGTTGGATGCTTCACCTGATGCCTCATCTGGGAGTGGGGGAGGACTACCCTGGCCGACCTAATGGGTATCTTTAGATGGATCAGCTATAGGTATCTTTTGTGGGTAGGGTATCTTTTGTCCGGCTGATTCCTGGCTTCTAAGAACCACGATGTTTTTAACTTATGACAATGGCCACCTCTTATAAAGGCCCTAAGTTATTTTGTACTTAAGTTCTGATGCTACGACTGCTGTTACTAATATATTAGTTCGTTTATGTTGTTCATGTTCTGAGTGTTCATCTTAAGAAAAAAAAATCATCACCATTTTGAGAATACTTATTTACTAAGAAAATATTATTTTTCGAAAGTAACCAGCAATTTAATAAGTTTTATTTTCCGTAACGGGTAACCATGTGATGCCCAAGTTAGGGTGTTACATTTGTGGTATCAGAGCTGGTCGAGTCTTTCGGGAATCTTTGGGTTTAGGTCTGTTGTGTTGATGTTGTGTGTTCTCTGATTGAGACTTGTTTGAATTACTTCTTGGAAGTAATGTGTGATAATCAGTAAGTTTACGTTTCATTTTATGGTTACCATTTTACTGATTATGTCTTGCAAGTCAGTATGGAACCAGGAGGTGCACGTGGACGTGGTCGCGGAAGAGGCAACGGTGGAATGGACTTTGCGGCACAGGCATTGGCTGATGTTGCTGTTGCAATTGCTTTTCATGCTGGAACAATGGCTACTCAGAACCAACAAAAGCAGATGAGAGCTGAAGAAGCAGCCGAAGGCAAGAATATGACTGCTTTTAGGTGCCAGAATCCATCTCAGTTCGATGGAGATGTGGATCCTACGAAGGTATCTTATGCTACTTTTCTACTGGAAGGAGATGCTGAATATTGGTGGAAAGGCACCAAGCAGTTACTGGAAGCTGAACAACAGGAGATTACTTGGGAGGTATTCCGTGATAGGTTTCTGAACAAGTATTTTTCTCAGAGTGCTCGAACTGAAAAGAGCAAGAATTTATGGGTCTACATCAGAGGGATATATGTCTGTCGGGGAATACGCGGTAAAATTTGAGTCACTTGCCAAGTATTTCCGCTTTTTCCTGAACAACCCAGATGAAGAATGGAAGTGCTAGAGGTTTGAAGGAGGACTGCGCTTCGAAATCAAGGAGTCAATACTGCCGCTGGAAATCAAGAACTTCCAGGCTTTAGTGGAGAAGTGTCGGAAGATTTAACAAATGAGGAAGGGGAGAAACAGTAGAGGGAATATTGGAGGACCCTCTCGATTTAAGAATCAATTTCAAAATTAGAACTAAAGAGGAAAGCAGAACCAGAGGAAACCGTACTTTCGACCACGAAGCAACAACCAGAGTCAACAACCATATCGTTCCTGTACTTCTGGAACTGGAACTGGGGGATAGAGATACCAAAGCCAAGGCCAAGAGAGGAGATGTTACAAGTGTGGTGACCCAAGTCACATGGCTGATGCTTTCCCGATGAGAGGAATGAAGTGTTTCAACTGCGATCGTTTTGGACATCTAGCAAAGGATTGTAGAGCACCAAAGCGTGAACCAACTGTCAACCACACCAGAGCCAACAAACCGACTGCTAAAGGAAGGGTTTACACTATGAGCGAAGCTGAGGCTTCGAACTCTGACGATCTTGTACAAGGTAAGTGGGACATAGCTGATAATCTTTTAACTGTACTTTTTGATTCGGGTGCGACACATTCTTTCATTTCTATGGATTGTGTGAAACTTCTAAAATTGGCTATTTCTTCATTATCATATGATCTAATTGTTTCATCCCCAACTGCTAAGCCAGTTACTGTCAATTATGTTTGCTTGAACTGTCCTATCATTGTTCAAGATAAATATTTTCTTGTAGATATGATCTGTTTGCCTTTAATATAGTTAGATGTAATTTTAGGCATGGATTGGTTATCCTCCAACCATATTTTGATAGATTGTGCTCGTAAAACTTTAGTCTTTACTAAGGATAAGATTTATGGATTGGTATCTTCTAGTCAAGTAAGAGCTTCTTTGAAAGAGTGAGCTCAAGGATACATGTTACTGTTTTCCTTAGACGTTAAGAATGAGTTGGACTTAGAGTCCATACCTATCGTCAATGAGTTTCTGGAAGTTTTTCCTGAAGATGTACCTGGACTACCGCCTGTTCGAGACATTGAGTTCGCGATTGATCTGGTACCAGGCACTAGACTTCTAACATCCTAAAATTTCAATATAGTCCTTTTAATAAAAAATTAAGCTATTAGGAGGTTTAGTGTAGAAAAAGATTAATTTATTAGGGTTTATTATTAATTAAAAGAATAAATGTAAAATTGAATTTAAAATTAAAACAAAGATTTGATAAGGGTACACATAATTCTCAAAAATTATATTATTGCCTTTATAAAATAAAATAAAATTGAATGTCAATACAATTGGGCCTTATTAGCTCACATAAGAAAGAATTCAATTTTGAATTCTTATAAAAGGCATGCGGGCCATCTATATTTAAATGATTTGAAAGAAAAAATAAAATAAAAATAAAACAATATATATAGGAGGATTTCATGTTCAGGGCTTCTATCTTGAAATAGAAGATTGGAGGATAATAACAATCTCGGCCTATGTATTTATCGCCGCCGCACATTGAGCGAAGGAAAAAGAAAAAAAAAATTAGAAGAGCAAGGTTAATTGTCCAGTTCATGCTAAGCGAGGAGAAAGGAAGGATTTTTCTGATGAATTCGTACATTTGTCCTAGATAATTTTTAGAGCTTTATGGAGGTCATGAGAAGTAAGTAAACATCCTTTTCTTAAACTTCCATTGTATAGATTTTAAAGGATTTGAGTATGAAATCAAATGGTAATTATTTGGGGCGTCATGAGAGAACCGTGTTTACTTACTGGGATTAGAAATCTCATTAGTGGTGTTGTCTTTCAGAGTTTACAACTGATGAGATAGATGATGCGACGTCATGAGAGAGTCTTAAAGATATTAGTTATAGTTGATGTTTATTTACTTTTATTTCTTTTGGGGTTTATTAGACTCCCGGGTTTTGAGGCAAAAACAACTGTAAAAGAGTTATGTGGTTTTCATTAATTAAAATTTATGAGGCCTTATTTTATTTGGATATAAGGGTTTATTTAGAACGGTTACTTTATTTAATTATTTTGAATATACGAGATACTTTTAGACTTAAATTTACTGTGAAAAATTTTATGACTTGATTATTTAATTTAAATATTTTAATGGATTTTATAGAAAATTAATTTAGGCTACTAATGTAACGAAGGGCGTTGCAGGACCAATATTGTAACATCCCGATAATTATGTATATGTGTTTATTAATGATTTAGCTTTTATTAACCAGTTAAATATTTATTTTAATGTTGTTTAGTTTGAATAATTTTATTTAATCATTTAAAAGGTTTTACTGAGTACGTTAGCACTGCGTTGTTACAGGGTGTGCACGCTTGCTAGACAATAACATTAAGTTATTATTATTTGTTTAGAAAAATATCATCTAAAATTATTTTGGTTGAAGAAAAAATTATTTTTATAGTCTCTAAAAGATTTTTTAGCATCAGAAAAATAAAAGAGGGCAAATTTTCCTCTTTTTTCCCCTGGTCCTAAGCACCCCACGACACCCTCTTTCCTCTCTCTCCTCCTTTCCCCTTTTTCTTTCTTCTTTCTCGATGCTTTCCTCCCCTCCATCATATTATCTCTTTTTCTTCTTCTTTTCCCTTCAAACTTCATCTTCTCCTTCCCTCTAGAAGCAACCACACCGCTGCTGCCTAACCCAGCTCCGGCCGCCGCTCGTCCTCACTCGCCGCCGCTGATGGAGTCCGGTGGACTCCGCCGTGCGAGGAAGGGAAGACGACGTGTCTTCTTGCATCCTGGCCGTTCTCCGTCGCTCGACACCGGTTCGCCGCCACAAGACTTCCATGTCCGACCACCGCACGTAGGGAGAAGACGAACCCGAGTACGGATCTGGTGAGCTCCTCATTCTGGGTCATCATTTCCATCGCGAACAGAGCTCCACCGTCACGCCGCCGCCGCTGTAAGATCCTCCGGCCACTGACATGGTGGTTTCCACCTCTTTTAGTTCGTTTTAAATCCTTCCTCATACCTGAAACTTACCCTTTTTCTGTTTGGTTTTGTGCTTGGCCACTGCCACCTTGCCGGAGCCGCCTTAATGCCACTGCGCCGGAGATCCCAGTAGCCAGCACCTCTTTTTCTTCTTCCTTGGGTAAGTGAAATCTCATTTATTTTGCTCAGATTCAGAAAAACCCCAAATTGATTTTGAAACCCTAACCCTAAGTTTTGATTTTAGATTTTGATTCTTGAAATTAATTGGTGTTTTTATCTAATTGGGACTGTAAATTAGTGTTTTATTAAATTAATTTTATTATCCTTTGATCAAATGATTTTCCCCCAATTGTGTTGATGAAACCTAATTTCCCAATTCTAATTTTATTTGAAACTGGTTCAGTTTTTGTGAAATTAAGTATTAAAATTAATTAATCTCATGGTTTTGATGGTGAATAATTGATTGTTATGTTGTCTGGTTATTAAATGTGCTTGGATGATATCTCTTTGATGTTGATCGTGACTGTGCTTACTTGGGGAGCAGGATTTACATTTCTGAGAGCTAACAGGAGTTGCCTGCTCATGTTGGGAAGCGTCAAAGAAACTAGAGCGTCATTTCCAGGTGGGGGAAGATAATACTCTAGGTGTAGTGTGGGTTTTAATGCAGGTTATAATATGTATGTTTAGGAAATTATATGGGGATTAGTAATATATATTGCTTGATTATAACTGTGTTTACTATCTGTTTTCCCTTAGTTGGTACTTACCTTAGATGATACATTGTTGGGATTGAATTGTTTGGGTTAGTGAGTTGTTCTATTTCAAGGTTGATGATCTTTGGTTTATTCTTGAATTGGAAATGAGCTTAAGGAAGAGAGAGCTATGAAGTGTGAGGTTGAGCTTATTTTATTGATTGTGTACTCTGATATAAAACTTTATAAAGGTTTTATCTTATGAGCATGGTATTTGGATATTCGCGCGGAGTTAGGTTGTCCAAGGATACATTAAGGTGGAATCCTAGAACTAGGAAGTGTGTAAAAGGACATTATGTTTTGATTGGGTGTGTGTGTGTGTGTATATATATATATATATATATATATATATATATATATATATATATATATATATTGTTATAAAATTAGTTTACAAATCAAGTTGATGGAATTAGTATTATAGGTCAATATGGATAATGAAGGGTATGTGAAATGTGACATTTTGGAATGAGTTTTAGTAATTTATGAAATTGGTGAATTAAAAGGGTGATATCATACATGGTTGGATATATGCACATTGATGTGTCATAAGTAAGAGGAATGATTCTTAATGGATTATATGTAGAGTTAGGATGATGTATTATTGTAATATGCTCAAAGGAATATGAATGACATGATTGTATGAGGTTAAGGCATTAGATATGTGTCGTCAACGAGACCGGATATTGGGAGTATAAGATAGGATGAACAGGAAAGGAAATAGGGAATAGGGAGGATACGTGGAAATACAGGATACATAGGATTTTAGTTGAGACAATAGATGATGATGGAAGAAAATATTTTGGCGCTAGTTAGACTATGCTGTTTGAGTTAAAGTTATTTTATATTAATTGTTTGCCGATGGCATATTTAAATGGAACTCACACCTCCATGTGCTATATTATTTTAGCAAGTAATTATCTTATTTTTTATGACGCGGTTTCCCTTGCGAATATTTGGATAAGGTTCGAATTCGAGAACTTTCTTTACTCTTTATTTTTGGACGTTGAGCATCAATTCGATTTCATTATAATTAGGCTCTAAGTGTAAGTCTATCAGTATAACCGTCAAGTCGTTTAGGGACTTGTGTGAAGTGCATTTGTTTCTGAACTTAGATTCGGAAGGTGTTGAAATGTTAATATTAGTTGGTATCAATTTCTTATTTATTGAATTTGTGAATTCAATCTTAAGGTTTATCCTTATTTATATTTTGTTGTTTTGGCCTGGAAGTTAATGTGATATATGGTGTTTAAAAATGAAATGAATAGACCAAATATTGTGAAGTTAAAGACTTTCAAAATCTTGTCTTTTGATGATTTTATTCTTGGATTTGTTGTTGATCTTAACCATCAACTGTTATTCTTAAATATTATTATATACTAACTTTAGCCTAAGTACGCTCAAATGAATTTGAAGTGTCAAATGAATTTTGAGTCGGGAAGAATGATTTTGGTTAATGGTCTATTCGAGCCCAATTTTTAACAATAACTCTTTTTAAATTGATACCAGCGCTTGGAACTTTTAGTTCCTGCTTTGTTGTCTTCGGACAACATTCCAACCTAATCATAGTCGTTGTCGTTCTGGAGGTATAGACACCTATTTATAGGATATTAGGAGACTGTGTGGGGGCCACGGAGACCTTGGGGATAGTCAGGCGTGGATCCTGCCAGTGGTTCAGTGTACAGCTGCACTGCGCCAGTGGAGACCTGGACAACAGGGCTATCTTGAAAGTCCACTGAACTAACTATTATTCAGATGTTAAGTAATCTCATGTGAAAGTGTCGAGGAGATGGCTTTTAGCGTACTCCTATCATGGGCTTGTGCACCGAGTTGTTACGCATATTGCCTAAATGCTATCATGACAGAACACTATGACTACAATAGTCTCCAAGGAGCAGAGTTAGGTCTAGTCATAGGCATGCATTCGAGTCTCGACCTTTTTCTGAAACTATATATGTATTTTATAAATGTATCCTTTGATACACACACTCTCACACACACACACACACACACACACACACACACACACACACACACACACACATATCCAATTGAATGCTTGTATGTTTACCTGCATGCCCATATCTATATTACTAGCCTATTGCAGAATCTTACCTCCTCTATTTGTACTTATTTTCTTCTTAGTTTCTTGTTGGCAACGTTTAGTTTCATTTGAGGAGCGAAGACGAGATTAGGAAAGGCTAGAATATCCTGAAGAAGTGACATAAGATGATTATGGAGATGTCAGAGCTTCGATGTAGTGATGTAATTTGATGATAAATGTTTATGATTAGTTGCTTTAAAGTACTTCTGAAATGTTATTTAATTTTTGGTAATCGTGAGAAAATTTATAAACTTATTTAGTTTTCGAAAACTCGATGTATGTGATTAGTTCGCACACTTATGAAAATTCTTTTGAGAATATTGTATTTAATTATTTTAAGTTTCTAGTGTATAAATGGAATTTTATTCGATTCTCTCACCTGGTAATTGATGTAAGACCAGTGATCAGATTTTTATTCGAGAAAGTTTTAAATTTATCAAATGTCTATCAGGTTTTGCTTTGATGTCAAACAAAGTTCCAAATTTTTAAAGAGGCTATTTCGAAATTAATTCTGAAAATCCTCATTTTATAAAGTTAATCAGCTTTAAATAAAACAGGGTGTTACAATTTGTAACATCCCTGACTGCTTTATGGATTGACGACGGTCCTCATAAATCAACAAGGGTCTTTTCAGCATGCTTTGTCCTCACTCACACGTTTCCTGGGAAAACTTCCCTGGAGGTCACCCATCCCAAAATTGCTCCAAGTCAACCACGCTTAACTGTGGAGTTCTTAAGTGATGGGCTACCAAAAAGAAAATGCATCTTGTTAGTATAGGTAGTACCAATCAATTCATATAAGCCATCCTCAACTGTATAGTCCCATACCTACACAGTCTCAGGATCCTTCTCATTCCAGTGTGTAATCGGTTCATTCACGTGTCCCTCCGCCCAGGAGCCTGCCAGGAGCCGCTCCTTGTCCGTGCCTTCTTGCACCGGCGACCACTCCCCCCCCCCCCCTCGTCGACCTCGGGTGTCATATGCCCACCAGCTACCGCTTGGTTCGTCCCCGAACCACACCGTACTGGGAGAGGTGCCTTTCTGATACCATTTGTAACATCCCCGACTGCTTTATGGATTGATGACTGTCCCCATAAACCAACACGGGTTTTTTTAGCGTGCTTTGTCCTCACCCACACGCTTCCTGGGAAAACTTCCTAGGAGGTCACCCATCCCAAAATTGCTCCAACTCAAACACGCTTAACTGTGTAGTTCTTAAGTGATGGGCTACCGAAAAGAAGATACATCTTGTTAGTATAGGTAGTACCAATCAATTCATATAAGTCATCCTCAACTATATAGTCCCATACCTACACAATCTCAGGATCCCTCTCATTCCGGTGTGTAATCGGTTCATTCACGTGTCCCTTCACCTAGAAGCCTGCCAAGAGCCGCTCCTTGTCTGTGCCTTCTTGCACCAACGACCACTCCCCGCCCTCGTCGTCCCCGGGTGTCACAAATATCCATGGCACCATATCGTATGTCGTCATCTGAGCTAGATAACTTGAAGGAGCAACTGGTGGAACTGATGAAGAAGGAATTTATTAGACAAAGTGTATCACCAAGGGGAGCCCCAATCTTGTTAGTGAAGAAGAAATATGGAACTTCTCGGTTATTTGTGGATTCCGGTCAGTTGAACAAGGTGACGATCAAGAACAAGTATCCACTTCCAAGGATAGATGATTTAATAGACCAGTTACATGTAGCGGCCGTTTTCTCGAAGATAAATTTACAGTCAGGCTACCATCAAATTCGTGTGAAGGCAAAGGATATTCCTAAGACAATGTCTCGAACACGCTATGGGCATTATGAGTATTTGGTGATGCCGTTTGGAGTGACGAATGCTCCTGCTATATTCATGGACTACATGAATAGGATTTTTCATCCTTACAAAGAAAAACATGTTGAATATCTCAATATATTTCTTCAGATTTTAAGGGAGAAACAAATTTACGCGAAGCCAGAAAAGTGTGAATTTTGGTTAGACCAAGTTCAGTTCTTAGGTCATGTCATCTCGTGTGAAGGAATCGCAGTGGATCCATAGAAAGTTAAAGCTGTTTTAGAATGGGAAAGACCAAAGACTGTAACAGAGATCCGTAGTTTCGTGGGTTTGACTGGATACTATAGGAGATTCATTGAGGGATTCTCCAAGATAGTAGGACCTTTTACCCAATTGACTCAGAATGATCAAGCATTTACATGGACTGAACCATGTGAAGAAAGTTTTCAAGAGCTAAAGAAAAGGTTGACTACTTCACCTGTGTTAGTATTACCTGATCCTAAGGAATCTTTTGAGGTTTATTGTGATGCTTCACATCAGGGGTTAGGTTGTGTACTGATGCAAAATCGGAAGGTTGTAGCTTATGCTTCAAGACAATTAAAGATTCATGAGAGGAATTATCCTACACATGATTTGGAATTAGCAGCAGTAGTTTTTGCTTTGAAGATCTGGAGACATTATCTGTATGAAGCTACATTCAATATTTTCAGTGATCACAAAAGTTTGAAGTACCTGTTCGATCAGAAGGAGCTAAACATGCGGCAGAGACGTTGGTTGGAGTTTTTGAAGGGTTACGATTTCCAACTACAATACCACCCTGGAAAATCAAATGTGGTAGTAGATGCCTTGAGTAGAAAGTCAATACATGCATCTGTAATGATGGTCAGAGAGCAATAGTTGTTGGAACAATTCCGAGATATGAGTTTAACAGTGGAAACGTCACCAGGGAAGCTTTGTTGAGGTAGAATCACTGTTTCAAATGGATTGATGGACCAGATAAGAGAGAAACAAGAAGGTGATCAATACCAACAAGGAGAAAGGAAATTAGTGTGTCAAGGAGCAATGTCAGAATTCCGAGAAGGAACAGATAGAGTCTTGAGATTTGGTAAAAGAATGTTTGTGCCAGACGATGCCGAGCTTAGAAAATTGATCCTGGAAGAGGCTCACAAGAGTAAATTAAGTTTACACCCAGGAGCCACGAAAATGTATCAAGATCTCAAACAATTGTATTGGTGGTATGGAATGAAGAGAGACGTAATGGAATACGTTGCTTCGTGTTTGGTATGTCAAAAGCAAAAGATTGAACATCAGAGGCCATTGGGGATGATAAAATCTTTAGACATTCCAGAAAGGAAATGGGATGGTATCACAATGGATTTTGTAACCAGTTTACCAAGGACTCGAAAAGGACATGAGGCTATATGGGTAATAGTGGATCGACTGACCAAGTCAGCTCACTTTTTGCCTATCAATATGAAGTATTCAATGGAAATATTAACTCAGTTGTACATTGATGAAATTGTCAGATTACATGGTATACCTTCGAGTATTATTTCAGACCGTGATCCGAGGTTTACGTCAAGGTTTTGGTAAAGTCTGCAATAGTCACTAGGAACGAAACTCAGATTGAGTTATGCCTATCATCCACAAACAGATGGACAATCCGAGAGGACGATCCAATCACTTGAGGACTTATTGAGAGTTTGTGTGTTGGAAAGCACTAGGAATTGGGATGAATTTCTACCGTTGATAGAATTCACTTATAACAACAGTTTCCACTAGAGCATAGGAATGGCACCCTATGAGACTTTATATGGTCGGCGGTGTTGAATACCACTATGTTGGTATCAGGATGGTGAGAGTTTACTGTTGGGACCAAAGATCATGCAACAAACAATAGAAAAGGTGAAGATGATTCAGGAGAAAATGCGGACAACTCAGAGTCGACAGAAAAGTTATGCTGACAAGAGAAGACGACCTCTTGAGTTTAAGGAAGGTGAACATGTGTTCTTGAGAGTCACGCCTACGACTGGGATTGACAGGGTAATTAAATCTAGAAAACTCACACCTAAGTTCATTGGACCCTACCAAATTCTTCGTCGCGTGGGTCCAGTAGCCTATAAAATTTCTTTGCCACATTTTCTTTCCAATCTTCATGATGTTTTTCATGTTTCGTAACTGAGGAAATATGTTCCTGATCCATCTCACATAATCAAACCCGATAATGTACAATTAAAAGAAAACTTGTTTTATGAGACTTCGCCTGTACGAATCGCGGATAAGATGACGAAGCAGAGGTAAACAAATTTCCTTGGTTGAGGTTATTTGGGATGATGCAACCAGAGAAGCTACATGGGAAGTCGAGGACAAAATGAGATTGCAATATCCTGATCTCTTTCCAGGTGCGTAATTTTGAGGATGAAATTCTTTTTAGTAGGGTGGTAATGTAACGCCTTGATTTGTTTGTCTTTCTATCACAGTAAATACATATTTATGTGTGTTTATTTTTGTTAAAATCCAGAGAATGATTTTGGATAAACTAAAATCATTATCTTGCTCTACCTTAGCGTAGAAAGTCACGGTTAAATTTTCGGTTGAAAATTCAGACGAAAGCTGGTCTGCGTTTTCACTGACAGTAAGAGTATTCTGAGCAGAAAACCTAATTGTGACCCGTGAACGAAACGGTTAGTGTTTTTGTCGTGTTACCAATTATCTTAGTTATTTTTAAAAATTTACATTCGGGACTAAAATACAATATTTTATCCGGGTGAAATCATCGAAAATTACTATCGGAAACTATAACCGGGTAAACAACGGAGCTGGATGGAGAGGTGAGAGGACAAAAGTGACTTGATGGTGATTGGAGTGACTTGATGATTGAAGTCTAATGTCACATCAAAAGGAAGTCATCGTTACACTTTTTGAAATCTATTATATTTTATTCCAAAACTCATTAATCTCCCACTTTCCCAACCAAATAACCCTTAACCAAACTTGGAGCCCAAGTTCTTCCATCTCTCTCCCTCTCTATGATTCCAAACCCTCCCCCTATATATACACTCTTCATTTTCACTCATCACTTTACACTCTCAACAACCAAGTTTTCTACTTGAAACTCCATTGAAATTTCTTCAAGAGCTCATCACTTGCATCCATTTTCTTCAAGCTTCAAGGGTAATATTTCTTTATCATACTCATCTAAGTTATTTCATTCACTTATTTGTTGAGTTAATGTCATATTATTCCACTTATCATTCTTAGATCCATAACTTCTAAAATCTCTAGAAATTAGTAGAAAATTCCGTTTGACTTGAAACCAATTTTTATGAACTCACAATGATCTCTATATTCATTATCTAAGAGCATGCATCAAGCAAAATTTTCCTTTCCTATTTACTTAAAGAGGCCGGACCTATGTTGTTGTGACACGCTGTCGCGCACGCGTCAAAAAGAAGAGCGGTTTGTAAAAATATGTAGATAGGGAAAGTGCGACAACTCGAGTATCGTCTCACAAGGACTCTTGGGTTGTTGTTAACAGAAAAATCAGTTTTTTTTTTTTGGGGGGTTCGATTTGAAATTAAATAAAGAAAACAAAGCAGAAAACTATGCAAACTAAATAATTACCAAATAAGCTAAACGATCAACTTACTGTTCTCGGTTTCCCACTATCATTGGTTCATATAATTCCAGGCCCTAAGCGGATTCTAATCTCTTTTCGATTGTAACATCAATTAACAAGCGAAACCGATGCTACGAGACATATGTTCCTAATTCCGAATTAAGCAAACGGATTAAGCCCTTCGGGAATTAAGCAAACACGAATTGAAAACACGTGAATTAAGCAAATGCGATTAAGTATAAGAACACACAATCATCGAAACAAATCAATATATATTCTATATAATCCTGAATTAAGCAAACAGAACATACAGAACAAATATTGAAAGAGAATAGCAATGAGTTCAGGAATTACAAAACCTCAAGTGGCAGTGCAAACCGGTTACAGTAGATCAATCAAGGAGACTAGTTCTCCATTACAAAGGGGACACAAAATACTAAACCTAGATTCGCAGCCGTCACTATCTAAAAAGAAAAGAAGATGAGAAGAAGATCAGATCTCAGTTCTGCCCTAAAACAGACTATAAATACAGATTAAGGTTACGGTTGCGGCGAAACATTATTCGCGAGGCGAAACATTATTCGCGAGGCGAATCTTATGAACAGTCCTTCAATGTTTGGATTTCTCGCGAGGCGAAACATGTTTCGCGAGGCGAGCCAGAGAGGGTGACTATTGCTGCTCGTGCTGGTCTTCAGGCTCGCGAGGCGAGTAGCCTCTCGCGGGGTGAAAACTCCCAGAATTGCTTCTCTTTATTAACCTGAAAACGAGAAATAGCAGTAAGTGCTTTATTTGACTCTAAATCAACTAAATTAACCTAAAACTACTTTAGAGACTCAAAATGTTGCTTGAAGACAATCTAGTCTAATTTGGGCGAAAACGGGATATAATTAGCACAAAACCACGGTCATACTAGTCATAAAACTAGATGAGCCAGAGGCTGATCAAAATACCCCAAACTTAAACTTTGCTTGTCCCCAAGCAAACTAAAACTCAAAAAATCAAAAAGACTCAAACTTGGCAAGCTCAAAGGTTCAATCAAATTCGCACAAATTTCAGGCAATTTCAACAAAATAATTTTTCCTCAATGATTCCCCCCTTTGCAATAATAAAATCCCCACATTCATTTACTTTGAACCATTAAGAATCCCATCATTCATGCATTCAGTAATCTAAGCAAGGGATCTAAGTTACACACAAAAGGGAGATCACAAAATTCAAACAATCGCCTTCCTCACAAGGGCATTTAGTGTTTCACTCATTCGCTCAGTTTGTCTAGGCTATCAACATTTCACTCAATTTCATTTTTAAGAGCACTTCCCATGAATTTGATTTTCATCTCAAAATGGTTCCCACGGAAAACACGCATGCAACATCAAAAGGTCTTTTAAGGTTGTAACGGGGCCTGGCTAAGGGTAGGATATACAAAGGTACTGGGCTTAAGTCCCTAGGAACTAAGAGAGCATGAACATTTCAACATACCGAATTTCCACTCAAGTTTCTTTTTCCATTTTTCTTTATGCTTTTGGGCGACTACAGCATTTTCCTTCTAATACCCTTTTTGACATTTTTGCACTTTTTTTCTTCTTTTTTTTTCTTTTTTTCTTTGCCTTTGGCTCCAAACTTTATTTTTTTTCTTTTTCTCAATCCCAAACTAACACATCATATCCTTGTATCCACCCCAAACTTAGTTTCTTGCAAACCTTGTCTTGTTAAACATCCATGCTCTCCTAATCCTAAGATCGGGTTAACATGGTTTTTCTAGATTTTTCGGCTTGTAACATAGGGTTATCAAGAAACAATAGGCTAATTAGGCTCAATGGGGCTAACTAGGGAACATGCATTAGGAATTGGTTCAATTTAGGCCGAGTGTCTAATTCAAAGAAAATTGCCTAAATCATTTGATGCAATCACATAAGCATGCAAACCATGAAGAGACTCAAGCAAATTCGGGAAAGTGCAACTTGAAAGTGATTCACACAGTTAAAAACATGTTGGAGGCTCAAATCCTCACCTGGATATTTTTGCAAATTGTTTGACCGAGATTCTATCCCTAGTGTGTGAACCCCTTCACCCCAAACTTATCATAAATCATGCAATCATACAGAATATCTCAAAGTTCAATTTTCAATTTTTCATGGGGATCAATTTTCAAATTTCAAGACCTAGGGGAAAATCATCAACAGTCAACAATATCATGCAATCATCTATGCTAATTCAATTAAATTCCAGCAAACTTGCCGACACAAGACTCAACACACAAGCTCTTGATGTTCTCAAATTATTCAAGAGCTAAAAGAAAACAAAACAAAAACAAAGCAAGGAAAAGATAATTAAAAAGACTAAGGTTTAAAGAAAACTCATGGGGGTGGTTCCACCGGGATCCCATTGCCTGTAGCATAAGGCCCAAATGATAGCCAAAGGACGAAAACTCATTCCATGCTTCCATAACTTGCAGCCTTGATATGGGTGTGAGCACTTGACAGTTATGGTGACCTCGCCAAGTGCGGCCACTAGTGCAGAAAAGGGATTCCACATCGGTTATTTTTGGCTTTACACATTGGTTTTAAAACTGATGTTGAAACGACCGATGTGGTTTATTGCCACTTTACACATCGGTTTTAAAACCGATGTTTATAATATTTTATACAGCGGTTACCTCTTAACCGATGTGGAAAATTAATTTGTCAATTGGTATCCTATTGGGAAATTTCACTTTACACATCGGTTTTAAATAAAACCGATGTGTAAAGTGAAATTTCCACATCGGTTTTAATAAAAACGATGTGTAAAGTCTCAGTTTTTTTCCTGTTATTTACATTTCTATCATTCCTTCCACCCTGTTTTTGATAATGCAGATCAATATATACCAGAATAACATACCGTAAATATTCTCAACACAACTAATATATATTGAATTTATTATGAAATACACACATACATATATATATATATATATATATATATATATATATACGTTCAATTACATTCAGACAACAATAATAATTAGAAACCAAAAAGCTACATGATATATTATAGATTTCATATCAAAATACATATGATCAGTCAAAAGTAATAGCTAGTACATGATAAGTTTTTAAACTAACTATATATATACAAACTATGGTTGGTACACTTCAAGAAAGAAAGTTGCCCAACGCCTCTTTATGTTGTTGATGTCGGAATCAGATAATGGAGTTGGATTGTTGAATATCTGCAAGTTTAATTGGACAAAAGATTATATCTTTTAAGTAATAAACTAACATAAAACCTATAATGAATCTATACTATTACTTCTAATTGTGTCAATTAACATTTACCACGTGCCATCTTTCAGTGATCCTGGAGGAGATAATTTCCAACATCCACTGCATCACATAGTAGCCACATTCCCATGATCCACGTTGTATACGTGACTACGTACAAATAAAACCCAATTAGAATATGATGAATTAAATAAAATAGAAATCAATTGTTGTACCCACTGCATTTGATGCATTTGAACTAATAAATATCTTACGCTAGGAATAATCCATCTGATAGCCCGAGTACGCCTTTCACCACGCAACATGTGGGTTGCATTAATAGACCTATCATGACAAAAACATTAATTAAAGTATATCTAATAGATTTCAGATAATTAAAACAACTGCATTACTGATTATAAAGTATTTTAATGCTTACGTTTCAATGATCGTCTTGATTGATTCACGGCTTATTTCCCAATTAGCGAGAAGAAGACCACGGCGTTCATTCTTGGGTACAAGAGCAATGATTGCCAATGCTTGGCTGTATTTGCGGAACGAGTTAGTGACTAATTCATATATAGTTATACTTAAATAACCGGTACTTACTTATTGAGATAAGGCGCAAGATAGAATTGATGATCGTCTCGGGCAAGTATATCACGTATGGTGGTGACCGGGTCTTCTGATGCTAGGAGAACATCACCCTGAATGAACATGGGGTCAATGAACCCATAAAGGGCGAGGTTACCCTGATCGACTAACATACGATGCAGATACCTAATATATTGGAAAAACATGTTAATTATCATAGTATTTAAAAATTAATTACTTAACTTATAAATAAAATGTACTTACGTGCACCATAACGATATGTGTGCAGAACTAGCCATTTCTTTATTGAGTACCATCTCCATAAGTTCCTTCTTTGGTATATACAGTTCACGAGGGCTGGCATCATGTTCCAACCTTACCAAGGCTGCGTCATTCTCCATGGTGACAACCTGTATAGCCAGAACTTTAAAAACATCACCATGGCCAGGTGCCCCTTTGTCGATCCCCTAAACAACATAGATATATATTAGTAATCACGGATAATTAAGTTATTTAATTCGTTATTAACTAAATGGTCAAATGAATACCTTGGCAGGAGCAGACATCTCTGGTCTTCCTAGGTCCGACCTTTTAGGCACAATATCATTTCCAACATCCTATAACGAATAAAAATAAAGCAATATCTTTAAACAATAATAAATTATTTCAACTATGAATATAGAAAAACACAACTAACCGAATACCTCATATGTAACAAGAAAGCTGACCAGTCTTCTTGGCCAGAGGATGAAGTTACCGGGGGCCTGACCCACTGTTTGAACCTCCTCAGTGGGCACAGGGACTCGAGCATCAGCATCTCGAATAATCTCAACAACGACCCTCAGCTGATCATCCGGTAATAAATGATGGTGTATGGTACTACCTAAGTTATTATGTGCCCTACCCAATGCCACTAAGCGGCGATCATGATGATCATCAACATACAGCTCACACCTATCAGGGTCGTCATCATCATCATCAACATCATCATCATCATCATCATCATCATCACCATCATCATCATTTTCAGGATTATGAGGAGGATCACATGAGCCCTTAGTGCTCACATGGACAGAGGGTTGGACACCGGCTCTCATCTGCTGGGACATAGAAGTCAATATTGCCATCTGATGCGTATTTTTAGAATAAAGGCGAGTGCACCTTGTCGCAAACAAGTAATACGGTGGTGAGACCGGATATCGTCCTCAGGGATCGGTTGTCAATTACCAATTCACAAACTCAACAACTATCTAGACTGAACTATGGTATGAAGAGATCATAAAATAAAGAAATAAAATATTTTTGGTCTTTTGGGAATTTTATCGAACACTTGGAGGGCAGCAGAAATGCGGTTAAGATTGTCAGGGTTAGACTACACTAATCCTCCCTTAATTGCAATGAAATGGTTTCTAACACAAGTCCTAATTCAATAATGACAATCAAACCTTTTCTAAAATACTCAAGCCCTAATGTCTTAGGTGGAATGAGCCTAAAATCCCAAATTAAACCCTAATGTCTTAGGTGGAGTAACATGAGATTTTGCATTAAGTCAAGACTTATAGGATTGCAAGCAGCCAACACCTATGTCTAGATTCTTGAACTACTTGGCATATGATTCATGAGCATGCCTTAACATCAATCTGTCAATTGTCTATCAAAGCAACATATCATTCCTATGGGTAGCTAAGCCAAGGAAAGCATTAAGCACAGAATCACATTCTCATAAAGAAATAGAGACTTGCATTAAAACAACCAAATCAAATACAAACAAGTTTAGAAAAGCTACATCTAACCCCAACAATAGGGGATTTAACTACTCATGAAAAATGAGAATACAAAAGAGAAGGAGAGAAGAGATGAAGAACACTCATAGAAGAATCCTCCAATATTCTTCCATTCCCAGAGCAAGGAAAACATCCCCTACTAGGGTTGGAACCCTAGTCCAGCCGCAGCCTCCACCTCCAAGTGCCCCACTCCTCCAAAACTCCAAAACTCTCCCAATTCTGCCCTAAAACAGCAACTTATACCAATCTGTTCTGCGCGAGTTTGCGAGGCGAGACATGTCTCGCGAGGCGAATGTTAAAAATCTGCTGTTTCAGAGAATTGAACTCTCGCGAGGCGAGACACTGTTCGCGTGGCGAGACAGGACAGGTTGTATTTTCTGGCACGATCATCAGTTAGGCTCGCGAGGCGAATCCGGTCTCGCGGGGCGAATCTCCAGAATTCTGCTTGGCTCAATTTCTTCTCTTTTCATGTTCTATTTCATCCAAGCTCCATCAAGGCCAAATCTGCACAGTTTTCCTTAAGTTCCAGAAAAATAACACCAAGAAACCGCTTCACCCGTTCCAAGGGAAAAACTAACTAAAATCAAATAAAGAATGCCTAATCTATATGAAAAATGCATGCAAAAGTGTACAGAAAACATGATGTAAAATCACACTATCACCATCTGCTGGGCAAACTGCTCGGCCATCTCCTGTCGAAGCTCAGCTGCAATCTCCTGTTTTAGCCGTGCTCTATCTGCTTCAACATCCCTGTGGCATTGGTGTGAAGATGAACCATGGTATTGGCGAATGCCGACTCCCCATCCAACACCAATGACACGACCCGGGTGGTGCGGTTTCTGGATGGCGTGACTAAGATATCATCGCGTCCTCTAGGAACAAAGGTTCCTTGGGTTAGCTGACCATCCAAGGCATCTTATCACATAAAATATCAGGTCACATTACAATTCGGTAACAATCTTAAAATGACAATTACAACAATCTATACTTACAATCTTCTCAGCTACTTGGCGGGCCTCCCCAGATGTATATTGTCCCGTTTTTCTTTGTCGGGCCCTCTTCCATTTACGATGGCGTGGGGGTGGAGGTGGATCAACAACCTCTGGACGATTTTCAGCATTAGGATCCGCCTGAGATGCTGCTTCCTGACGTGCTTTCTTTTCCTCTTCAACCATTTTCTGAACAAGCTTTTTATATCCCCCACGAGACATGACATGGGGGTAGACATTCTTGCTTTGGTTTTTCTGGCCCTTTTTCCTCTTCTCCTGTTATAAATAGAAGACAATTAAATTACATAAGTAAATAAAATTAATGCAATTACATAAATTTAGAGACAAATCAAATAAGTTAACCTGAAAGATGGGATCATGTCGGCTCTGAACAAAGCGATCCCACGTCACCTTGTCAAGAAACGGATACACCTCAAGTGGGTTCTTTTTACTTTTTGGATTGAATACATAGTATCTGCCCAGGTCGGCCTTAAAAGCCCTCCAACGCTCTCCAGCATACTTTAGCAAACGCTTCTTCATAACGTACGTATCCGGTATGTCAAAGGTCAACTACATTAAGACCAAAAGAATCAACGAATTACTGTATGATATTATTAAGATAAAAATAAAGTAGATACAGACAAACACAGGACGTAGAAGTATAGATACCAGAATACTCTCCCATATCTGATCTTCACGTCCGCCGGTACATCTTTCCACCTATGAATGAGTATACTAGGCCTGTTCCTAGCAAGGGTCGCCACAAAACTGTTAAACTGATCTGCCATTGGCCCAATAGGATTGAGGTTATTATCAAAGTCTACTCTTATCCTTTGATTTGAACCACGGTTGGCAGTCAAATTCCTCATTCGTGTGGCACGTCTACCCTTTCTACCAGATGAAGCGGGGTCTCGGCCCATTTGCATGAAGGAGGGGTATCCTCACGATCAGCCATGTAAACCTGTTTAAACAAAAAAAAACTTGTTAGTATGTAAGGATAAATATCAAATATAACTTATAAATATCGATCAACGTACATAAACATAACCTATAAATATCAACGTAAACATATAATATGCCAAACTTGATGGTAATATCAAACTAAACTTACTTTGTGGTCAATTAGTAAAGTTCTGCAAATAGAGTAAGGAAGTTGGTCAGCGGCAATGATTGGTAGAAACACTAAATGTTAGAAATGCTTAAAAATGACTTAAAATCAATAGAGAAAAGACACAAATTCAAGTTCTCATCAAACCAAGTCTAGTTTCACCTACCTATGCATTCTAAGAAAATGAATAAGCAACCCCTTTAGTTCCTTCAAATAAATAGTTTCTCAGATTTTTCATCAAACACGTAGTATGCAAGCATCCAAAATATGGCAGAGCATCTCAACAACCCTTCCCCAGCCTTACAAATGTATATGGCAGCAAACAATTGATTCACACATAGGATCATATAATATACATTAGACATAAGCAATACTTACAAGTTACAAAAACAACAAAAAATGTAAAAAAATGTTTTTTAAGCACAAAAAAATGCGTTTAACAGAAACCCTAAAATGAAGAAAGGGAAATAGTTACATGACGCTGGTAGAGATCTTAGGCCAGAAGTTGTGAACCAAGTTGTTAAGATAGAGAGAGTGTGAAAAACCTGAAAGAGTAAGGAAACAAAGATGGATTTCTGAAATAGTTCAACTTCGTACGCGTGCGTTTCTATAGACGAGGGGGCGAGACAAAACCAGAGAGAGAAAGAACTGGAGGTTCCGGGTGGCAGCCGAGAAACTTCGAATCGAGTGAGAAGCAGCAGCAAAAGATGAAGGTGGCTATTAAAATGGAATGAGGAAGGAGCATCAGAGATAGCAAGGGAGCATCAAACAAGGAAGGAGCAGCAGTGAGAGAGATGGGGAAGCAGTGACAAATGGAATGGAAGACTACGGCGCGAAGAGATGGAGGGTGAATGAAAATAGAAATTAAACTTAGTTTTTACACATTGGTTTATAATAACCGATGTGGGTAGTGAATTACACATCGGTGTAATCGAAAACCGATGTATAAACTTATTAAATTTTTTATTTATTTAATACATCGGTTAAATAAAAACCGATGTTTAATATTACGTCTTATTAAAAAAAATTATTTTTGTTTCCCTTTTCCACATCGGTTATTTAAAACCGATGTCTAATATTATTTCTGAATTTTTTTTTTTGGTTTCACTTTTCCACATCGGTTTTCTAAAAAACCGATGTGTAATATTTTTAACACATCGGTTTTAAGGTAACTGATGTGTAAATATTTCAGTTTAATTTCAAAAATGTCACCGCCTCCTATTACACATCGGTTTTTTAAAACCGATGCTAAAAACTTGATGTTAAATGTATATTTTGAACTAGTGGGCGGACTTCTCACTCCCTCTTGGGTCAAAGATGACCTCTTTTTCAACAAAGTCCTCCCAATAAAATTGAGGTTCAACCCCTTGGACTGGACATGGTGCAAAATCCAGTCTCTCTGGCAGAGGCTTGAACTCCATTGCCGGTTGTTCCACAGTGGGAGGTGGCAAACAGGTGTCGAGGATCTCCGATGCTGCTTCAACTTCTGCACGATCTTCATTCACTGCGCTGACAATTCCATCACCTGCTAAACATGCAGAAATCTCAGCACACACCACACAAGGGTTAGTGTTAGTGCAGTCAATACATATAGTACAATAAACTGAATCAGAAAAGGCTTGAATGTCTGGAAATTCAACACATAGTTCATCAGTAATAGTGTTCTTGACATCACTATCAAAATCATGTTCAAAAGAAGCATTGTCAAGAACAACTATTTGTGAATCTGTATGTTTCTCAAGGAGACGTTGAGTTTGCAGTGCAGCTGAGGTGGAGGCAATGTGATCAATTTGAGCGGCCAACTTCTGAAAATCAGCTTCTATCCTCTGTTGGCTTTGATCAATTTGAGCGGCCAACTTCTGAAAACCAGCTTCTATCCTCTGTTGGGATTCAAGATTTTGTTCTGCCATCCGTCGATTGCTCTCTGCCATCTGTTGATTGTTCTCTTCTATCCGTTGAGTGTTCTCGGCCATTCGTTGTATCAGAGAAGCTAATTCATCCAGGCTGCCTTGATCTCCACCATGTTGGCTAGGATAATCATTCACTCCAAACATGCCAAAATCACTATTAAACTCATAACCTCCAGCAAGGTTAGGATAACATATGCATGGTGGTGACTCATAATAAATATTAGGCATATAACCATACATGTAATTATCCATGGCAATACTAAAATTCATAACCAGACAAAGCATCCATAACTAATTCAGCAATGCAATTTTTTAGATATATATATATATATATATATATATATATTTTCTGTCAATAACAACAAGAGTCCCCAGCAACGGCGCCAATTTTGACACGCTGTCGCGCACGCGTAAAAAAGAAGAGCGGTTTGTAAAAATATGTAGATAGGGAAAGTGTGACAACTCGAGTATCGTCTCACAAGGACTCTTGGGTTGTTGTTAACAGAAAAGTCAGTTTTGGGGGGGTTTTGGATTTGAAATTAAATAAAGAAAACAAAGCAGAAAACTATGCAAACTAAATAATTACCAAATAAGCTAAACGATCAACCTACTGTTCTTGGTTTCCCACTATCATTGGTTCATATAATTCTAGGCCCTAAATGGATTCTAATCTCTTTTCGATTGTAACATCAATTAACAAGCGAAACCGATGCTACGAGACATATGTTCCTAATTCCGAATTAAGCAAACGGATTAAGCCCTTCGTGAATTAAGCAAACACGAATTGAACACACGCGAATTAAGCAAACACGATTAAGTATAAGAACACACAATCATTGAAACAAATCAATATATATTCTATATAATCCTGAATTAAGCAAACAGAACATACAGAACAAATATTGAAAGAGAATAGCAATGAGTTCAGGAATTACAAAACCTCAAGTGGCAGTGAAACCGGTTACAGTAGATCAATCAAGGAGACTAGTTCTCCATTACAAAGGGGACACAAAATACTAAACCTAGATTCGCAGCCGTCACTATCTAAAAATAAAAGAAGATGAGAAGAAGATCAGATCTCAGTTCTGCCCTAAAACAGACTATAAATACAGATTCTGGGTTGCGGTCGCTCGTGAGGCGAAACATGATTCGCGAGGCGAATCTTATGAACAGTCCTTCAATGTTTGGATTTCTCGCGAGGCGAAACATGTTTCACGAGGCAAGCCAGAGAGGGTGACTGTTGCTGCTTGTGCTGGTCTTCAGGATCGCGAGGCGAGTAGCCTCTCGCGGGGCGAAAACTCCCAGAATTGCTTCTCTTTATTAACCTGAAAACAAGAAATAGCAGTAAGAGCTTTATTTGACTCTAAATCAACTAAATTAACCTAAAACTACTTTAGAGACTCAAAATGTTGCTTGAAGACAATCAAGTCTAATTTGGGCGAAAACGGGATATAATTAGCACAAAACCACGGTCATACTAGTCATAAAACTAGATGAGGCAGAGGCAGATCATGTTGTTGAGCAGGAAAGTTTTGTTTCAATTTGTGGAATAGGACTATTGATTTGAGCTCTTTAATACATTTTGTTGTTAAATCTAAAAACTTGAAAAGTTTGAAAATTTCTAGCCTATTTTATGAACCACGGCCAAAACCCTAAGCTTGTGGCTTAGAGGAATTTTTGTTCAATCATTGTAAAATGATCATTGATTATGAATCTCTAATACTTAAGGATCATTAATCCAAGAGTTTGTGAAATTTTGAAAACATCTAACCTTATTTTATCACCTTGGCCGAACCTAAGTCTAGAGAAGACTTGATGTTTTGGTTGTTTTTAACTTGTGTTATGTGATGAAATCTTTTGATTTCTGTCGCGAAGAAAGTTGAGGAGGATCGTCATACACAACAAAGAACAAGAGACTTTGTTTGCTTTGGAATCAGGTAAGAGGAGACTGCCTGAGGGATGTTTTAAAAGCTGTATGCTATTAGTTGTGGTCTGTGATGTGTCTTAAGTCTTGTTGTGATTTATCTGAGGTGATTAAATTGTTTGTTTATTTAAATGCCTGAGCTTGATGACTTATTTGAAGATGTGTTATAGCTTTACTATGTGGCAAGAGCTGTATTATCTGTTATGTTTTGAGGTGAAAATTATAATGTTGTTGTTTGATGTCTGAGAAGCCTGATATTCGACTGTGCTCAATTAATTATCGGAGAACTTCTTCTGATAAAAGAATGAAGTTAAGGATGAAATCGAAAAAAAAAATTATTTTGGTACGTTATCAATTTTCGAAAATGAGATAGAAAGTTATTTTAAGGACTAGGTGTCGAAATATTTTAAAGCTAGAGGAAAATCATTTTTGCTTACAAATAGTTTTAGTTTAAACGAAAATAATTATAGAAATATATTTATTGAAGAAAACCTTTGAGAAATTTTTTTTGTAGTATTTGATTGGAAATAAAAGTATATTTCTCTATAACTTAGTATTTATAAATGAATTTCAATGAAAAAGGATTTTCTGTGAAATATTTTTATTCAACAAAAATATTCCGGCAAGCTTGGATAAGTTGCAAAGGTTTCATTTTGTATTTGTGTTTCACTGAACGAAAAAGAATAAACACGTTGAAATGTTAATCTAGTATACGAGACGTCGGAATACTAGTGTTTTGTAATAAACACGTAGATCTTAGATCCGTGTCACGTTGTTGTGGACTTGGTGTCCTAATCACGCTGTGATGAACATTGTTAAAGGTGAATATCGTTTTATATGACCACAAGCCTAAGACTGGTGAATCAGTTTGAGGCGTTGTGACCGAGCACTCGGACTTTGTGTCCCGTGTTTATGTTGAAAAATCTTAAAAGTTAAAGATTAATGAATAGTCTTTAGTCTTTGAGCTTCGACAAGGAAAGAATGAACACAAAGAAAACGTTGAGAACAAATTGTTTTTCATGCAAGATTTGGCAGACGTGCCACACGTTGTTGGGAGTGATACCACGAAGGGCGGGGTATTCACATCACGTTGTTGCATTGTGCCTTGATGGACAATGAAATCCATCTCATTGTGCCTTGGGTTGGACAATGTGTTTGGAATCAATAAGCATTGATCACTACATCCTGGATTGGACAGTGTGCTATGGTAATCACGTTGTACCTAATATACCTGGTTAATCACGTAGTGCCTAATATACCTCGCTAATCATGTTGTGCCTAATATACTTGGCAATTGAGTCTGATCAACTCATAGAATGATGATGGGATCTCATGAGATTAAGTTAGAGCCTGAATATTGAAATGTCATGCATATTTTTATAAAAGAAGATGATTGTTCGGGTATGAAACCCATTGATGGAGTACTTGCATATTTTTTGAAAAATTCTATGATGTATGACCTTATATGCTTATCTGATGTTTTGTGTCATGCATATGGTTATTGTGATTAATCCATATATTAGTAGCTCACTCTTGCATATCTGTTTGTTGTTTTCTCTTCCTATATGGAAATGGTTATATATATGTGTAAGTTTAGATGGATCCCAATATTCTTTTGGCACCGGCGGGGGTGCGGACGTTGACCTTTGAGGATGCTCATAACGCGGGCGCGTGGGTCATACATCCGGGATCCCACAGCGCCACTTATACCGGACCAGTGAGTTCTCTTGAGAGAAATGTAGAGGCTGGACCACAACGCAGAGTACATACGATTGAGTCAGTGAGGATATCTCTACCACCCACTTGGTACTATCTTCATCGTCTAGCCGAGTAGGGACAGCTGCACTTTCATCCACCACTTGGAGAGCCACTCCCTGGAGTTGTACCCGACTCACCACCGGAGGAAGATCCGGAGGAGTTTGTCGACGAGGAGCCTGAGTATGTTGTGCTTGATGATGGTGATGATGACGACTCTCCTGATGAAGGAGGGGAAGTGTTGGATGCTTCACTTGATGCCTCATCTGGGAGTGGGGGTGACTACCCTGGCCTCCCTAATGGGTATCTTTAGATAGACCAGCTATAGGTATATTTTGTGGGTAGGGTATCTTTTTTTCGGCTGATTCCTGGCTTCTGAGAGCCACGGTGTTTTTGAGATGTGGTTCTGGACCTTTTGCTTCTTGTTGTTTATATTCCTTTTCCTCACCTTTTAACTTATGACAATGGCCTACTCTTATAAAGGTCCTAAGTTATTTTGTACGTAAGTTCTGATGCTACGACTGCTAATACTTATATACCAGTTCGTTTATGTTGTTCATGTTCTGAGAGTTCATCTTAAGAAAAAAAAAATTATCACCACTTTGAGAATACTTATTTACTAAGAAAATATTATTTTCCGAAAGTAACCAGCAATTTAATAAGTGTTATTTTCCGCAACGGGTAACCATGTGATGCCCAAGTTAGGGTGTTACAGCTTGCAACACTGACCCCACCACTTCTTTACTAGCTCTCAATAAAGACCATCCACCCCAAGAGTTAATTTTGCGCCAAATCTGATCTTTAATAAATTTAAAAAGCTCCTTCTTACTTCTCCCATTCATTGAAGCAAGCCCTAGATATTTGCCCTACCCAAACAAATTTACACTTCTAAAATAAAGGCTGTACTCTCCTTCTCCTCCACCCCCACATTTCTACTATAATAAATTTCTGATTTTTGGAAATTTATTTGTTGCTTATATGCTTCCTCATAGCTATTAAGAATGCTCTTCATAGACCTTGCCTCCCTTTGATTAGCTTTAAAGAAAAGAAAGCAATCATCTGCGAAAAGCAAATGTGAAATTATAGGAACACCTCTACATATCTTCACACCATGGAGATCCCCTATACTTTCTGCTTGATTTATCAAAGTTGTCAATCCTTCAGAATGATGAACAAATAAGAGACAAATGATCCTCTTGTCGAAGACCTCTACCTGGATGGATTGGACCCACTTGCTCCTGATTAACCAACACTAAATAATTCATAGTTTCAACACACATCATAATCCAGCTCACCTGCCTTTCATCGGACCCATTATCCTCATAACCTCCCGAAGATAGCCCCAATCCACTCTATCATAGGCTTTAATCATATCAATTTTCAGCACCACATCACCCTTACCACCCCTTGTCTTGCTCTTTAATAAATGGAGATGTCATTGCATTATCAAGAATAGACCTTCCTGGCACAAAAGTTTATTGAACATATGAAATACATTTATCAAGAATGAATTTCAACCTTTTTGCCAGCACTTTGGACACCAATTTTTATTTATAAATAACATTACACAAAGAAATATGTCTCCAATCCTTCATAGATTAAGGATTTTCATTTTGGGAATTAAACAATATTTGTATCATTTATAGAACTAGGAAAATAACGTCTATCCAGCCATGAGCAACAAGAGACAAAAATTTCCTCACCAGAGTCTTCCAAAAAATGTTTGTATAAAGCTGGATTGAATCCATCCGATCCTGGCGCCTTATATGATCCCATTTGGTGCAAAGCCTTGAAATTCCTCTCGCACAAAAGGCCTCAATAGAATAGCATTATCTCCCTCCTCAACACATTGTCGCATGGCACCTAGAAAATGTTTATACCGTTTTCCAGTACGTTGCATGAAAATGTGTTGGAAATAATGGCATGCAACTTCTTTTATTTGCTTCGGATCTTCAACATATAAATCACCCTCCACCTGAAGTTTTTTTAATTTTGTTCACTTTATTTCTACAAGTAACATACACATGGAAAAAACGGGTGTTCAAGTCTCCATTTTTTTAACCAAGAAACTTTGGCCCTTTACTGCCAAAAAAAGTTCCTCTTGAGTGTGTTGGAACCAAAGTAGTTTTGGATTAAATAATCTCTATGTTTTGATGTTAACAAAAGGATTAAATTTTCTTGGCAAAGTGTTAGTTGAAATCTAACATGTGCTATTTAGTTATGCAGGAACACTTAAAATTATAAGACACGGAAACTTAGAATAAGTTTTCATATGTATCTACTTGGACTCATAAAGAGAAATGCACGTCCACCCATGTAGACGGGCTACTCAATGTTTTGGTAAAGTTTTTAATTTATTTAATTGAGTAGACTGGTTTCTTTAAGTAGGCGAGGCACTAACTGTTTACTAGACGGATTTTAAGTTTAAAATCAAATAGACTAGTTTTAACTTGCCACATCAATAGACAAGTTCATTGTTCGAATAGATGAACTATAATTCCCACGTCACTAGATGGAGATCAAGATAACTCACTGAGATATAGCAAGTCCAATGACTTTATAGTTGACGAGAGAATATTCCACGTCAGTGGATGAGTTAAATGAAAGAGTGAATAGACTTCGTTCTTACACATAACTGTGTGGACGGAGATTTTTGAATAGACTAGCTTCTATCTCTTATGTATATGTTATTCTAAAGATGAATAAATGCAATCTGACCGACAATGAATTTATTTCAAATGATTGATATTTAATTCAATAGAATATTTGTTCTTTCCATTTGTTTTATCCAGTTAATGCTTTGTTTCCTTGTGAGAAAATCATAGTACCATCGAGGAAATACAAAAAACAAATAGTACAATGGAAAAATGACTTGTACGAATTATTCTTTACTGCTGGAAAATGCTGGATTGTACACAAAGGAGGAAAGAAAGTTTTCAAGGTACAAATTGCTCAGAAACAATGACCCTCTATTATGTGCAAATGTGATAACCAAGTGAAGAAGAATGTCACTATAAATAGAAGACCTCAAGTTCTGAAGAACAACTTTTTCCAATCGATAATCACTCATTCTAATATTCTTTCAAGAGGAAGATTTTGTATTCTTTAGTTTAAATATTGTTGTAATATTCAACTGATCTTAAACTTTTATATCCTCACACATAGTGAGTTACGAAGATCATAAGTCAAATCTCTTTGTTAGAGTTAGAGCCTGAAGAGGCTTGGTAAGAAAGAAATACTTGTAGCCTAGAGAGGTGTTTAATACTTGGTTGTAATCTATTTGAAAAATAGTGGAGAAAAACCTTCAAGTAGAAGGGATTGGACGTAGCTCTTGGTTGGAAGAGAGTGAACTAGGATAAAACATCTTGTGTGAATCTTCTTACCCTAAACACTTACAACTTTATTTGTTTATACTGACTGTGGGGATTTGATATTGCTTTTATTAAGTTTCAAAAGTTGCTTTTCAGTGTGTACATCTGTTTTAAATATCATTGTGTGAGAAAATCATTGTGAAAAAGGTTGTTTACGAAAATTATTAATAAACATAATTCAACCCCCTTCTTGTGTTTGCCTGTGTCAACTTCAGTTGGTATCAGAGCTCAGCCTTGAAAGGGTTGAGCATCTAACAAGTGCTGAGGAAGTACGATCCAACAACCATGGATGCGGAAGGACAAGCTATCAACAGACCTCCTCTCTTTGATGGTTCTGATTATGACTACTGGAAGAAGAGGTTGATGGTCTTTTTGGATGCACAAAGCCTAAACATCTGGGAGCTCATAGAAACTGGTTATAGTGAACCCAGAAATAAAAATGGAGCTGCCGTTGCTAAAGCAGACTGGACAGCAGATCAAAAGGCAAAGCATCAACTCAATCTTAAAGCTAAGCATTATTTGATGTGTGCCATCACCAGATCTGAACATGACAAAGTTCACAGCTGCAACACTGCCAAAGAAATCTGGGATACTCTTGCCCTAGCTCATGAAGGTTCCTCACAAGTGAAGGAATCAAAGATCAGCATGCTGGTTCATCAGTATGAGCTGTTCAAGATGGGTGAACATGAAACAATAGACCAAATGTTTGGAAGATTCCAAACCATCACCAACAGGATCAGATCTCTTGGAAAAGTCTATGAAAATAGAGATCATGTTAGAAAAATCCTGAGAAGTCTATCCAAGAAGTGGAAATCTAAAGTTACTCATATTCAGGAAGCTAAAAACCTGAATACTTTCTCTGGAAGAGCTTCCTGGATCTATCAAAGTTTATAAAATTGAACTGAATGAAGAAGACAACTCCATAAAAGGAAAGACATTGCCCTAAAGGCAAGGAAAACAAGTTCATCAAAAGTCCTCAAGGCTGCTGAATCCTTATATGAAGCTGGAATCTCAGATAGTGATGAAAGATCAGATGAGGATGAATTATCTTTCATCTCCAGAAAGATTCAACATATGTGGAGAAAGAAAGGTGGTTTCAGAAGGAAGCAATTCAACAAAAAGTTTTCCAAGAAGAAGCAGACTCCAAGGAAAAAGGTCCACCCTTGTGCTTTGAGTGCAAGAAACCTGGACACTTCAAAGCTGATTACCCTGAGCTGAAGGATAAAAAGAAATTCTTCAAAAAGAAGAAAGGTTTAATGGCTACATGTGAGGATCTTGATCTGTCTTCATCAGATGAAGAAGATGAAGCTGAGGAAGAGGCAAACATTTGTCTTATGGCTGACACATCATCAGAAAGTGAATACACTGATGCTGAGGTAATGGACTCCGACCCATCCACCCTTCAAAATGCTTTTGATGAATTGTTGCATGAGTCGTCCATATTGTCTAAAGAGTATAGGAGTCTCAAAAAGAAACATTCTAGACTATTTAGAGAATATGATATGGTTTGCACTGATAAACAAAACCTTAAATATGAAAATGACATACTAAAATCAGTGAATGTCAGTCTAGCTAACAAAATGGAGTGTGAGCCTGATGTTTCTTGTGAAGTTACAAAATTGAAACAAGATGTAACATATCTGACAGACTCTTTGTCAAAGCTTGTAGGTGGCTCAGATAAGCTTAGTCTCATTTTAAGGTACTCTAGGTCACCACATGACAAATCTGGCATTGGTTGTGACAAAGAACCAAGAAGCATCTCAAAAAAAAATCAACATCACATACTCAGCACAGAGCTTCAAAAGCTCAAGCTAAACATGCAAAAACAAAGTCTGACCCATCCAACACCTTTTGCAAAGTGTGTGGAAAGAATGGGCATACTACATCTAGATGCATACATAATAAGCATGCCAAGCATACTCGTCCAGTGACTACTAACAAGAAAGGACCCAAGTCAGTTTGGGTACCTAAAGATAAGATCATACCTGTTGCGAACTTGCTTAACAACAGAAAAGAAACAAGCATCTTGGTACTTGGATAGTGGGTGCTCACGACACATGACAAGAGAAAAGTGTATGTTCCAAGAACTTAGAGCCAAAGATGGTGGCTGGGTTACATTTGGAGGAAACTAGAAAGGAAAGATCAGTGGTATAGGTAAAATTGGTAAATACCCTTTTCTCTCCATTGACAATGTTCTATTGGTTAAAGGCTTACAACACAATCTGCTAAGTATAAGTCAACTATGTGATAGTGGATATGTTGTTTCATTTTATAAGAACAAGTGTAATGTCAAGAAAAATGATGGATCTCCATTGTTCACTGCCAAGAGGCCAAACAATCTGTATAAGATTGACTTAGAGGACCTTACAAATCAAAGTGTCTCATGTCTGGTGTCCATTGAGGATGAGCGTTGGATTTGGCACAAGAGGCTAGGTCATGCAAGCTTGAGGTTAATCTCAAAGCTAAATAAGCATAACCTCGTGAGAGGGCTACCAAATCTTAAGTTCAAATATGATGCTATCTGTGATGCATGTCAAAAGGGAAAACAAGTCAAAGGTTCTTTTGAATCTAAGAATGTTGTTAGTACCAATAGACCACTAGAAATGCTACACATTGATCTCTTTGGTCCAACAAGGACTACTTCTTTCAGTGGTAAGGGATATGGTCTTGTCATAGCAGACGACTACACTAGATGGACATGGGTTATGTTCCTAACTCACAAGGATGAGTCTTTCAAGGTCTTTTCTGTATTCTGCAAACGTGTATTGAATGAAAAAGGCATGTGTATATCTTCAATCAGAAGTGACCATGGGGGAGAGTTTGAAAATGAGTTATTCCATAAGTTCTATGAAGAAAGTGGCATTCTTCACAACTTCTCAATACCTAGAACACCACAACAAAATGGTGTGGTAGAGAGAAAGAATAGATTTCTTCAAGAGATGGCTAGAACAATGCTCAATGACAGCTCGATCCCTAGACACTTCTGGCCTGAAACTGTTAATATTGCCGGTTACATTCAAAACAGAATATACATTAGACCAATCTTGAACAAGTCTCCTTATGAATTATGGAAAGGACGAAAACCCAACATTTCATATTTTCATCATTTTGGTTGTAAATGTTATATATTGAATACTAAAGATCAACTTGGTAAGTTTGATACAAAAGTAGATAATGGAATACTGTTAGGATATTCTGAATCTTCAAAAGACTTTAGAGTTTATAATTCTAGAACTTTAGTGGTAGAAGAATGTATTCATGTCAAGTTTGATGACAAGCAGCCTGATAAGAAATTATCAGAGCTAGATGAAGCTTTTACAAATCTTGATCTAAATATTTCTAGAGATAAAACTGAAATTAAGGCTGATGATCAAGAAGAAGATTTCCCTTAACAAGAACCAGAAACCTCTGCTTCTCAACAAGATAATGTTAAAAGATCTTGGTACTTAAAGAATTATCATCCACAAGATCAGATCATTGGAAACCCCAATGACAAGCTAAGAACCAGATCAACTTTCAGAGAACAAGATAATTCTGCACTAGTATGAGTTGGAACCAAAGATAGTAGACGAGGCTCTGCTAGACGATGGCTGGATTATAGCTATGCAAGAAGAACTTAATCAGTTTGAAAGAAGTGAAGTTTGGACTCTGGTTCCCTTGCCTAAGGACAGACCAGTTATAGGAACAAAGTGGGTTTACAGAAACAAACTTGATGAAAATGGTAAGGTTGTGAGAAATAAGGCAAGACTTGTTGCTCAAGGTTACTCTCAAGAAGAAGGTATTGACTATACTGAAACCTTTGCACCTGTTGCTAGACTAGAAGCAATTGGGATTTTACTCTCATTTGCTACACATCATAGCATTATGTTTTTCAAATGGATGTTAAAAGTGCTTTTCTAAATGGCTTTATTAATGAAGAAGTATATGTAATGCAACCTCCGGTTTTTTAGAGTGAAACCCATCCAAAACATGTTTACAAGCTTAAGAAAGCTTTATATGGACTTTAGCAAGCACCTAGAGCATGGTATGATAGGCTAAGTTCATTTCTAATGGAAAATGGATTTAATAGAGGGAAGGTTGATACAACCCTGTTTAGAAAGTCCATTAAGTCTAATTTCATAGTTGTGCAAATATATGTTGATGATATTATTTTTGGTGCTACTAATGAATCTCTGTGCAAGGAATTCTCTAAGTTAATGCAGAAAGAATTTGAAATGAGCATGATGGGAGAACTCAAATTCTTCCTTGGGCTTCAAGTTAAGCAATCATTGGACAAGGTGTACATTCATTAAACAAAGTATACAAAGGAAGTATTAAAGAAGTTTAAGATGGATGACTGCAAGCCAATGAATACCCCTATGCACCCCACTTCCATACTGGCCAAAGATGATAAAGAGAAAAAGGTAGACCAAAAAGTATAGAGAGGTATGATAGGATCTCTCCTATATCTGACTGTGTCTAGTCCCAATATTATGTTCAGTGTATGTTTGTGTGCTAGATTTTAATATGATCCTAGAGAATCTCACTTATCAGCAGTTAAGAGAATATTTAGATATTTAAAAGGTACTACTAATCTTGGTTTGTGCTTTAAGAAAAATGAAGAGTACATATTAGTTGGTTTTTGTGATATTGACTATGCTGGAGATAGAATTGAAAGAAACAGTACCGGTGGAGGATGCCACTTCATTGGAGCAAACCTTGTCTCGTGGTCAAGCAAAAGACAAAGTACCATTGCCTTATCAACTGCTGAAGCTGAGTATATTTCAGCTGCAAGTTACTGGTCACAACTTCTATGGATCAAACATCAATTGGAGGACTACAATGTGTTTGTAACTAGTATTCCACTTATGTGTGATGATACTGTTGCAATAAATCTATCTAAGAATCCAATTTTGCATTCTAGAGCTAAGCACATAGAGATTAAACATCATTTTATTAGGGAGGACAGGTTTATCTTTATTAGGAAGCATCTGAATATGTTATGTGTGGATTGATATAAGCATCCAGACCTAAGAATGTTGTTCTGATAAATATACATCTAGAGGTTTTTTCCGTCCAATGCATGTTAAAAATTTTGCGTCCAGAGCATGATAAAACTTATTTGCGTCTATCGCATATTCAACTGCGCGTCTACTGCATAATGCGTCTACTACTTTTGCTTGCCGCGTCCATTGCATGTTAATATGCACGTCCATACTTGCTTATGCTTGAACGCGTCTATGCATATATTTGTTAAATGAATTTATTTTGTCTTATAGACATACTTGTCTAGTATATTCTTTTTGCCGAGTCAGTAACTTCCATCAATCCCATCAACACCTTTTTATAGTTTCAAAATACCAACACTGTTTTATTCTTTATGACATGTCTTATCAATTTCTTTTAATTAATTTCCAAAAGAAAAACCTTTGAAATTCAAAACATTTTAAGTAAGTTTCTTTCCCTCTGAAAAACCTTTCGCTACCCATCTTCCCTAACAACTATATCTCCCAAACTCTCAAGCTCTCCGTTTCCCCTGTCTCTGAACCCTAACCTTCAAACCTCAAAAATGGCTTCAACTTCAATCCCTGTCCATTCCTACATCACTGATACTCTGAACATGGCGGTTGAACACCATTTCAATTTCATAATTCTAGAAGAGTATAACTTGGATGTTAGCAAGCACATAAATGTTGCTGGATGGGATGATATGTTCTTAGAGAAAGTCTCTATCTACCCAATCTCATTAGGAACTTCTGGAGGAAACCTACAATCACTAAAACTGCGATTATTGGTTTTGTGTTGGGAAAGAAGGTGATTGTCTCTGAAAAGACCATTTCTGATGCTATTGCATGTGCCCAAGAGGGCTTGGTGATTTCTAACACTTGGGAGGAAGACCTAGATGGTTCTGAGACCATTGTTGTTACCCTAATGAAGGAAAACACTGTAAGAACTCACTCCTGGAAGTCTGCTAAAATGAAGGATGAAATCAGAATCCTCCATCAGATTCTGAACAAGACTGTCCTACATAAGACTAGCTCCAAGGACAACCTCCCTGCTCTTCATAAATTCTACCTGTACAATCTCTTATGGGAAACCGAAATCAACCTTCCTTGGATTCTGTTTGAAAGATTCAAACATGCAATGCAAAATAGAAGGAATCTCTCTGCCATTCCCTACACTCATCTTCTGTCAAAAATCTTCAGGCATCAAGGTGTTTATGATGTCCTTGCTGCTATGTCTGAGGAAGAGCATAAAAAGATTCTAACTGAGAAAGGTATGTCAGCTGCTATTTTGGGAGAAGCAATCTCCCAGGCATGCAACTGAGTACTTACAAGTAAATTGCTCTGGCCAAGGCAGAAGAAGTAATGAAGATCAAGGAAGAAATGATTGAGGCCAACCATGCTGAAGTCTTAGGTATGAAAAGTGGAACTAGGCAGAAGACCACTGCAGCAAGGAAACCTACCCCCTAGAGGCCAGCTGGTGGCATTGTAATTTGTGAACCTACTGCTGCTCCTGCTCAGAAAAGGCAAACAAGAATCATCCTCTCACACAATGAGGATGAGGAAGCTCATGAGGACAGAGTTCCTATCAGTACCATCCTGAAAAAGCAGAAGACTTCTACTGATACTGCTGTTGTCGCTGCTGCTGAGGCCTTTATGCCTGTTTCAACTCAGACCAGAAGGCAACCAGCTAGGAAAGCTAAGGCCACTGAGGTAACTCTACCTGCTAATGACCCTGTTCAATTAGCAGTAGATGCCCAAGTGTCTAGTCTTGAGTCTTTGACTGTTAGTTCTGAAAATAGGAATATTGTTGATGATGTCTACATTCCATCCCTACCTTCACCACAAACAAATTCCTCACCAGGTCAACCACAAACAGCCTCACCCACAAGGCCAACATTCCAACCTATCATCCCTACCAATGACCCCTGGTTCAACCAATCAGATAATGGAATTATACTAGGAGCCCCATTTCCCAAAAATAGAAAAACCAGATTCCCCTACAGTCAACCCTTTGTTTACTATGATGACCAAGTTGAAAACTGGGCCAAGTTAAAAAGAGATTGGAAGATCTTGTATCACAAACATGAACCTGAACCTGTCTCTACCAGACCTTTCTATCCCCTGCCTGAGTATGACTATGAACCTGAAATTGTCATCTGCACCTGGCATTCACCTCACCCTGACATTCCCACCGACCTTCCACCATCCAAACTGTACAATCACCTTGGACCACTCATTACTCACCTACCCCTAAAGAATTTCCCTCCCAGAAAAATATATCCAAACCTAGTAACATTTCCACCCTTCAAGCCCTTCACTGAAGAAAGTGAGAGACACATCATCTCTGATTGGCACACAGGCCCTACAAAGAAGGATCTCACCAATGTGATCTACAAAAGATCCAGATCATTCAGGCACATTCCATTCATCATGGATAGAAACACCAAGTGCCTTCAGACATCCTAGCACCTACGGCAGAGCCGCTGACTTTGTTGATACATTGATGTATGAGATACTGAAGTGCGAGTTTAGCCACTTTAGAATTGACAGAGCTGCAAACTCTGTCCCTCTAACCTGGCTAAGAAATAATGAGGAATCCAAGATTTGGATCAGGCCATACATGATCTGTCCTAGGCTACCCATGATTGATCTCAATAAATACAAGGACAAGAAGAAACAGAGAAACACTGGCAAGATGCCTTCTCCCGACAGCTGCATAATCAATCCAACAACAATCAATCTCACTGACCAAAATGTGACTGATTACTGGTTGACTCAACCAACTGAAGATATTCAAGAGGATGTTGCTGTGGACATTTGGAGGACTCACATGGTGGCATGTGCACAGGAAGCTTCCTCCTCTGGACTAACTGTTGAAGAAAAGAAATTTATTCCTAAAGTTAGATGGAAGTGTGGCCTTGCTTATTGCAGATTCCTTATCTATAAGGACATCATTGGCATTCCTATCATAAGTCCTATTTTTGAAGAGGACCCTATCCATTGGGGAAAGGAGTTACCTCCACCAGTGCTGCAATATGCTGCTTCACCTCCATCCTCTCCACCATCAGAACACACAGAAGAAGAAATCATCATTGAGGACATGGCAGTTGAAGAAGTGAAGTCTGATCCTCAAGTAAAAATGATTCAACCTGCAACTGAGGTTGAAGAAGTTGATGAGTCCATTCCTAGACAAAACACTTATAAGAAGCATTCTTCTTAACCACTGGCTTTAACTGTCATTCATCCAACAGAGCAACCTCAGACTTCAAGAGCTTTAGATACTGTTCCAAGTCAAGCCTATGCTCAGGATAGTGCTGAAAGCTCAACACCCTCACTCTCACTGCCTCCAAACTTTGAAGAAATTATTGGCAGAATTATAGATGAAAAAGTAGAGAGTAAGGTCAAAGAACAAGTGAAAGAGCAGGTAGATGAAGCCTTGGTTCCAACAAACATCATGATGAACCAGATGATGAACATCATGCTTCAATTCCAACAGAGTCAAAACCTACCAACTCAGATTGCTCCTCTGATAAGCCTCTGGCTTATCTAGTTTTTTAACTAGTAAGACGGTGGTTTACGTGCTAATTAGTCGAGTTCAATCTCGTTTTCGCCCAAATTTGCCTTGTTTTGTTCCTAAGTTGGACTTTGACTCGTTTTGCGTCTTTTGTGTAGGTTTTAGCTTCTTTTGGATAGAATTACGCTTGTGGTTGCTTGTGTTGTTTTCAGGTCAATAAGTGAAGCTCTGAGAATTGAGGAAAGTCAAGAAATAGTGGAGATTGCCATTCTGGAGATTCTCGCCCCGCGAGAGGAAGCTCGCCCCGCGAGAGTTTGAAGACCCGGGAAGACAGAGACCATCACGGTCGTGACCTAAAATCCACACAAGTCAAAGACCATCACGGCCTAGCCGTGATTCACATCACGGGCCGTGAAAAGAAGGTTCACGTCGCGAGACGTCCTTCGCGTCGCGAGTGTTTGAACTCCGAAAAGTGCCGGAGAGGCAGAGACCATCACGGCGTAGCCGTGATTCATATCACGGGCGTGACAAGAAGACTCGCGTCGCGAGACATCCTCGCGTCGCAGGTGTAAATTCGAAGTGCACCGAGAAACAGAAGCCGTCACGGCCTAGCCGTGATGATCATCACGGCCGTGACGCGTGGCCTCCCTATAAATACAGCGGATCAGAACAGAAAAAGAGGACTTTTTGGATCAGAACTGATTGTAGATATTTTGTAATCCTTATTCTGGGGCTGCGTCTCCTCTTCTCTTCTCTTAATTCTTAGTCTTAGGATGATTTCCGATTGTACGTGCGTCGTTGTTACGGACATGAGGAACTAATCCCCTTGTCTAAGGGATCGATGAAGCCACCCATGGCGGCATAGTATTCATGTGATGTAATTCTCTCTCTCTTAATTCAATTATTGTTTTCCAATTCTGATTTCATTGTGTTGGTTATATGCTTGCGTGATCAACTAGTTAAATGTGTATGAGGCCGAGAGGCGATTCTCGTTTTAGAACTTGAATTGGGAACATCGATCGAGTGTTGCACGAGAGTGAATAGGAGATCGATGCAACTCTTAGGGAACAAGAATTAATAGAATTCGAGATTAGGGTTAAGAGACCTAGTAAGTAATTAACTCAAATCATCGAATATGTCCTATTGAGCATGACAGTGGATATAGGAGAATTTAGGGGTCCCGTTGACATTAAAATTGAACCGGGAGAACAATCACACTTTCATCAAACCTAACTTTAACAATTTTATCACCATACTTTAAATATTTTATTTGAATTGTGAGCCTAGTTTCTCTCCAACCACTTTCTCTACTTAACCAACTTATCGGATTTCTCGCGAAATTAGTCGAATTGGTAACCCAATCCTTGTGTTCGACCTCGGTAGACTCTTACCGTGTTTTATTACTTGCGACGACCCGGTACACTTGCCGGTGTCACAACATCCTCCTCCACCAAATCCAAATCCTCCTCCTCCACCTCCACCTCCACCTCCACCCTCTTCTTAGGCTTTTCCTTTATTGTTTCCCATACTGACAACGATGGCCCACTCCTTTACCTTTTTGTCTGATGACAAAAAAGGGGGAGAAGGAAAGAGAATTAAATTTAATATGAAAAGTCAGTTTTTGAAAAGTATATACTTGTCTTCATATGCATGTCTCCTTCTGTTTATACTTTAACATGATTTCCTATGATAATATAAATATTGTTCTGATATATCTATCTAGATTGCTCTAATACTGTATAGCTCTGATACTGTTTGATATGATATACTTTCAATTGCTCTGAAATTTGTTTAAAGTTGATAAAGAATTTAAAAGGTCTAATACTATACTTAACTGATAAGTAGTTGCACTGATCTGATAAGTTATTACATGTGCTGCTGAATTTCTATCTTATGCTTTTCCTGATTAAAAGTTTGAATGCTTTGTCTTAGGGGAAGCTTTGTAAGCTCTCTTAGACTTTGCTACTCAAATTTAATTAGCTTTTGTCATCAGCAAAAAGGAGGAGATTGTTGGAACCAAAGTGGTTTTGGATTAAATAATCTCTATGTTCTGATGTTAACAAAAGGATTAAATTTGCTTGACAAAGTGTTAGTTGAAATCTAATATGTGCTATTTAGTTATGCAGGAACACTTAAAATTATAAGGCATGAAAACTTAGAATAAGTTTTCATATGTATCTGCTTGGACTCATAAAGAGAAATGCACGTCCACCCGTATAGACGGGCTACTCAATGTTTTGGTAAAGTTATTTATTTATTTAATTGAGTAGACCGATTTCTTTAAGTAGACGAGGCACTAAATGTTTACTAGACGGATTTTAAGTTTAAAATCAAATAGACTAGTTTTAACTTGCCACGTCAGTAGACGAGTTCATTGATCGAATATATGAACTCTAATTGCCACGTCACTAGACGGAGATCAAGATAACTCACTGAGATATAGCAAGTCCAAAGACTTGATAGTAGACGGGAGAATATGCCACGTCAGTGGATGAGTTAAATGAAAAAGTGAATAGACTTGGTTCTTACACATAACTGTGTGGACGGAGATTTTTGAATAGACGAGCTTCTATCTCTTATGTATATGTTATTCTAAAAATGAATAAATGCAATCTGACCGACAATGAATTTATTTCAAATGATTGATATTTAATTCAATACAATATTTGTTCTTTCCATTTTTTTATCCGATTAATGCTTTGTTTCCTTGTGAGAAAATCATAGTACCATCGAGGAAATACAAAAAGCAAATAGTACAATGAGGAAATGAAAAGTGACTTGTACGACTTCTTCTTTACTGCTGGAAAAAGCTGGATTGTACACAAAGGAGGAAAGAAAGTTTTCAAGGTACAAATTGCTCAGAAACAATGACCCTCTATTTTGTGCAAATGTGATAACAAATAGTATATTTCGCAAAGGCCACAATCAAGCTATCAGTCACAACGGATATCATGCATTCAATGCTATCTCTAAACGGGACTATTCAAAATAACCCTTGAAGAAATACAAGTGAAGAAGAATGTCACTATAAATAGAAGACCTCAAGTTCTGAAGAACAACTTTTGCCAATCGATAATCACTCATTCTAATATTCTTTCAAGAGCAAGAGTCTGTATTCTTTAGTTTCAATATTGTTGTAATATTCAACTGATCTTAAACTTTTGTATCCTCACACATAGTGAGTTAAGAAGATCATAAGTTAAATCTCTTTGTTAGAGTTAGAGTTAGAGCCTGAAGAGGCTTGGTAAGAAAGAAATACTTGTAGCCTAGAGAGGTGTTTAATACTTGGTTGTAATCTATTTGAAAAATAGTGGAGAAAAACCTTCAAGTAGAAGGGACTGGACGTAGCTCTTGGTTGGAATGGAGTGAACCAAGATAAAACATCTTGTGTGAATCTTCTTACCCTAAACTCTTACAGCTTTATTTGTTTATACTGACTATGGGGATTTGATATTGCTTTTATTAAGTTTCAAAAGTTGCTTTTCAGTGTGTACATCTATTTTAAACATCCTTGTGTGAGAAAATCATTTTGAAAAAGGTTATTTGCGAAAATTATTAATAAACACAATTCAACCCCCCTTCTTGTGTTTGTCTGTGTCAACTTCAGAGTGAAGTTGACACAGGCAAACACAAGAAGTGGGGTTAAATTGTGTTTGTTAATAATTTTTGAAAACAACCTTTTTCAAAACTTATTTTCTCACACTAGGAATATAAATCAGATGCACATACATCGAAAATGATCTTTTAAAATATTAACAAAATAAAGTTCAAATCCCCACAGTTAATATAAACAAATAAAATTGTAAGGGATAAGGGATAAGAAGATTCACGCAGATGTTTTATCCTGGTTCACTCTCTTCCAACCAAGAGCTACATCCAGTCCCTTCTACTTGAAGGTTTTCTGGACTATTTCACCAAATAGATTGCAACAAGTATTCAACACCTCTCTAGGCTACAAGTACTCCTTTCTTACCAAACCTCTTCAGGCTCTAACTCTAACAAAGAGATTATTTACTTTTGATCTTCTAACTAACTATGTGTGAGGATATAAAATTTTAAGATCAGTTGAATATTACAATAATATTCAAGCTAAGGTATTACAGACTTCTGCTTTTTAAAGAAAGAATAGCACAGATTCAACTTGCAAGGATTTTGGCTAGCAAAAGCTCAACTTGTAAAAGTTGTTCTTCAGAGGTTGAGGTCTTATATTTATAGTGACCTTCTTCTTCACTTGAAAAACTTCAACGGTTATTTTTAATATACCCGTTTAGAGACAGCATTAAATACATAATATTCGTTGTGACTGATAGCTTGGTCGTGGCCATTGTGAAATGTACTATTGGTTATCACTTTTGCACGATATGGAATGGTACACTTCTGAGCAATTTGAACTTGAAAAACCGTCTTTCCTCCTCTGTGCAAATTCTAGCTATTCCAGTGATAAAGGTGATAGGGTAGCGAGCATTTTGTATTTCCTCATTGTACTATGTTGATTTTTGTATTTCCATGATGGAACTATGTTTCTCTCACAAGGAAACAAAGCATTAAAACAGATAAAACAAATAGGAAGGACCAACATTCATTTGAAATAAATATCAATCATTTGAAATAAACATTTCTATGTGGAATGGGTAGCATTTACTTAGTTGGACGGAGCATATTAAGACTAATAACAAAGATCTTGTCTACTTAAGATCTGCGTATACACACTCATGGGTAAGATCAAGTCTTATGGACTTTCATTTTTCTTATCGTTCGTCTGCTGACGTGACAAATTCTCTCATCTATCATTAAGTCTTTGGACTTGCTATATTTCAATGAGTTATTTTTTATCTCGTCTGCTGACGTGGCAATTAAGCTTGTCTACTTATTGAAACTAAAATTCCCGTCTACTTAGAACATTTTATTTTGCCGTCTACTGAAATATATTAAATAAATAAAATTACAAAGGTTTTGAGCAGCTCGTCCATAAGAATGGACGCTGATTCACTTTCTCAGTCCAAGCAGATATAAGGAACCTTATTCAAGGTTTCCAAAACTTATATAATTTTAACATTCCTGCAAGACTAGATAGAGCATGTTAGATCTCAACAAAAACTTTGCAAAGCAAATTTAATTCTTTTTGTTAACATCAAAACATAGAGACTATTAATCCAAATCACTTTGGTTCCAACAATCTCCCCCTTTTTTATGATGACAAAAACTAATTAAATTTGAGTGAACAAAGTCTAAGAAAGCTTACAAAGCTCCCCCTAAGACAAGGCATTCAAATTTAACAGGAATAAACACTAGTGGAAAATATACATTAGACGGTAAAGGTTTACGTAAGTTAACCAAAAGCTAGATGTTAAAAAGGGGACGGTGACAGTTTTGTAAATATCAGACTTCATTAATTCAATTTTAACGTCAGTTGTTGTAAGGACTGGCGGTAAAAGTGAAGTGACTCACTTTTAACATCAGTACAATAAACAACTGACGTTAACAGTGAACATTTTAACGTCAGTTCTTTATCGAACTGACGTTAAAGGTTATTTTAATAATTTTTTTATCTAGTATACGTACCCTTCCGCATTGCCTTCCTCAAAGTTTCAGTTTCACAATTGCTTTGATGTTTTGTGTTTCTGTTTTGAAAACTAAAATATATGTGCGAAGTATAAGTTGAATCAATAACCCAAACCGGATCTCATTCATGAAGTGTAATCTGACGATCTGAGAAGATTGAAAGGGTTTAAAATCCTATAAAAAGTTACATTGAAAGGGTTTAAAATCCTAAACATTTGTTGAGGCTTCGTTCCCTTCACGGGTGAGCAAGAGAGGAGAGTCGAGCGACTGAGTTTTCCAGAATTCAATGAGGAGGTTGTGTGGCAAAGCATAAGGCCACTTTTGGAACCCCTTATCACACCCGAAACATTAAAGCTACATCCCATCAGAGAGTTTTATGAAATATGCCAAAGGGAAAACTATACTCCGAATGTGACCATGTCTAGCAGTGATGGTGTTACTCATGTTGGAATCGAGGTACATGCTGATAATGTGGTCATTCATAAGCTGAGGTTTTGGAACTGTAGCAGCCGATTCTCCGGAAGGATGATAAGGTGAGCAACTCACATTATGTGATTTACAGAAACTTATCACCCATGTTATGTGATTTACACAACCTCGGAAGTTGTTTGACCATTAAGACAAAGATCTTTGAGTCTAGGAATAGGAAGAAAGAGTGATGAAGTTAATCTCCATGGCAGAGCCATATTGTGAAGCAGAAAAATAAAATCGAAGGAAGCTATTTATTGGAGCAGAGGATGAAGTTACTAGGCGTGGTAAGTTGCTAAAAAATTAAGTTGATCATTAAGAGGATCAGGTTCCAAGGTGAATGGGTAAGTAGCACAGTAGTCAAAGGAATAAATGTTTTTGCAGAAACTTGTATACCTTTAACGTCAGTTGTTTAATACAACTGACGTTAAAAGTGTTTTGAAAATAAAAAATATTTATTTTTAACGTCAATTTTTTATACAACTGACGTTAAAAGTGTGATTTTTACTTCAGTTAAATAAATAGCTGACGTAAATAATCCTATATCCCTATCTGAAATCCCCTGTTGTCACTCCTAACACAGGTCACTCCATATATATAGTGCAGTTTATTTCTAAACTTTTTTTTATACAAGTTTATTTTTAATCTTTATTAATTAGCTTGAATTAGTAAACAAATTCTTGTGCAAATTAAAATAAATAAACACTTAACATAAAAACAAGTTATATGTATAATCAAATCGTATCTCATTGAAGCGATTCATAAGTTACAATTAAACGATTAAAAGATAAAAAAATTCTGCAACATAGCCCTAAAATATAAAAAAGTTTTGCTTCAACATCATTTTCTTCTCAATCCTGTCCTCAGAAACTCCAATGGATGCATCTCCTCCCTCACTTGAATTCCATGATGCAAAAGTGAATCCACATTGAAATAGATCTTTGCATCTTCTCCTTCACTGGAATTCCTTGATGCATCATCTTGAATCCACAGTCACTTGCTTCCAAAGCAAAGTGAAAGGGATGACGGGGATGAAATAAAGTGAGGGAATCACATTATGTGATTTACCCAACCTTACCATCCTTGTTATGTGATTTACTCAACCTCAGAAGTTTTTTTACCATTAAGACAGAGACCTTTAAGTCTAGGAATATGAAGAAATGACAACACCTCAAATATGATAGAGGCATATTGTGAAGGAAAAAGCACGAAATATAGAGGAAAAGAGGGGGGTGTAATACAGATCGACTGATATAGAAGAATATGGTTCTTTATATAGAGAAGAGAGACTACCTGAATTTCTTGAAAACTGATCTAAAAACTTAATGCTCATTAAGAGGATTAGGTTACAAGGTGAATGGGTAATTAGCACAGTAGTCAAAGGAATGAATGTTTTTTGCAGAAACTAATAAACTTTTAACGTCAGTTGTTTAATACAACTGACGTTAAAAGTGTTAATATTTATTTTTAACGTCAAGTTTTTTAAACAACTGACGTTAAAAGTGTGATTTTCAGTTTAATAACTAGCTGACGTAAATAATCCTATATCCTATATAGAGAAGAGAGACTGATTTTCTTGAAAACTGATCTATAAACTTAATGCTCAGGGGTAGGTAGCACAGTAGTCAAAGGAATTATTGTTTTTGCAGAACACTTTTAACGTCAGTTGTCTTCAACAGCGGACGTAAAATGTTGTTTTATTTTGATTATAACGTTTACACCCGCGTCATTTAACGTCAGTTTTTACAAACAACTGACGTAAAATGTTGTTTTATTTTGATTATAACGTTTACACCCGCGCGCCTTCTGCACTTCGCTCTGTATGTCTCTTTTCTCTTTTCATCACGCTCAACCCTCACTCTCACTCTCACTCTGCCCTAATCGCGAGCTCATCTCCACCGCAAGCACCGCGAGGGCTTCTTCGCCACCACCGTGAGGTACACTCTTAACCCCTAACTCTGTCTTTCCCGCTCATTCTTTGCAATAACTTGACATCTCTCTTTCCCCTTCCCGCGCACTAACTCTCCTCATCCCTCTGCTCTCAGTAACCACATCGAACGTTGGCCACCACTCGAGCTCCCCCACCACCACCACGCGAGCGCCTATTTCTGGTGAGTCTTTAGGGCACATTTTTTTATTTTTGGTTTTGAGTGTATGTTGAAACTGTAGTCTCAGTAGTTGAAACTTGAAACTTTGAGTTTGAGTTGTTTGGAATGTCTCTATTTTTGGTTTTAAGTGTATGTTGAAACTGTAGTCTCAGTAGTTGAAACTTGAAACCGTGAGTTTGAGTTGTTTGGAATGTCTCTATTTTTGGTTTTGAGTGCATGTTGCTCTGCTGGTTGATCTGTCACAACCGTGATGCTCATCACGGCTAGGCCGTGATCAGTTCTGCATGTGAGGGTCTGGTTCAGTTGGAACGTTACGGCCGTGATGGACATCACTGCCAGGCCATGACCAGTGCTTGGCAATCTTCAAAAACTATAGTTTTCAATCTCCCGTATTGTCCTTATATTGGATAGATGTTTTGTATATCTACAGGACCTATCTAGTTATTTTTATTTATACTTCTGTATTTATTTTGAGTTATAACCTATGTTAATACATATATATTGTTTCTGAACAGGCATACATATGGATCAATCGGATAGCCCACATGCACGGGAGGAGGACTTTGTGGGGCTACCGAGACCCGATCACGTCTACGCCTGATTCTAGTGTAAGTTTACATTTTATATACTATCTTTAGTCCTTCTTTTTAATGTAAGTTTATAATGTTACAACCCTCTATTTTATCATTTTTTTGTCCATACAGACATCACAGGCTCATAGGAAACGGGGTAGAGGAGCCACCTAGTTGAAGAAACTAGAGAAGGACAGGCAAAGTGGACAGAAGCTTGAGGTGTCCTTCGATGCTAATCTAAATGCCCAAGGACCCCGTGCTAAAGAATTTAATAAGTTGGTGTTTCTACAAGCGAAGCAGCACGTAAGAATCAACTACAACCACTGGAATGACGTTCCACAGAACGTTAAGGATCAGATTTGGGAGGCTATCACGGTATTTTACCTTTACATTCATTTGATTTACATTATTAGATAATTATCCGAGTTATAATCCATCCAGTTGTTATGTATTTAATGTGTGGGTAGCTTGGATTGTGCCAAATGACGAGGATCATCGTCATAAATGTATGAAAATGGCATCAAAGCGTTGGAATGGGTTCAAGCATGATCTTACCAGGTACTATGTAACTGGGAAGAAGCGACTTGATAAAATGTTCTCGGATTATCCCTGGATTGATCAGGATACTTGGGATATGTTTGCCAGGAGTCGACAGGATGGAGAATTTCAGGTTAGTTGATTAAGTTAATTTTGTATGCTTCTTATAGATCATTTAACTGTATTTAATTATGTGTTTTTGTTTGAATAGGCTAAGGCAAATAAGGGTCGGCAGAATCAGGCGAAGAACGTCCACCACCACACCATGTCTCAGGGTGGGTACCAGACTCGGATCCAGCAGATGATGGCGGATAGGCTGAGGGCGAAGCAAGAAGAGCACTCTGCTAGGATTGAAATAGGAGAGGTGCCTGAGGGCACACCATTAAGTCCTCCATCGGACATCAACCGCGAGGATGTCTGGTTAGTCGGCCGCATGACAAAGACGGGATCTTTTAAAGTTGATGCCACTCGTGAAGTGGCAGATGAGATTGTAAGTAAATAATTAACTTGATTTCAATTGATATTTGTATAGATATTTGCAACACTTTTCACTTGGACGTTTTTTCATTTTTTCATTGTAGATGGATCTTAAAGCACAATCCTCCCAGGGCTCATTCGTCCCTTCTGGACAGCGGGACGTCTTGATGACTGCTTTAGGCAAGAAAGACCATCCTGGTCGGGTTCTTGGTATTCCCAGGAATGTGACCATCAAAGAATATTATGGCAAGTCTACTTCACGAAAGCGGGTGGTCGATGAAGCATCAATTTTGGCTGACATTACTCAGCACCTCATGTCCAACCTATCTATTACAACACATCTGATGCAAAGCTTAATATCCAACCCAGAATTCAAGCAGGCGTTTGCCAAAGAGCTTTACTCCGTCGGTACATCCCAGGACATCGCAGGGCATGCCAACCCTTCACATGTGAGCACAAAAGAGAGTTATAGTAGGGCACATGTGGAGGACGATGAGTTGGCAGCTAGGGAGCGGGAGTTCGAAGTCCAACGCCATGAGCATGAGTTGGAAATGAAAAGGCGTGAGCTTGAGTTGGACTCCAAACGACGTGAGCTCGAAATGTTAACAAAGGTATGTATTCATTATTAATGTCCAAATTAGTCAAATAATTACTTGTGTTTTTTTTAATTATCAACAACTTATCTATTTTATTTTTCCTAAACTGAAGGCCAAGTCGACGTCGGTGTCGCTGTCACCTATCACTCGTTTGTTCTCACTTGGTGAGGATTATGCGTTTGATATTTTTGAATGTCCATTGGAGCACGATGGATGGGTGGCACGCCCAGATCAACGGAGGATATTTTCCTTCTGTGGTGACGATCTCGGGAACGCCTGCAGAAATAACGTCTGGATGGCCAGCGATGTTTTGAGTCTCTGGTGCACGTAAGTTAATTTTGATTTTATAACTTATTTATTTTTGGTATTTTTCCATTTAATAATTTTTTTTAATTTCAATATATATATTATGTAATTGACATCCACACCTTTTCATATCTTAGGTATCTCCATCGTCTTCAGCTTGATAAAGGCGTTGCATCAGTTTACGGCTTCTTAGATCCGTCAATCCTTCTGTCCGATTTCTTTGCTGGCGATGCATTGAGTAAATACTTAGGGAACTTGTTGGGAGACAATCCGAAAGAATTATATCTGGCTCCCTACTGTATGAAAAGCCATTGGCAGTTGTTCGTACTTCACCCGTCTAGGCACACTGTCATATTCTTTTATTCTCTCCACCAACAGCCGCCACAGGTGGTGTTGGAAGCTGTAAATAAGTACGTAACTAATCTTAAATTTAATTTAAGTTTTAATATCAGTTGTTTTTAGTTTATTACACACATGATATATGAATTTGTTAATTGATCGACATGATTATTTCTTTATGATAGCGCGCTGAAGGCGAATAGCATAAGTTGCGCCAACGGGAGAAATAGGACTTCTAAGGCTTAAGCAAATCCTGTATGGAACATCCTCAAGGTTTGGTAGTTTATTTATCAAATAATTAATATTATAATTACTAATTTATATGTATATTCAACTGACGTTGAAATTAATTTTGTTGGTAGTCTCGATTTCAAATTGACGGGTGGTCGTGCGGCTATTATGTGATGCTTCATATGCTGAACATAGTCTCCGCATCTATTACGGATGGATGGAATAAGGTAATATTTAAACAACTTGTTAAATTATATATTATAGTTTTGAAGATGACTTGCATTGATGTTATTGTTATTATTTGAACGTGTGTAGGCATTTAACGACCAATCGCCTATTAAAGAAGACGAGTTAAGAGACTTGAGGATGGGCTTCGCTGAATTCTTCTTCAAGTATGCGGCTGAAAAAGGAATTGACAAGATACCTCCGCACTACTTAGATGAATAGTTTTTTTGTTAGACTTTATAAACTAATTAATAACATGTATATATATATCCTTAGATTGGTAGTTTTGTTTTTAGACATTGGAGACTAAAATTTATATATATATATATATATATATATAATATATATATATATATATATATATATACTTGTAGATAGTTATGTTTTTCCTATACATGGGTTTTGGTTTTAAGTCCCCCCATTGTTCCATTTTTCCTTTGCAATTCTGTAATGTGTGTGATATTACGTATGTTTGGGATATTTACCGAGTGCGAGAGATAGATAATGAGGGGAGTGATATTTTAAAACTGAATTTAAAAAAAAAATCTATTAACGTCAGTTGTATCAAACAACTGACGTTAATAGTATTTTATAAAATATACAGTACACTATAACGTCAGTTGTAATAAACAACTGACGTTAAAATTAAAACCTTTAACGTTAGTTCTTTATAAAAACTGACGTTAGTTTTAACAAAATTAACGTCAGTTGTGTTAAACAACTGACGTTAATAGTTTTATATTTAACGTCAGTTCTCAACTGACGTTAAAATATTAACTATTAACGTCAGCTGTATTTACGTCAGTCAGTATTCTGACGTAAAAAATCAATTTTAACTAACGTAAAAAGCACTTATTGCACTAGTGAAAATATAAGACATAAACTCAGCAGCACATATCAGATATAACTTATCAGGTTAGTCCAAGAACTTGTCAGTCAAAAGATAGTATCAGAGCATATAAAGTGTATAATATGTCAAAGTATAAACAAACATGATCATGCATATCCAGACAAACATATACATTCAAAAACTGACTTTATAAATTTAATTCTCTTATCCTTTCTCCCCCTTTTTTGTCATCAGACAAAAAGGTAAAAGGTGTGGACCATCATTGTCAGTAGAGAAACAACAAAAGAAAGGCCTAAGAAGTGGGTGGAGGAGGATGAGGAGGATTTGGATTTGGGTTTGGTGGAGGGACAGGAATTTGAGTAGGCAGATTTCGACTCTGTTGAAAACTCAGCATGATGTTCATCATCCTGTTCATCATGAGATTTGTTGGAGCTGAGGCTTCTGCAACTTCTGCTTTAACTTTCTCCTTTAGTACAACCTTTACCTTTGCATCTACTATCCTTCCAATCGTCTCTTCAAAATTTGGTGGCAAGGAGGGTCTTGAAATTTTAGCACTGTCTTGAGCGTATGCTTGACTTGGAACAGTGTCTAAAGCTTTGGAAGTCTGAGGTTACTCTGTTGGATGAATGACATTCAGGGCCAGTGGTTGAGAAAAGAGTTTCTCAGAAGTGCTTGGTCTAGGAACAGGCTCAGCAACTTCCTCAACCTCAGGAACTGGTTGAACTGATTCAATCTCTATAGCAAGGTCTTCAACTATGATTTCCTCATCAGTGTGCTCTGAAAGTGGGGATTGTGGGGGTGAGCCAACATAATCAAGAACAGGTGAATGCAGCTCTTTGGCCCAGTGGACTGGATCTTCTTCATAAACAGGACTGGTGAAAGGAAGTCCCAAGATGTCCTTGTAGATTAAGAATCTGCAGTTTGAGAGTCCACATTTGCCTCTAACATTTGGAATGAGTTTTTTCTCTTCCATGCTCAGACCAGAAGAGGAGGCTTCTTTTGCACATTCCACCATATGAGTCCTCCAGATGTCAACAGCCACATCTTCTTGAATATCTTCAACTGGATGTGCTAACCAATAGTCTATGACATTCTGATTAGTGAGATTGACAGCTTCAGGATTGATCTTGCAAGAATCTTAGAATGGCATCATTCCAGTGTTCCTCTGTTTCTTCTTATCCTTGTCCTTATTCAAATCAATCATCGGAAGCCTTGGATGGAGCATATAGGGATTGATCCCCATTTTTGTATCCTTCAGAGAGTGGATCAGCCATGTAGGAGGTACAAAATTTGCAGCTCTCACAACTCTGAAATGCTCAAACTCTGATTTCAGCATGGCATACATGATGTGATCAATAATATCAACAACTTTTCCATACTCTCTGGGATATCTGAAGGTCTTCCATTTGGTCTTGTTATCCATGATGATTGGAATGTGTCTGAAGGATCTTGACCTCTTGTAGAGAACATTATCCATATTTCTCTTAGCTGGATCCTTGGTCCAGTCAAAGATAATGTGTCTCTCTACACCATCTGTGAATGGTTTGAAATGAGGGTATCTGACAAGGTTAAGATAGATTTTTCTGGGAAGGAATTTCTTTAAAGGTAGATGGGTGATAAGAGGTCCAAGTTGATTGTACAGTTTGGATGGTGGAAGGTCAGTAGGTATATCGGGCGAGGTTGATGCTAGGGATAGATAACAGTTTCAGGTTCAAAATTATACTCAGGCAAGGGATAGAAGGGTCTGGTAGAGACAGGTTTTGGTTCATGTTTGTGGTAGATAATTTTCCAGTTCCTCTTTTCTTTGGCCCAGTTTTCAGTATGGCCATTATAAAGAACAGAAGGGTGTGTGTAAGGGAATTTGGTCTTTTGCTTTTTGGGAAAGGGTGCACCAGGGCTAATTCCATTGTCTGGTTGGTTGAACCAGGGGTCATTTTCAGGAATAATGGGTGGGAATTTTGGTCTTTCTGGTGAGGCTATTTGTGGTTGGTCAAGGTAAGTCATTTGTGGTGAAGGTAGTGTAGGTATATATACATCATCTAAGGTTGGATTCACAGAATAGGCAGGTGCAGAGACATCATCTATTCTATCATCTAAGCTAGTGACTAAGGCATCTACTACTAACTTTACAGGATCATTAGCAGGAAGAGTTACCTCAGAAGTCATAATAGACTTAGTTTTTCTAGGAGGTTGCCTTCTAGTTTGAGTAGGAATTTGAACATTGGCAACACCAGCAACAGCAGCAGTTCTATGTTTCTTCAAAACAGAACTGATGGGGACCCTATCCTCATCATCCTCATCCTCATCCTCATCATGAGATAGGATCAAATTCCTTGTTCTCTTTTGTAAGGGTACAGGTTGAGGAACAGCAAGTGATGGATCCCTGATTACAATTCCAGCAGAAGTATGCCTTCTAGGAATTGGTTTTCTTGCTGTAGTGGTTTTATTTCTGACCATTCTAGTTAGTCCAAGAACTTCTACATTATTCTGCTCAACCATTTCTTCTTTGACCTTCATCATTTCTTCAGTCTTGGCCAAGGCAGCAGCAGTGTAAGTGCTTAGATTCATGTTGGCAATATTTATTTTGCCAAAATCAGCAACAGACATTGGCTTCTCAGTTATTATTCTTGGTTGCTCTTCAGGTGTCCTAGCAGCAATAAAATCATACATTCATAGTGACTTGAAGATCTTTGATAGAAGATGGCAGTAAAGAAGTACAGAGAGCTTCTTCCTATTAACAGCACCACCCCTGAATCTACTAAAGAGAATTATGGGCAAGTTTATCTTAGTCTATGTGATGAGATGACAGAGACAAAACTTGTGCATAGCAGAAAAGTCGTCCTTCGACCCAGTCTTGTATAGAACTACCGTGTTCAGCAACTGATGAAGAATACGGACATGATCCTTAATTTCAACTGATTTCCAGGAATGGGATCTTACGGTGTCTTCTCTCATCAAAAAGGCAGCAATGACTTCTGAACCGCCAAGGTCTGTCTCCCATGATTCAGTAAAGACCACTCCTTCCTGAGCGCGGATGATGGCATCATAAATGGTTTCCTCAGAAACCATTATTCTCTTTCCAAACACAGTTGCGAAGACTTCCCTATCAGAAACTTGAAGACCTCTCCAAAAATCCTTGATCAGATTAGGGAAGATGAAGACTTTATCCATGAAAAGTCCTCCCTAGCTCGCAGTATTTACATTCTTGCAAATGTCCAAGTTGTATTCCTCAATGATAGCAACATTCAGCTTGTCCACATTGAAAGTTGAAGAAGATGCCATTGTTGAGGATTTGAGAGTTAGGGTTTTGGAAGCAGAAAACAGAGAGTTCGAGAGAGAAAGAGAGTTCAAAGAGCGAAAGGTTTCTCGAAGAGAAGAGACTTGCTTAAAAAGGTTTTGAATTTCAAAGGTTTTTCATTTGGAAATAAATCAAAAAGAAAATATTTGACAAGACATGTCATAAAGGATAGAACGGCGTTGGTATTTTGAAACTATAAAAGGGTCTTGATGGGAATTGAAGGAAGTCACTGACTCAGCATTAGAGAATATACCAGATAAATTTGTTTTTAAGACAAAATAAATGCAATTAATAAATGAGAGAATGGACGGGTCCAAGCGAAATGCAATAAAATATAGACGCGACATGCAATGGACACGGCACACAAATACAGCGGACGCGGTATGCAATAGACGCGTACTATAATTATGCAATAGACTTGAAATGCTTTAGACACACATACATCAACAACAAAATTCTCAAGACTGGACGTCTTAATCAATCCACACATAGCATATTAAGATGCTTTCGAATAAAAATAAATATGTCCCCAGCAAGAGGTTTAGTAAAGACATCTGCCCATTGATGGTCAGTATCTACAAATTGAATATTAAAAACACCTTTTCGCATATAATCCCTTATAAAATGATGTTTAATCTCTATATGCTTAGCTCTAGAATACAATATTGGATTCTTAGATAAATTAATTGCAGCGGTATTATCACACGTAAGTGGACTACTACTTACAAACACATTGTAGTCCTCCAACTGATGTTTAATCCCAAGAAGTTGTGAGCAACAAGTAGCAGCTGAAATATACTCAGCTTCAGCAGTTGATAAGGCAATGATACTTTGTCTTTTGCTTGACCATGAGACCAGACTAGCTCCAATGAAGTGACATCCTCTACCGGTACTCTTTCTTTCAATTCTGTCTCCAGCCTAGTCAGCATCACAGAAACCAACTAATATGTAATCTTCATTTTTCTTAAAACACAAACCCAGATTAGTAGTACCTTTCAAATATCTAAATATTCTCTTAACTGCTGATAAGTGAGATTCTCTAGGATCATATTGAAATCGAGCACGTCAGCATACATTGCACATAATGTCAGGTCTAGACGCGGTAAGATATAGAAGAGATCCTATCTTACCTCTATATACCTTTTGGTCTACCTTCTTATCTTTATCATCTTTGTTCAGTATGGACGTGGGGTGCATAGGGGTATTCATTGGCTTGCAATCATCCATTTTGAACTTCTTCAGGAGTTCCCTTGTATACTTAGTTTGATGGATGTACACCTCGTCCATAGTTTGTTTAACTTGAAGTCCGATGAAGAATTTGAGTTCTCCCATCATGCTCATTTCAAACTCTTTCTGCATTAGCTTAGAAAACTCTTTACATAAAGATTCATTAGTAGCACCAAATATAATATCATCCACATATATTTGCACAATTATGAAATTAGATTTAATGGACTTTCTAAACAAGGTTGTATCAACATTTCCTCTAATAAATCTATTTTCCATTAAAAATGAACTTAGCCTATCATACCAAGCTCTAGGTGCTTGTTTAAGGCCATATAAAGCTTTCTTAAGCTTATATACATGTTCAGGTTGTGTTTCAATTTCAAAACCCGGAGGTTGCATTACATATACTTCTTCATCAATAACTCCATTTAGAAAAGCACTCTTAACATCTATTTGAAAAAGCATAATGCTATTATGTGCAGCAAATGAAAGTAAAATCCTAATTGCTTCTAATCTAACAATAGGTGCAAAATTTTCAGTATAATCTATACCTTCTTCTTGAGAGTAACATTGTGCAACAAGTCTTGCTTTATTTCTTACCACCTTACCATTCTCATCAAGCTTGTTTCTATAAACCCATTTTGTTCCAATAACTGATTTATCTTTAGGCAGGGCTACCAGAATCCAAACATCACTTCTTTCAAACTGATTTAACTCTTCTTGCATTGCCAGAATCCAGCCATCGTCCAGTAGAGCCTCGTCTACTATCTTTGGTACCAACTCAGAGACTAGTGCAGAATCTTCCTGCTCTCTGAAAGTTGATTTGGTTCTTAGCTTACCATTGGGGTTTCCAATGATTTGATCTTGTGGATAATAATTTCTGAAGTATCAAGATCTCTGAACAGCATCTTGTTGAGAGGTTGAGGTTTCTGGTTGTTGTGAAGGGTCGTCCATTTGATTATCAACTTTTACTTCTGTTGTATCTCCTGAGATATTTAGATCGAGATCTGCAAAAGCTTCATCTAGCTTTGATAATTTCTTGTCAGGCTGCTTGTCATCAAACTTAACACGAATAGATTCTTCTATTATTAGAGTTCTATATTTATAAACTCTAAAGTCTTTTGAAGATTCAGAATATCCTAACAGTATTCCATTATCTACTTTTGCATCAAACTTATCAAGTTGATCTTTAGTATTCAATATATAACTTTTACAACCAAAAGGATGAAAATATGAAATGTTGGGTTTTCGTCCTTTCCACAATTCATAAGGAGTCTTGTTCAAGATTGGTCTAATGTATATTCTGTTCTGAATGTAACCTGCGATATTAACAGCTTCAGGCCAGAAGTGTCTAGGGATCGAGCTGTCATTGAGCATTGTTCTAACCATCTCTTGAAGAGATCTGTTCTTTCTCTCTACCACACCATTTTGCCGTGGTGTTCTACGTATTGAGAAGTTGTGAAGAATGCCACTTTCTTCATAGAACTTATGGAATAGCTCATTTTCAAACTCTCCCCCATGGTCACTTCTGATTGAAGTGATACACATGCCATTTTCATTTTGTACACGTTTGAAGAATATAGAAAAGACCTTGAAAGACTCAACCTTGTGAGCTAGGAACTTTACCCATGTCCATCTAGTGTAGTCATCTACAATGACTAGACCATATTTCTTACCCCTGACAGAAGCAGTCCTTGTTGGACCAAAGAGATCAAAGTGTAGCAATTCTAGTGGTCTATTGGTACTAAAAACATTCTTAGATTCAAAGGAACCCTTGACTTGTTTTCCCTTTTGACATGCATCACAGAGAGCATCAGATCTGTACTTAAGGTTTGGTAGCCCTCTCACGAGGTTATGCTTATTTAGCTTTGAAATTAACTTCAAGCTTGCATGACCTAGCCTTTTATGCCAAATCCATCTCGCATCTTCAATGGAAACTAGACATGAGACACTTTGATTTGTAAGATCCTCCAAGTCAATCTTATACAGATTGTTTTGCCTCTTAGCAGTGAATAAAAGTGATCCATCATCCTTTTTGACATTACACATGTTCTTATCAAAAGAAACAGCATATCCACTGTCACATAATTGACTTATGCTCAGTAGATTATGTTTTAAACCATTTACCAGAAGAACATTATCAATGGAGGGAAAAGGTTGTTTACCAATTTTACTTATACCAATGATCTTCCCTTTCTGGTTTCCTCCAAATGTAACCCAACCGTCATCTTTATGTCTAAAGTCTTGGAACATACACCTTTCTCCATTCATGTGACGTGAGCACCCACTGTCCAAGTACCAAGATGTTTGTTTCTTTCCTGTTGTTAAGCAAATCTGCAACATGTATTATCTTATCTGTAGGTACCCAAACTGACTTGGATCCTTTCTTGTTAGTGTTCATTGGACGACAATATTTAGCATGCTTACTATGTATGCATCTAGATGTAACATGCCCACTTTTTCCACACACTTTGCAAAAGATGTTGAACGAGCTTGACTTAGTTTTAGCATGTTTATTTTTAGATTTTGAAGCTCTAGGCTGCGCATGTAGTTTTGACTTTTTGTGAGATGCTTCATGGCTCTCCCTGTCATAACCAAGGCCAGATTTATCATAAGGTGACCTAGAGTACCTTAGAATAAGACTGAGCTTATCTGAGCCACCTACAAACTTTGACAGAGTGTCTGTCAAATATGTCACATCATGTTTCAGTTTTGCAACTTCACAAGAAACATCAGGCTCACACTTGAGTTTGTCAGTTAGGCTGACATTCTCTGATTTGAGTTTGTGATTTTCATCTTTGAGGTTTTGTTTCTCCATTCAGACTCTATCATATTCTTTTGATTGTTTTGTAAATTTCTTTTTGAGACTCTTATATTCACGAGATAATATGGACTAGCCATGCAATAATTCATCAAAAGCATTTTGAAGAGTGGACGGGTCAGAGTCCATTACCTCAGCATCAGTGTATTCACTTTTTGATGCAGTGTCTGCCATGAGACAGATATTTGCCTCTTCCTCAGCTTCATCCTCTTCATCAGATGAGTATAGATCCAGATCCTCACAAGTAGCCATTAAACTCTTCTTTTTGAAGAACTTCTTTTTTTCCTTCAGATCAGGGCAATCAGCTTTGAAATGGCCAGGCTTCTTGCATTCAAAGCACAAAGGTGGAGCTTTTTCCTTGGAGTCTGATTTCTCCTTGGAAAACTTCTTCTTGAACTGCTTTCTTCTGAAGCTACCTTTCTTTCTCCACATGTGTTGAATCTTTCTGGAGATGAAAGATAGTTCATCTTAATCTGATCCTTCATCATTGTTTGAAGGTCTAGCATCATCTGACGATTCAGCAGCTTTGAGAACTTTTGATGAACTTGCTTTCTTTGCCTTTAGGGCAATAGACTTTCCTTTTCTGGAGTTGTCTTCTTCATTCAGTTCAAGTTCATGAACCTTGAGAGATCCAAGAAGCTCTTCTAAAGAAAGAGTATTCGGGTTTTTAGCTTCCTGAATAGCAGTAACTTTGGATCTCCATTTCTTGGATAAACTTCTCAGAATCTTTCTAATATGGTCAATATTTTCATAAGTCTTTCCAAGAGATCTGAGACTGTTGGTGATAGTTTGAAATCTTCGAAACATCTAATCTATTATTTCATGATCAGCCATTTTAAACAGTTCATACTGATGAACCAGCATGCTTATCTTTGATTCTTTTACTTGAGATGAACCCTCATGAGCTAAGGCAAGAGTATCCCAGATTTCTTTGGAAGTGTTGAAGCTGTGATCCTTATCATGTTCAGATCTAGTAATAGCACACCTGAGATAATGCTTAGCTTTTAGATTGAGTTGAATTTGATTTTTCTGCTCTTGAGTCCATTGAGCTTTAGGAACAGTAGCTCCAGCTTCATTTCTTAGATCTCTGTAGACGGTTTCAATCAACTCCCAAATATCTACATTCTGTCCATCCAAAAAGGCCATCATCCTCTTCTTCCAGTAGTCATAGTCAGCTCCATCAAAGAGATGAGGTCTGTTGATAGCTTGTCCTTCTGCATCCATGGTTGTTGGATCGTACTCCCTCAGTACTTGTTAGATGCTCAACCCTTTCGAGGCTGAGCTCTGAAACCAACTGAAGTTGACAGAGGCAAACACAAGAAGGGGGGTTGAATTATGTTTGTTAATAATTTTCGAAAACAACCTTTTTTAAAACTTATTTTCTCACACAATGAATATAAATCAGATGCACACACACCGAAAATGAACTTTTAAGAGATTAACAAAATCAAGTTCAAATCCCAACATTTAATATAAACAAATAAAACTGTAAGAGTTAAGGGATAAGAATATTCACGCAGATGTTTTATCCTGGTTCACTCTTTTCCAACCAAGAGCTACGCCCAGTCCCTTCTACTTGAAGGTTTTCTCCACTATTTCACCAAATAGATTACACAAGTATTCAACACCTCTCCAGGCTACAAGTATTCCTTTCTTACCAAGCCTCTTCAGGCTCTAACTCTAACAAAGAGATTGTTTGCTTTTGATCTTATAACTCACTATGTATGAGGATATGAAAGTTTAAGATCAGTTGAATATTGCAACAATATTCAAGCTAAGGTATTACAGACTTTTGCTCTTAAAAGAAAGAATAGCACATATTCAGCTTGCAAGGATTTTGGCTAGCAAAAGCTCAACTTGGAAAAGTTGTTCTTCAGAGGTTGGGGTCTTCTATTTATAGTGACCTTCTTCACTTGAAAAACTTCAACGATTATTTTTAATATACCCGTTTAGAGATAGCATTAAATGCATAATATTCGTTGTGACTGATAGCTTGATCGTGGCCATTGTGAAATGTACTCTTGGTTATCACTTTTGCACGATATGGAATGGTACACCTCTGAGCAATTTTAACTTGAAAAACTATCTTTCCTCCTTTGTGTAAATTCCAGCTATTCCGATGATAAAGGTGACAGGGCACAGAGTGTTTTGCATTTCCTCATTGTACTATGTTGCTTTTTGTATTTCCTTGATGGTACTATGTTTCTCTCACAAGGAAACAAAGCATTAAAACAGATAAAACAAATAGGGAGGACCAACATTCATTTGAAATAAATATCAATCATTTGAAATAAACATTTCTATGTGGTCTGGGTAGCATTTACTTAGTTGGACGGAGCATATTAAGACTAATAACAAAGAGCTCGCCTACTTAAGATCTGCGTATACACGCTCATGGGTAAGATCAAGTCTTATGGACTTGCATTTTTCTTATCGCTCGTCTGCTGACGTGGCATATTCTCTCGTCTATCATCAAGTCTTTGGACTTGCTATATTTCAATGAGTTATTTGTTATCTCGTCTGCCGACGTGGCAATTAAGCTTGTCTACTTATTGAAACTAAAATTCTTGTCTACTTAGAACATTTTATTTTCCCGTCTACTCAAATATATTAAATAAAAGAAATTACCAAGGTTTTGAGCAACTCGTCTATATGAATGGACGTGGATTCACTTTCTCAGTCCAAGCAGATATAAGGAACCTTATTCAAGGTTTCCAAATCTTATGTAATTTTAACATTCCTTCCAGACTAGATAGAGCATGTTAGATCTCAACTAAAACTTTGCCAAGCAAATTTAATTCTTTTTGTTAACGTCAAAACACAGAGACTACTAATCCAAATCACTTTGGTTCCAACATTGAGTAATAAGCATAAGCATTCTTTCCTTCACACTATTATACCGAAGCACCCCCAGTTCATCCCTTCTATCTCTTAGCAACTCCAATTGCCTTATGTAACGCCCTTCGCTACATTAGTGACTCAATAAAAAAAATGTAATAAAATCCTTTAAAACATTTAATAAGGCATAAAAACTCCAATAAAATTTTCACGAATTATATATGTCTGAAAATACCTCAATAATTTAATAATAAACATTGGTAAGATAATCCTTACATAAATAATTTGATTTGTCTCAAAACTCGGGCGTCTACTAATAATAACCAAACCATAAAATAAAATAATATAGTTTCAGCCACAAACGGCTCCTTATTGAACATAATACTAACCAAATATAATGAATAGCTAAACTCAAGTACTAAGTCTTCAAGTCTCCTCAATCTCACTGACGACGTCCTCGTGCTCTGAAAACAACACTTTTAATGAGATTTATAATCCCAGTGAATAAAAACAATTTAATAAAAATGTTCGCAAAATAGTGTTGTTCTCAGCCGGCACGGTAACCGAAAAATAAACCACGGTATCCGCAAAAATTATATACATAATAATCCCTTTAAAATAAGTAAAAATTGTTCCAAATCACATATAATTAAAAGGATATTTCAGCAGTCAAAACATTCACATCTCAAGCTTTTAATCATGTCAGTCATGCATACTATATGCAACACAATGCCATGAACACGACTCGGTGATTCCCAGAATCACTTGACTTGACCCTTTGGTTCCCATAACCGGTATGAATCCCAGATCCACTAAGGTCTATGAGCTCATATCCATGCAATGGCGTCCCACTGCCTTCCCCATCCCAGATGGATATATCTCATATATCCCATCGCAGGTGTGGATATTTTCAATAATTTGATATCCCATCCCATATGGTAATATCTCTCATCCTATTCCCGGAATAGAATGTATACCGTCATCCCTTCCCGGAAGGTGGTGACCAACTCATGCATAATGTAATATGTCATCCCAGATGACCACTAAATGGGTTCTCAAACTCCATGTATCACTAACAATGATATAATGTCATGCCGATGCAACACTGTAACTTCATATAACATAATAGAGCATGTCACAGCAACACTATAATATCATATAACATAACAGATCATGTCACAACAACACTATAATATCATATAATGTAAAAGAGCATGTCACGGCAACACTATAACATCATATATAACACAACAAAGCATGTCACAACAGCATGATAACATCATATAACAAAACAGAGCATGTCACGACAACACTATCACGTCATATAACATAACAAAGCATGTCACGACGACACTATAACATCATATAACATATAAAGACGTATCAATCAACCATAAACTCGTACCAATTTCATATATAATCACATAATTCATAGTAATAATCACTTAATTTAATATTAATTTCGTTTTTATACAAAACCCCCAATTTAGAAAATAAGATTTGATCAACTATTGGTTATTGCATTCAAAACTCTCAAAAAATCATAATTTAAATTAAAAACTCAGTTTCTCCAAATAGTTTGCACCATGGAAGGTTGAGAAAAGTGTCGCGACCGTCCCGCCCGGGAGTCGCGAAAAGAGAAACAAAAACAGAGGAGTCGTCACTAATTTTTTTTTATTGGGAAAATCTTAGAAAAACCCAATTATTTAAAGGTAAACTGGTCTAAAAAAAGGATAGAGATTTGAGTCCGGGAGTCGGTTACAAGTAGGGAAGGTGTTAGCAACCTACATCGCCCGTTTAAAAAAGGCACCTCAAGTTAATTGCGCAAAATAATTTTAATAGCATTTGAAAATATTTATTTTACCCCACTTTTTAAAATTAAATTAAAAGATAAACACAATAAAAGAGAAAATTAAATTTTGGCTTGACAGAATGATTGATTCTGCTCCTACGTATTCCCAGGTGCGATGGGAAACTCAAAGCCACGTAGTTCTTTAGAAAATGTTTGATTGGTTGATTGATTTTATTTTGGTAAATGTTTGATCTTGAAAATAATTTTGAGAATAAGGATTTTATTTCGAAATAAATTCACTCTCGCACAGGGTCCAAGATAACAATGCTATACGATAAACCCTTACAATTCATACATCACTTGAGGATGAAAATTCATAAATCAACGTCATAGATTGTTGCGTGAATTCAAAGAAATTTTATTTTTTATAAAGTTGGATAAAATTTTGTTAAAAAGAGTAAATTGAAGATATTTTAATTTTTACAAAAGAAGGAATTCACTCTTGCACAGGGTTAAAGATAGTGAAGTTATACGATAAACCCTTACAATTCATACAACACTTGAGGATGAAAAATCATACATCAACGTCATAGATTGTTGCGTGAATTAAAAAGATTTTTATCTATTTCAAAAGTATATTTTTTTTATTTTACTTTAACAAGAAATTATATTCTTGAAAAAAAAAGCATTTTAAAGACAACAAAAATTTAGGCCCAAATCTGGATGACCCAAGATCAGAAAATATTATTGTTCCTTTTTTATTCATTTCATTAAACCTTAGAGTTGGGCAAATGGCAAGCACACTTGCTTCACTCTAAGCCCAAGTAGAAGAGAAAAAGAAACAAACAGCCTAAGGGAAGGATTGAAATAAATATATCACTAAACCTATAGAGGCTAAAACAAAATCAGAAGTGATGGAGAGTGAGAGAACGAGACCAACAACAGAGAAGAGGAACGACTGAATGAAGAGGCAGGTACGGTGGCGGGCAACTCGAGCTGCAGCACGAACGGCGAGCTGGGAAGAGAGAGGATCTTGTTTTGTTGGCTCGATATCGACAGCGACAAGCGTGGGTCACGGATGCACGGGTCTGAACTGCGTGGGCCTGGTGGAGGCGCTGCAGAGCGACGGTCCGATGCTACGGCGGTCCGATGCTACGGCGGCGGCTTGTGTGAGTCACGGTCAAGTAGTTATACAACGGAGACGGTGCGAGACTCGCAGCGGAGGATGCGGCTTGGGCGAATCCGTGGCGGAGGTGGTGAGATGGTGTTGAGCAGTGGCTATGGAGCAAATCGAGCCTGGGCTAGTATTCTACCTCACGAGCATATTGTCTTCTCTTGTTGCCTTTTGTTGTTTGATTTTTTGATTCCTTTTTAAAAAAAAAAGAAAAAAGAAGAAGAAGAGGAAACAGAATAAGGAAGAGAAGGAGGTTGATGAAGATGAAGTGGAACCAGGGAAGGAGAAGAATAGAGGAAAGAGCTCTAAGAATATTTTCCTGTTTTTGTTTCTGCTGATCCGAATCCCCCCTTTTTCCATTGTTGAATGCCTAATTAATAGCACAAAAAAAAAATGAAGAAGATGACAAATCTTTTTGTTAGGCCAACTGGTGTAGGTACAAGTAGTGGGGAGCAAATAAGCCTTTACTCCCACCACTCTGTATGGCTGGTGCAAGGGCAGGGATAGTGCCTCCCTTTTTAGTAAAAAGGTAAAAGAAAACAAGAAAGGGGAAATAAAACAAAGTTGATCCATACTTGAAGGAGCAAAGTGAAAGCTTTTTTTAAATTTTTTTTTTACTTTTTTTATTATTATTTTTTTTATTCTGATGACAAATCAGATTTAAAAAACAAAATATTTTAGTTGGGCTTGGATAATGGGCCAACAAGCCATTTGTAACAATAAAATGAAAATGGGCTACACTAATGGGCCAAGAATAAAATCACTTTTGTTTTATTTTTATCATTTTTTGTTTATTATTTTTTAAAATATTAATTAAAAACAAACATCCGAACAAAATTAGGTGTTCACAGCTACCCCTATTTACTTGTTTCTTATTACAAAGTAGGTGTACCCGTAGTTAACCTATTATCGTTATAAGAAACGAGTAAAGACATGAACTCCAATTTTGGCCGGGGCTCACTGACAAGTAAAAGGATGCATAATTAAAAGAGCTTACGGGATGGATTGCCTGTAGAAACTCGAACAGAAAGATAAAAAGCTTACAGAGTCGTTTGTCCGCTGAAGCTTGAAAGGTGAAAATCTTGCGGAGTCGGGTATCTGCTGAAGCCTGCCAAATATAGAAAGCTTGCGGAGTTGGTTATCCACTGAAGCCTGGAGAGAAAGGTTAAAAGCTTACGGAGTCAGTTATTCGCCGAAGCTTGAAAGCAAAAGGATTAAAAGCTTGCGGAGTCGGCTATCCACTGAAGCTTGACAGAAAAGGTAAAAAGCATGCGGAGTCGGGTATCCGCTGAAGCTTTAAAGGAAAGGTAAAAGTTTGTGGAGCCGGTTATCCACTGGAACCTGACAGGAAAGGTAAAAAGCTGGTGGAGCCGGTTATCCGCTGAAGCTTGACAGAAAATAAAAAGTATGCGGAGTCGGTTATCCGTCGAAGCTTGAAAAGAAATGTTAAAAGCTTACGGAGTCGGTTGTCCGCTGAAGCTTTAAAGGAAAGGTAAAAAGGTTGCGGAGTAGGGTATCCACTGAAGGTTGCAAACAAAAAGGTTAAAAGCTTGCGGAGTGGGTTATCCACTAAAGCTTGAAAAGAAAGGTAAAAACTTGCGGAGTCGGTTATCCGCCGAAGCTTGAAAGGAAAGGTAAAACTTATGATGTCTATGAATTTACGGGGCTTTGTGCTCACAATTGCAATGTAATGAGATAATGCATGATACCAGAAATGTCCTATATGCTTGATGAAAACCTCAGATGATCTTAATGCAACACAAGGAAAGCCTGTAATACATTACTATTTTTATTTTTTTATCATTTAGGTGGTTTTTGTTAACATTATCATCCTCGACCCCCTTAAAGTGTTGATCATAGACGAGCTACGAGATGAACTAAAACAAGTCCTGTCTTCGCGGAGAATAAAGGCTAAGCACTTTTGAAAGGGTATGCTTCCTTTGCAATGATTGTCCCCGTGCCTCCTATCAATAGACCACCGTGTCCTTTGTCGGGAGATCATCTCGTTCTTTACGAACTTTTGAGATTTTCAAGGGAATTCTAAATGCATTTTGAAGACATAAATACATGTTTCACATTTCAGTATATACTTATCATGATGAATGCACACACACGATTGACAAAAGTTAAGGCAAAGGGATAAGGGTAAAAAGAATTGTGAGTCGATGTCATTATATTTGGACTGAAAAGGTATACAAAGCAGATATTACAATGGAGTATGGAATTGCAAAAAAGGTTGTGGAGTGCAATCACATCTCCTCAAGTGACATCTCTTTCCATGACTAGTGTTACTATCCCTCATACTATCACGACGGTTTACTAATCAACATCTGAGAATGCTATTTGCCCCAGTCTTCATGCATCTAGCCCACTGATCGCACCAGTTCATCGGTCTGGACGACACTTCTATTGCTATTTATTTTATTTTATTTTTGAACCCTAACTTTTTCCTAGACCGCCTTTTCAGGTTTTCAGCCTAGTGGGTTGCTCTAACTTTTACCTAGACTGTCTTTTCAGATTTTATGCCTAGCGAGCTTTTCTTTTTGTCATTTTTCACTTTTTTTTCTTATTTTTCTTGGGAAATGCGTTCAAGCATAATACTTTTTGACTGCATCTGAGTTTACAGGGAGTGGAAGATCTTCCCCATCCATCCTGGTGAGGATTAAAGCTCCTCCCGAGAAGGCTTTTTTCACAATGTAAGGTCCTTCGTAGTTCGAAGTCCATTTCCCTCGGTGATCCTTTTGGATTGGTAGAATCTTTTTAAGCACCAGGTCACCCTCCAGAAACTATCGCGAGCGTACTTTCTTCTCATAAGCTCTCATCAACCTTCTCTGATACAATTGACCATGACACAATGGCCCTAATCTCTTCTCTTCAATGAGGTTCAATTGGTCTAGTCGATCCTGGACCCACTCAGCTTCTTCCAATTCTGCTTCTCTCAGTACTCTTAATGAGGGGATCTCTACTTCAATCGGGAGCACTGCCTCCATCCCATAAACTAAAGAATATGGTGTTGCCCCTGTCGAGGTGCGAATAGAGGTACGATAGTCGTGTAAAGTAAAAAGTAACATCTCGTGCCAATCCTTATACGTCATCACCATCTTCTGCACAATCTTCTTGATATTTTTATTAGCGGCCTCAACTGCCCCGTTCATCTTTGGGCGGTACGGGGAGGAATTGTGATGTTTTACCTTGAAGTTTTCGCACATCTCCTTCATCATCTTGTTGTTCAAGTTGGTCGCATTATCAGTGATAATCTCACTCGGCAACCCATAACGACAAATTTATTCTCTTTTTACAAATTTGATCACGACATTCCTGGTCACATTGGCGTATGATGCAGTCTCGGCCCACTTTGTGAAATAATCAATGGCAACAAAAATGAAGTGATGCCCATTGGAGGCTTTTAGTTCGATTGGCCCGATCACATCCATTCCCCACATTGAGAACGGCCAGGGTGCCGACATGACATTCAAGGGAGCTGGCGGCGCATGAACCCTATCAGCATATATTTGACACTTATGGCACCTCTTCGCGTAATTAAAACAATCTGCCTCCATTGTCAAGCAGTATTGGCCATCCCTCAAGATTTTTTTTGCCATTGCATGACCGCTCTCGTGTGTTCCGAAAGATCCTTCATGGACCTCCTCAATTATCCGTTTAGCTTCTTTCGCGTCAACGCATCTTGACAACATCATGTCATGATTTCTTTTGTAGAGAATACCTCCATCTAAATAGAAACCCATTGCAAGTCTTCTTAGGGTTCTTTTGTCGTTTTCTGAAACACCCGGAGGGTATTCCCTTATTTGGATGAAGCATTTGAAGTCATGGTACCACGGTTTTTTATCAGGCTCTTCCTCTATCACTTGACAATATGCAGGATGATCACGACTTTCCATTTTGATGAGTGCTAGGTTCCTCTCGTTACTTAATTTGAACATCAAGGACAAGGTAGACAACGGGTCAGCTAATTGGTTATCTTCTCTGGGAATATGGTGAAATGTGACTTCATCAAACTGCTCAATCAAACCTTTGATGTAATCATGGTACGGGATAAACTTGGCATCTCGGGTTTCCCATTCCCCTCTTAGCTGGTGGATGACTAATGCAGAGTCCCCATATACCTCCAGTATCCTTGCCTTTGATTCTATTGCTGCCAGGATCCCGAGCGCGCAAGCTTCATATTCGGCTATATTGTTTGTACAATCAAAGCAAAGCATTGCAGTGACGGGGAAATAATCATTTTCCGGTGAGATTAGTATTGCCCCGATTCCATGCCCCAATGCATCAGAAGCTCCATCAAATAACAAAGTCCATTTTTCTTTTCCTGGTGATTGTACGTGATCAAACAAAGCCATTATATCTTCATCTGGGAAATCGCATTGCATCGATCCATAATCTTCTAATGGCTGATTGGCTAGATATTCTGCGAGAGCGCTACCTTTTACTGCTTTTTGGGTGACATAGACAATGTCGTATTCTGATAGCAGGACTTGCCAGCGAGAAATTCTTCCAGTCAGAGCAGGCTTATCAAAGATATACTTGATTGGATCCATTTTGGACACCAACCAGGTAGTGTAACACAACATGTAATCCTAAAACGGCGAGCCGCCCAAGCCAAGGCACAGCAAGTGCGTTCTAGAAGTGAGTAGTTGGCTTCGCAACTGGTGAATTTCTTACTTAGATAATAGATGGCATGTTCCTTCCTTCCTGACTCATCGTGTTGTCCCAGTACACAACACATAGATCCATCTAGCACAGTCAAATACATGATGAGAGGTCTTCCCGGCACTGGGGGAACCAAGACTGGAGGCTCCTATAGGTATTGTTTGATATTCTCAAAGGCTTTTTGACAATCTTCATTCCATGTTACAGCCTGATTTTTGCGCAGCAATTTAAATATTGGTTCATATGTCGCGGTTAGTTGGGAGATGAACCGGGCAATGTAGTTCAATCTTCCTAAAAACCCACGAACTTCCTTCTCCGTTCGAGGTGCTGGCATGTCGATGATTGCTCGAACCTTTTCAGGATCAACCTCTATTCCTCTTTGACTAACAATGAACCCCATAAGCTTGCCCGATTTCACTCCAAAAATGCATTTGGCTGGATTCAGTCAAAGCTTAAACTTTCTTAACTGCTCGAAAAGTTTCTGTAGATTATCAACATGGTCATCTTCGGATCTGGACTTGGTGATCATGTCATCTACATAAACTTCTATCTCCTTATGCATCATGTCATGGAATAAAGCCACCATAGCCCACTGATATGTTGCCCCAGCATTTTTCAAGTCAAAGGGCATAACCTTGTAGCAAAAGGTTCCCCATAAAGTGACAAATGTAGTTTTCTCCATATCTTCTGGTGCCATCTTGACCTAATTATATCCCGAGAATCCATCCATGAAAGAGAATAATGCATGTTGGGCAGTATTATCTACGAGAACATCAATGTGAGTCGGAGGAAAGTCATCTTTGGGGCTAGCTCTGTTCAGATCTCGATAGTCAACACACATTCGAACCTTTCCATATTTCTTGGGAACAGGAACAATATTAGCGACCCGTTGAGGGTATTTTACAACCTCTAGGAAACTTGCATCCAGTTGCTTCTTGACCTCCTCTTTGATCTTTAAGGACATTTCCGCTTTCATCCTTCCTAGCTTCTGCTTTACTGGAGGACACTCCGGCTTTAATGGCAATTTGTGTTCTGCTACACTGGGTTCTAACCCTGGCATGTCTTGGTACGACCATGCGAAAACATATTTATAATCCATTAACAACTTATTCAACCCGCTTCGCTCCTTTTCTTTCAGGGAAAGGCCAATCTTGACCTCTTTTTTATCATCTTCGGTTCCCAGATTGATTAGTTCACTCGGCTCTACAAGGGGCCGAATTTCCCTGGCTTCTTGCTCTACCAACCTCAATAGTTCAGGAGGGACTTCCCCGTCATTATCAACAACCTCATCAGCATGATCAATAGGATAGTCAAAATTGTATGCTGAGTTATTAACACTGTCATTTTCAAGAGAGTCACTTTTAGATCTGCATTTTGGTAGTTATCAGGGGAAGATGAATGAATAAAGATTAAAGATGGGAAATTGCATTTATTGGTGAGGAACGATGAATAAAAGCGAAAGTTTAAAAACAAGAAGGATAAGAACATAAAGATATTGAATGCATGCATTAATTGATAAGTCATACTGAAACGGAAACAAGTAAGACCATTACAACAAAAATCCTAAATCCTTGGGCAGAGCTAAAGGATAAGCATTACAAAATTACTTTGAAAAAAACTTTATGGTCCTGGTGAACTCAATGACCTCCCAATTGTTGAGCTCTGTATCTGGAGGGCATGGATACACCAGATTGACACCATGATCGGCGAGATAATCATCTTTAATAGTTGCTGCTTGGTCCAGGAATGGGAACCCTACACTTCGAAAGCTCTGTCGAATGTCACAGATGGGAACCCTTTCAGCCTCGTATTCACGATTTTTGAGCCTTGCCAACCTCTTTCTTTTCTTCTCTTCTATAACCATCATCTTGTCGGCCTTGATGGGTTTATATCCCAACCCAAACCTGTCCTTGTTCTCAATGAGCACGAGGATGTCAGTGACACCTTGGCTATTCTTCCCCAAACCGCTTCCAGGTCGGTATCCTCCTTCGAGCATAACCTTAGCCATCATAATAGACGTTTTAGATGACTAAGGTTTCAAGAGTGGAGCACCATCCCCAACATAAGTGGCATTGGCAATTTCAAGCGATTGGAAAGCGGACTCGAGAGCTTCTTCGACAACTTCAATGTAAAGGGTTGCTGATGGCTTACTCACTAACATATCTTCCTCTCTAGAAACAATTATCAACTTACTATCAATAATGAACTTCACTTTCTGGTGCAATGTGGAAGGTACAGCTCCAGACGAATGGATCCATGGTCGTCCTAGGAGACAACTGTAAGTTGGTGTGATGTCCATTACATGGAAGAGTATTTCAAAGGTCCCAGTGGTCAATCTAAATGGGCAATTCAATTTCTCCTGTGACTTCCCTTCGGGTGCCATCGAAAGCTCTTACAATCATTGTTCTTGGCTTCATATGAGTTCCATCGAAAGGTAACTTTGCCAGTGTTGACTTTGGCATTACATTCAAAGAAGAACCATTATCAATGAGAACCTTAGCCATGACATGATCTCGACACTTCACAGAGATGTGTAACACCTTGTTGTGCCCTATTCCTTCAGCTGAAATTTCATCATCAGTGAAAGTGATATAATTATCTGCAACGATGTTACCCACGATGTTATCAAGTTTGTCAATTGTGATGTCATGAGAGACATGAGCCTGATTCAACACCTTCATCAGTACTCTCCTATGTGGCTCAGAATTCATCAACAAAGACAAAAGAGATATCCGAGCTGGAGTTCGATTCAATTGATCCACCACCTTGTATTCGCTTTGCTTGATGAACTTCAGTAATTCACCAACTTCTTCATCAGATACCTCCTTTTTATTATGACCCCCTTTTGTATCCTTTTTCATCCGGTGTTCCTTCCACCTTCTCCTTCCCCTTGCGATCCTTTTCTTCCATTCGTGTTCCCTCCCTTCGCAATACCTCTGGAGTATAAATGCGACCACTCCTAGTCATTCCACCAATTCCCAAAATTTTGGTAACCACAGTGGTCCCGTTGGAAGAACTTTGTTGAACCTGCCTATCATATTTCCATGGTACCGCTTTGGTGTCCTTGTAAGGGAAAGGACCTGGGACTCGGATGACAACTGGTGTTGGCCCACTCGAAACCGGCATAGGTTCCTTCTCAGTATAGTGTATCACCACTGGCTTCGGATCGACTTGCTCAGGAACCGGTTGAGGATTAATCACAACAGTAAAAGGAGATATCTTAACTGGAGTTGGGGAAATTGTAGATTCAGCAGCTATGTTAATGCCACACTCATTCGATTCACAACCAATTAGGATAATCTTCATATCTATTAACTGCTGCACAACCTGTCAAAATTCTGCACAGTCTTCAATTGAATGACCCATATTCCCGTCGAAGTCACACCTTATCTCTTCATCGAGGGTCTTCTCTTCAACAATTGAGGTTTGCACCAATATATGTTTTAGCATCTCTCTTAATATCACCCTCATGGGAGTTCTGACATCAGTCACTTGGCTCTTAAGAGTAGGTTCCCTGAAGCTATCTACGACATTGACTCCCGAACCCCCATGATTTGGCATAGGACCTTGTGCCCCATTCGGAGCATCTTTCTGAAAGCTCAACCACTTACCATCAATAAGATCTTGTACCTTAAATTTGAAAGCCCTGTAGTTCTCAGTGGAATGACCTATTGCCCCCGCATGATACTCACATTTAGAATTTGGGTCAAACCACTTCGGATAAGGAGGGCCCAATGGTTTCATTGGGATAGGAGTCAACACAGATTTGCTTATAAGCTGATGCAATAGCTCAGTGTAGGTCATGGGTATCGAGTCGAAATGTACTAGCTTTCTTTCTGAGTTATACGGTGGTCTTGTTTGGCTAGTGTTTGGGTTTGGACTTAGGGGTTGAACAATTTGAGGTGGCATGGTAGGGTGTGTTTGAGACTGAGAAGGGTATGATGGCCGGTAAGGAGCCATCTGTTGAGGATTTGGAAATTATGAGGTGGCAGCGATGTATGGCTGGTTGGCTTGGTGATATGGGGCGTATTGGGCTTGGAAGGCGAGTGTTTGGTTTGGTCTATATTGGTTTGGTTTCTTTTATTCAAAGGTTATTGCATGTGCTTCTCCTTCTTTCTTTTTCACAAACGGGGCTCTCTTCGGGCCGTTCATTACTGAAGTCTCAGTGATCTTGCCATTCCTCATTCCACTTTCAATTCTCTCACCGATGATGACCATGTCAGAAAAGTTCGATGACACACTCCCAATCATCCTATCAAAGAAGGGCGACTGGAGCGTATCAATGAACATTGCCACAATTTCTTTCTCGGTCAATGGAGGCTCTACCTGAGCAGCCAGTTGCCTCCATCGTTGTGCATACTCCTTGAAAGTCTCTGTGTCTCTCTTTGCCATATTTTGGAGTTGTATGCTATCGGGGGCCATGTCAATATTGTACTTGTATTACTTCTGGAATGCATCTGCTAGATCTTTGAAGGATCGGACGTGGGCCTGTTCGAGATGCGTGTACCAATTTGAAGCTGCCCCAGTTAAACTGTCTTGGAAGAAGTGAATCAAGATCTTATCATTTTGAGCGTATGATGCCATCTTCCTTACATACATGGTCAAATGGTTTTTGGGACAAGTAGTTCCCTGATATTTGTCGAAATCGGGTACCTTAAATTTTGGTGGAATTACAACATTTGGCACCAGACAAAGTTCCGAAGCATCCCGCAGACCATAACTATTTACTCCTTCAATGGCCCGTAGTCTTTCCTCTAGCACTTCCAACTTTTCTTTAGATTGGGAATTCCCTCCTGACTGATTCACTGGAGTTTCATCGTACATGTTTTGAGGGAAGGAGTATGGCATGTAGGAGGATCCAAAGTTTGGCATCATTTGAGTCCCCCAGGGCCCATAATGTAGGATGCATTGTGGGGTTTTTGGATTGGCATAAAGTGTCACCATCGGGGTGTTACCATCTATAGGGTTGACAGTTTGTGTTTGTGGCATTTCGACAGCATCGGTGGGGGTTTGTGTCTGAGTGATATGTTCGGAGTTTTGAAGGCCATCTTGTGGGCTGGGGGCCGTTGGTGGCACAAATCTGCGAGGCAAACCGTATGGGGGATTGTTCGGGTCAAATGAAAGGTGAGTTTGGTTGCTTGGATAAATAGTGAGAGGCATCATGGCCCCTGGTTGGTTGAAGCCTTGAATAGGAATCTGAGCAAAATCGGGCGGGATGAGAGGCGTGGCTGGATGTCCTTCGTTCGAGGCTGGAGGGTTTTCCTCTGTCTTCTTTTCCTTCTGCATTGCTTGTAGGATCTCCATCATCTTAGTCATCTGATCCTTGATTTGACTGACTTCATCCCTGATCTCTTGTACTTCTTCTAGTTCATCTGCCATGGCTCTTGTCTGTGACCGAGTGCGATAAGGATGTCTTGGAGCAATTGTTCAGAAAAGCCACACTGTTTTAATCAAAACAAAAGTGATAATAAAATGTTGGAAAATGCAAAAAAGCTTTTATGAAAATCACCTTTGGAGTTTATTATTATTTTTTGAGTTAACACCTTATAACAGACAAGAGATGGTCCCTCCACCCCACACAGAGAGCATTGTGCTCATAAGATGAAATGGAGTTGACAACAAATCTAGGGGAGAAGCAACTCTCCATAATAGATGTTGTCTCAAACACACTAGCAATTCTGAATTGAGACATCTCGTCCTACCCTTTGCGCAGAAGGAAGAATCTTATAAGACAAAGATGTAGTTGACCACATATTAAAGGAAGACCATGTCGTCGCAAGTCAAGTGCAAGAGTTGGAGTGCGAAGGAATCATAAAGGCAAAAACAGATTTCATTAAAAACTCCTCAAAGCAATACATAGAATCATGGAGGCAAGGACAAATCTCCTCAAAGTAATACATAGATTGGGATTATATCATAATTCTCGACATTGTTACAACATTTTCATCCTAAAGTCAACAACTTAGGTCTCTTTCTTTTTAGCCCTCGAGCAAACCCTCCACACATTTGCATGAAATCATCCAACTCAGCTGGGAGATGAAGCATAGGGTCCGCAGGAATTTGTTTTTCTGCCTTTTCAAAGCGTTTGACAAAATTCGGAATACAATGGCTTAGCTCCAAATTCATGCTCATATATCTTTTTTCCCATATGTCAATATCTATCCCTCGCTCCTGCGCTTCTTCTCTCCACCACTTCATGGCATTCATTGCTTGAACCACTTGATCATGATAGTGTTTTGCTGAGGTCCACCCTAAATCGCACTGCTTCTTGATTTTGACTAATAAGGTATTCATCTCTTGGACCTTTTGTACCAATTCATCAGTCATCCTGTCTTGTGCACGAATTTACTTTTGTAAGTTGCCATTGACTCCCCTTTGTCGATTAACTTCCACTTCCAATGACTTTCTCGCATCTCCTTGCTGAATGACTTCTTCTTCTAACTGACGCTTTTATTTTCTTAGATGATGCCTTTCTGCGGTCAAGAACAATATTTTACTTTCAAGATTCTGGATCCTAGTCATGACGTTCGGCGGGACCTTGTCTGTATTCTTCTGGACTCTCGAGGTTGTGGAGATATCTACACACAAATCTTTTAAGTGTTCATTTTCCTTTGTTAACTTCTCACAACGCTTCTGACTAATGACTATTTTTAACTCGCCATCTTGCTTTTGTTGTTCCATTTCCTTCATTTGTGCTTCCAGAACCTTCAGTTGTTCTGCCATTTGAGTTACCAAAGGGGAGTAATCTTCAACTTTCGTGCTTTGTGCAGGAATGTAGACGGGACCTTTCCTTGATTTTCTCCAAGCTTCATATTCTGAGACAATGATTAGGATTGGTCGGTCCAATTGTGATCTCCCCGCCATCCTCACATTTTTCCATGCATTTCTAACTTCTTTTGCCAACAACTTGGTATTCTCACCATCCTCGTATCAGAAACAGCATCCACCGAGTTGTTCTTCTCATGGCACAGTTTGCGTCCAACAAAGTTGTCGTAAGGCTATGGCAGGTGTGTAGGATATGCACCCTCTTGGACCCATCTAAGGAACATTTGGATAGCCACCACAACTATAAATGATATCTTGCCCTTGTTGACTTTCGTACCATGGGCATACCCACTTAAAAGAGTCTATTTCCACTTTGTCAAACTCGCTCTTCCATTCCTCTTCATTAAGCTATCTTGTAAGGATGTTACGGAAGCCTCTTACTGGATCTAAATGGTGGTTGATATGGCCTTTTGCATACATGTGAGTCATGACCCATACATAGAGCAACTGTGCACAACATCGGAGCTTCCCCTTTGGATGCCGCTGGCAAAATTCTAGAGTCAAAAGCGTTTCAACCAATATTGTCGGTACGGGGTTTTTCTTTCTTTCAACTGTGAAGAACACATCCATTGTTGCTTGATCTATCATGTCTAGCACTGATGGAAATAGAACCAACCCATATACTGCTAATAACAATACCCTCTCAAAGGTTTCCCAGTCTTGTCGATCCATTAGTTTCCTCAAGTGATTTTCAAGAAAATTTCGTGCAACCCTCGCGAGTTTGAGTGCCTGGTCAAGTTCACTTCAATTTCAGGAAGCCCTAATAACCCTGCTATGCTTGCAGTGGTCAAGTATTGCCCCAGGTGAAAGTACACAACGGGATTTTTCTGCATTGGCAACCTTAACAGGCAAGCATATTCTTCAATGGTAGGTGTAATGTCCATGTTTTGCAACTCGAAACATCTGAGACGTGGGTTCCAATACTGACTTAGAGCACTCAAAGCAGTAGCTTCAACCGGTATGAAGATTAAGTCCAAGATCCCTCCATACTTCTTGACGAAGCTTGATAGTGTGATTTTACATCATTTTTTTTATTTACTTTTGCATGCATTTTGCATATAGATTAGGCATTTTTTAGTTGATTTAGTTAGATTTTCCCTTGGAACGGGTGAAGCGGTTTCTTGGTGTTATTTTGCAGGAATTCAATGTAAAAATGATCAAAATCAGCCTTGGTGGAGCTTGGATGAAAAAGAGCTTGAAAAGTGAAGAATATGAGCAAACAGAGCCCATCACGGCCTGGCCGTGATGACCATCACAGCCGTGATCAAGCAGAGCAGAAGGCAAAAGTCAGAGACTGTCACGGCCTGCCCGTGACATACATCACGGCCGTGACCTACCAGAAATTCAGGATTCGCGTCGCGAACAAAGGGCTCGCCTCGCGAGAACCCATTTTGTGAAAATTCGCCCAAGTCAGAAACCATCACGGCCTGGCCGTGATGGCCATCACGGCCGTGACGCGCGACTGATCTATAAATAAAGCTGCGCTGAACAGAAAAGGGGACTGACTTCTAACCTAAAAAAGGGTCCAGAGGGAGGCACTTGGAGGCTATGGCTGGGCTAGGGTTTCAACCCTAGAAGGGAGCCAAGAGAGGTTGCTTTGAAGAAGAAGGAAAGCTCACATGGAGCCTCTTCTCTCCTCTTCTCCTATTTCTCTGGTTTGGTTTTCTTTGTATATGAGTAGTTAAATCCCCTATTGTTGGGGTTAGATGTAGCTTTTCTGAACTTGTTTGTATTTGATTTGGTGTTTTAATGCAAGTCTCTATTTCCTTATGAGTATGTGATTCTGTGCTTAATGCTTTCCTTGGATTAGCTACCCATAGGAATGATATGTTGCTTTGATAGATGACTGGAAGGTTGGTGTTAAGGCATGCTCATGAATCATATGCCAAGTAGTTCAAGAATCTAGACATAGGTGTTGAATGCTTGCAATCTTATAAGTCTTGACTTAATGCAAAATCACAGGTTAATCCACCTAAGGAATTAGGGTTTAATTTGGGGTTTTAGGCTCAATGCACCTAAGGAATTAGGCTTGAGTATTTTAGAAAAGGCTTGATTGTCATAATTGAAGTAGGACTTGTGTTGAGAACCATTTCATTGCAATTAAGGGAGGATTAGTGTAGTCTAACCCTAACAATCTTAGCCACATCTCTGTTTGCATACCAAGTGTTCGATAAAATTCCCAAAAGACCAAAAATATTTTATTTCTTTGTTTTCTGTTTTAATCTCTCATACCATAGTTTAGTCTAGATAGTTGTTAAGTTTGTGAATTGGTAATTGACATCCGATCCCTGTGGAGACGATAACCGGTCTTACCACCGTATTACTTGATTGCGACGAGGTGCACTTGCCTAGTCCGTGTCAAAGCTTTTTCGATGTTCTTGAGGCAAAGATTGGCTCAACTCTTTCAGATTCTCTAATGAGTTCAAAATCACCCTAGAGCTGTTGGTGGAGGGAGCATTGCTAGTGTGTCTGACTTTTTCCATCTCTTGTTATCAAAGGTGTTATCTCTCACCAAATTATCTGTGCAAGGGAAATTTTATTTTATTAATAACATTTGGAAAGCAAATTTACTTATGCATGAGAGTGTACCGAAATGTATGAATGAATGACATATTGACGATGCATGACCTGAAATACTACATGCACGAGCATACAATGAATAAGAATGAGTGTAACAGAATGCATGAATGAATTGCATGTTAAGGTGCGTGCAGAAAATCTTATGATGCATGAGATATAGATGTAATTATTCAAGCTGCAGAAAAAGGTGGAATGCGCTCCCTTTTGTCCTATATAGGTCATATCCTAAAATTTGAACTTATGAGGTTAAGACCCTAGTTTGCTAGGCTGCTAATGTCATTTTATGTGCGTGATTTTCGGGACAGATCTAGACCCCTAAACATATGGTCCCCGGATTACCCTCATCTAAAAGATAAGGATCCAAATCCATGAACCTCACCACAGGGACAAATAAGTGACAATATGGTAGTCCATGTGCCGGTAGAAATCCGAGCGGGAGAATCAGTGACTGTCAGGGACGCAAAAGCATCACAATAACATCACTAAAGCCCCTCCTAATCTTATGGCATTCCAAGACTCGGGTATAGAGCCCAAAAGTGTGTGCAACATGTGATAGTGATGTGTGTGATGGGAGCATACAAACCTTGACAAAAACCTACTAAAACAAAACTACCCCAAACCTGCAAAAGAACAGCCAGCATTTAAAAAAGTTTTCTACCCTAGGGTTGCAGGAATATACAAAGACATTTATAAGAACAAATAAAACTATTTACGAAATAAATAAAACAAAGAAGGATAAAACTAATATTTTCAAAGCTATTAAGAAAATGCACAACCAACTATGTTAGGCCTGACTCTCTACAATGTCCCCAGCGGAGTCGCCAGCTATCGCGACCGTCCCGCCCGGGAGTCGCGAAAAGAGAAAAAAAAACAGAGGAGTCGCCACTAAAATTTTTTTATTGGGAAAATCTTAGAAAAACCCAATTATTTAAAGGTAAACTGGTCTAAAAAAAAGGATAGATATTTGAGTCCGGGAGTCGGTTACGAGTAGGGAAGGTGTTAGCACCCTACATCGCCCGTTTAAAAAAAAGTACCTCAAGTTAATTGCGCAAAATAATTTTAACAGCCTTTGAAAATATTTATTTTACCCCACTTTTTAAATTAAATTAAAATATAAACACAATAAAAGAGAAATTAAATTTTGGCTTGACAGAATGATTGATTTTGCTCCTACGTATTCCCTGGTGCGATGGGAAACTCAAAGCCACGTAGTTCTTTAGAAAATGTTTGATTGGTTGATTGATTTTATTTTGGTAAATGTTTCATCTTGAAAATAATTTTGAGAAAAAGGATTTTATTTTGAGAAAATGTTTCATCAACATCGAAGATTGTTGCGTGAATTCAAAAAAAAAATTATTTTTTATAAAATTGGATAAAATTTTGTTAAAAAGAGTAAATTGAAGATATTTTAATTTTTACAAAAGAAGGAATTCACTCTTGCACAGGGTTAGAGATAGCGAAGCTATACGATAAACCCTTACAATTCATACAACACTTGAGGATGAAAAATCATACATCAATATTATAGATTGTTGCTTGAACTCAAAAGAAATTTTATTTTTTATAAAGTTGGATAAATTTTGTTAAAAAAGTTTAAATTGAAAATATTTATTATTTTTTATAAAAGATGATTAACTTTCGCACAGGGTTATAGATAGTCAAGCTATACGATAAACCCTCACAATTCCTATGACACTTGAGGATAAAAATCATACATCAACGTCATAGATTGTTGCGTGAATTAAAAAGATTTTTATCTATTTCAAAAACAGATTTTTTTTTTACTTTAACAAGAAATTATATTCTTGAAAAAAAAAGCATTTTAAAGACAACAAAAATTTAGGGCCAAATCTGGATGACCCATGATCAGAAAATATTATTGTTTCTTTTTTATTCATTTCATTAAACCTTAGAGTTGGGCAAATGGCAAGCCCACTTGCTTCACTCTAAAACCAAGTAGAAGAGAAAAAGAAACAACCAGCCTAAGGGAATGATTGAAATAAATATATTACTAAACCTATAGAGGCTAAAACAAAATCAGAAGTGAAGGAGAGTGAGAGAACGAGACCAACAGCAGAGAAGAGGAACGGCTGAACGAAGAGACAGGTACGGTGGCGGCCAACTCGAGCAGCGATCCAGACGGTGAGCTGGGCAGAGCGAGGATCTTGTTCTGTTGGCTCGAGATCGGCGGCGATAAGCGTTGGTCACGGATGCGCGGGTCTGAACTGCGTGGGCCTGGCGGAGGCGCTGCAGAGCGACGACTGAAGAACTCCGCAGCGCGGGGAGGTCAAATGGTGTACGGCGGTACGTTGCTACGGCGGCGGCTTGTGTGAGTCACAGTCAAGTAGTTATACAGCGGAGACGGTGCGACTCGCGGCGGAGGATGCGGCTTGGGCGAATCCGTGGCGGAGGTGGTGAGATGGTGCTGAGCAGTGGCTATGGAGCAAATCGAGCCTGGGCTTTTCTTCTACCTCAGGAGCATATTGTCTTCACTTGTTGCCTTTTGTTGTTTGGTTTTTTCTTTCCTTTGTTTTTTTTTTTTGTTTTTTTAAAAAAAGAAAAAAAGAAGATGAAGAGGAAATAGAATAAGGAAGAGAAGGAGTTTGATGAAGATAAAGTGGAACCAGGGAAGGAGAAGAATAGAGGAAAGAGCTCTAAGAATATTTTCCTGTTTTTGTTTCTGCTGATCCGAATCCCCCCTTTTTCCACTGTTGAATGCCTAATTTATAGCACAAAAAAAATGAAGAAGATGACAAATCTTCTTGTTGGGTCAGTTGGTGTAGGTATAAGTAGTGGGGAGTAAATCAGCCTTTACACCCACCACTCTGTATGGCTGGCGCAAGGGCAGGGATGGTGCCTCCCTTTTTAGTAAAAAGGTAAAAGAAAACAAGAAAGGGGAAATAAAACAAAGTTGATCCATACTTGAAAGAGCAAAGTGAAAGCTAGCTCTCTCCTTTTTTTTTAAATTTTTTTTACTTTTTTTTTATTTTTTAAATTTATTCTGATGACAAATCAGATTTAAAAAACAAAATGTTTTAGTTGGGCTTGGATAATGGGCCAACAAGCCATTTGTAACAATAAAATGAAAATGGGCTACACTAATGGGCCAAGAATAAAATCACTTTTTGTTTTATTTTTATTTTTTTTTTGTTTATTATTTTTAAAATATTAATTAAAAACAAACATCCGGATAAAATTAGGCGTTCACAAAAAAGTTGTTTTTACTCACCTCTTGAACACCTACAAATATCTCTAAGCGTTTCCTACGGCGAATCCTAACGTTTACCAAGAGTTATCCCCATCTTCCTCTTCCTAGACTCCCTCTTCCACAACTCTCTTTTCTTAATCTTTGAATTTATTCACTTTTTAGCCTTTTATGAGTTTCTAGGTGTAATTAGGATTCAAAAACACACCTTAAGAATGTTAAAATTCTATTTATAGAGCCCCCAATAGCCCAAAACATGTAAAAACACGCTAAGCCTACTTACTCTGCATATGGTGCTGTATTTCGAACATATATTTAGTTATAGACATCCAAAAATTATACCTTTTATATCATTGGAAAGATAAAAGAATTTCCTACAACTTTTATGAAGACCATAAAATCTGAAACGATCGTTTAGATGGTCAAAATGGGGATAGAATTTTAAAAAAAAAAAACGGTTCTGGCGCTGGAACATGAATAGTGTGTACGAATTTGGTCATAACTTGAGCTGCAAGAATCCAATTTGGACGAATTTGGTGCCTATGGAAAGCTAAGATACAGAGATAAATTTATTATTGAGATGTCAAATTCAAAAAAGTTCTCTTTGGTTACGAAATATCCATCTGAAGTTAGGTATCTAGTCATAGGAAGTCTATAATGTGAAATTGGGCCTAAAACACTCAAACTATCTATTTAACCTTTTTTGTGCCACTTACGAGATTTTAAACACTTTAAAATTGAAATATAATAATTCTAATAATTTAATTCATACCAAATTAACTAGTAGTCAATTTTTGGGATGTTACACCTTCTACACTCGTCTATATCCTCCTTGAATCGGGTTCGAATTTTCTTACTCCATTTCTGGAGACTTTCAGCACAACCACCCAAAATAGAAACCATATCCACTTCACATCCTTTTCTCCAACCCTCCTTAACATCCTCATCAACATCAGGTTCCATGAGCCATAGGTTTTCAAAGCGAAAATTTTTATTTCCAGTCCGTTGTTCCACATGCTCACGCTAAAAGTGAAGAGGAGAATGATCAGAGCGAGCGACCGAAATAAAAGAAGACACTCCTTGGTAGCCATTGCCCTATGTGAACACCCATTTTTGTCCGTCTTCATTTTATTCTAATTTTTATGATATTATGTTTCAAGGAGACTAATAATAATAATGAAGAGAGAAAGAAGAAAAATAAAATAATGAAGAAAGAAGGGGGCTCATAACTAATTTGCTGTTGGACTTGGTCCAGTCCAGTCCATTGAATTTACTGTTGGACGGGGTGGTCCCGTCCATTACATTGGACTTGCTGTAGGACGAGGTCCAATCTAGTCCATTGCATTTGCTGTTGAACGGGGTGGTCCCGTCCATTACATTGGACTTGCTGTTGGACGAGGTCCAGTCTAGTCCATTGCATTTGTTGTTGGACGGGGTGGTCCCGTCCATTACATTGGACTTGTTGTTGGACGAGGTCCAGTCCAGTCCATTGCACTTGTTGTTGGACGGGGTGGTCCCGTCCATTACATTGGACTTGCTGTTGGACGAGGTACAGTCCAGTCCATTGCACTTGTTGTTGGACGGGACCAACAGTCCAGTCCATTGCACTTGCTGTTGGACGGGGTGGTCCCGTCCATTACATTGGACTTGCTGGTGGACGGGGTGATCCCGTCCAGTCCATTGCACTTGCTGTTGGACGGGGAGGTCCCGTCCATTACATTATACTTGCTGATGGACGGGGTGGTCCCGTCCAGTCCATTGCACTTGCTATTGGACGGGGAGGTCTCGTCCATTACATTGGACTTTCTATTGGACGGGGAGGTCCCGTCCATCACATTGGACTTGCTAATGGACCGGGTGGTCCCGTCCAGTCCATTACACTTGCTGTTGGACGGGGTGGTCCCGTCCATTACATTTGACTTGCTGTTGGACGGGGCAGTCCCGTCCATTGCATTCGCTATTGGACGGCGAGGTCCAGTCCAGTGCGTTGCACTTTCTGTTGGACGAGGAAGTTCCGTCCACTTCAATTATTTAATTTTCTATTGGACAAGGAGGTTCCGTCCTCTTCAATTATTTAATTTTCTGTTGGACGAGGTGGTTCCGTCCTCTGCAATTATTTAATTTTCTGTTGGACGAGGAGGTTTCGTCCACTGCAATTATCTAATTTTTTGTTGGACGAGAGGGTCCGTTGATGTCGTGCGGACGCACGTGCGATCCGGCAAGTGTACCGGATTGTTGCCAAGTAATAAAAAGATATCGATCCCACAGAGACCGTGATCTCGAATCACAACTAATTATCAAATTGACTAAACTGAATTTTAGAAAAGGTTTTGATATTTGAAACAAGAGATAAATAAAACAGAAAACAAATCTATTTGTGGTTTTTGGATCTAAATGGATTCCTAGGGATTTGGGTTACCTACGAGGCTGTTTATGTTACTAATCTGATTTACCCTTGTTAATTATCGAAATTGCCTTGAAGGCGAGTTTATCCTCTAATAGTTTAAGCTCCCTCTCGGGTTACAAAAACCGTGCCCAACTGAACCAACCCCTACTCTCGTGGTAGTCGAATTCAGATTGGACCCTCTGCGTTTCGTGACAACTCGTTGATCCTCGAAGGACGGCTTCTAACTCTCGTGATTTCAGTCCTAAGTCCGACTCTATAGATCCGACACCTAAGTTCACCGCTAGGTTCCTCCTTAGAATGCCTATGACACGCAAACAAGTGGCCACCGAATTTACGAGTGATTCAAACACTAGAAATCAGATCTAAAACAAAGTCGTAATTAACAAAGATATTACAACAAATTAACAACATAAATCAGATCTCGGGCATGGCCCCAATCCCTAGAAACTAAGCTACTACTCAAGCCTTGCCATGGAGATGACAGGCTTGATTACAAATACATGAAAATAAAACTAAGAGAAGGAGGAGGAGGAGAAGAAAGATCCTAAACTTGAGCCTAAGTAGCAGCCCAAAAAGTCTTTTCTCTGCCTCTGCCTGGGTCCTTATTTATAGATTTGGGAAGTTTGAATCCCAATCTAACTCAAATTCTGATCCAATTCAGTTGCTTCAGGTCCAAGTAATACGCGTCACGGCCGTGATGGCCATCACGGCCAGGTCGTGACGGCTTCTGCCTTGGGCACTTCTATAGATTTCAGGTCCAATTAGAAGCTTAGGTTTTTCAAGTTCATATTCTCACTGATTTGGGCACTCATCTCACCTCACTCAAGTGTTTTAGGGTATATGACAATTCACTCCATTTCCTCAAGGAAAGTATTTTACCATAGGCTTGACTATTAACCAAATCTCTACTTTATTAATGAAAACACTTAAGAATCAAGAGGTCTTTTCCTTTGGTTGTAATGTGGCCATGGGATTTATTGTTAGGTGGGGAAAATCAAGGAAAGGGAAATTCAAGAAGGCTAAACAAATTATCAAACATTGCAAAGCATGACACCTTCTAAAATACCTTTCTTGGGCTTTGATTTACTTTTCCACCTTTCTTCCTTCTATTTTTTTTCTTTTTCTCTTTCTTTTATCTTCATTTCTCACTTTCTTTGTCATCCCCTTCTCCATTTTTTTTTGTGTTTATTTCATTTTTATTTGTTTGGAGAAGGGGAGATTTATAGCTCAAGAGAAATTATTCTCTAGCTTTTTTCATCCCATACTTTTTCCAACTATCATTTTACCCTTTTTTAAATACTTTAAAAGGTGCCATATCAAGCATTATTTATCAAAGCAATTCAAGGTACCAAGAAAAGTATTTTTTTTTTCTTTTAGGCTCAAAATTGGGCAACTAAGGGGTAGCATTTAAACATTCAAAGCTCGGGAGGCCGGGAAAATACCTAGTGCCTCAATCATATTCAAAAATGTTTTCAAAAATTTTTAAGTTTCGAAATGGTTTCAAGTCAAGTTCTAGAAAATACAGTCCAAGAGGAATTACAACACTCTATCACAAGAAATGGGGTAGATTTAGTGAATACCCCTTTTGGCTCAAAATCTTACATTTAGTAGTTCAAAAATCAGTGAGGAACACAAATCTAAGGAAACACATGCTAATTATCAACTATCAAATGACTATCTCAAGAATTTTTATTTTTAGCCATATCACAAGAATAATGAAAAATTGGGTTCAAAAATTCACTATCTCAATTCATTTGGCACCAAGTTCTCACAATTGGATGCATATTCTAAGTGAAGGGCAATCTAGAGAATGTGATCATACCAATCTATGCCTATGTGAATGCAATATGAATGCAACAATGCAAATGCAAAAATAATGCAAAAATACCCCTACCCCAAGCTTGATTACTTACAATGTCTCCAATGTAAATAATCAAGTCGGAGAGAGGAGAAAAATGGAACAACTTACCGAGTCGGTAGCGGGTGTTGGCTTCACATTCCAGTCAAAACTTGGGTGGAAATTGTATCACGGCCGTGAGGCTTATCACGGGCAGGCCATGATCGTTTCTGGTCCTCAGGAGTTGCCCTGTCACGACCGTGATATACATCACGGCTAGGCCGTGATGCTCTCTGGCCTCAGTGTCCTACTCATCACGCCAGTGATGGATGTCACGGCTAGGCCGTGATCCTTTCTGTGCTCTTGTTTAGTTCATCACGGTCGTGACCACTGTCACGGCCAGGGCGTGATGGCCTCTGACTTTATCTTTTTCTCTGCTCTTCTTCCCTTCTCAACCTGAAAACACTACATAAACCTATTAATGATATTTTTGACTCTTGATCTTCTCAAATTATTCAAGAGGTAAATAAAAAAAAACAAAAGAAAAAGGGAAAGAAAACTTGGGTTGCCTCCCAAGAAGCGCTTATTTATGGTCTTAAGCTTGACCATACTTCCTTCAATCAACCGGGGTCGGCTGGGCGTAGATGTGCCGGAACACTTCTCTTCCAAGGAACTCCTTCAAAAAGCCATTTCTGCTCATACGGCCAGTAACGCTTCCGCTTTGCTCTATTCTCTTGGAGCTTCCTGACCTTCTTTCCTCCCGACGGAAGTTTTGTTTCTGCATGGACAGCAACCCCAATTTCACCACTGCTGGGTGCATCATCAACCATGCATAACTTCGGAGTTGCTTCCATGTTCAGCTCTTCTTTTACCACTGGAGATGTTGTATCAATTCTGCACACATGGCTCTCAAAAGGAGGGTTGTTATAAGAGTTAGTCAAATGAAAATCGATCCTACCTTCCTCTACAGTTAGAGAGAGTTTACCATTCCTTACGTCTATTACTGCCCCAGCGGTTGCCAAGAATGGCCTTCCTAAAATGATGGGGAATTCAGAATTCCCTTTCATGTCCAATACCAGGAAGTCGGTAGGGATGAAGAATTTCCCTACCTTAACAGGAACATTCTCTAGTATGCCTAGAGGAGTCCTAGTTGAGCCGTCCACAAATTGTAAGGAGAATTTGAACCGACTCAACTCTTTGCTTTCCAACCTTTCCATGATAGTGAGGGGCATCAAGCTTGCACTAGCCCCTAAGTCACACAAGGCTTGGTCTATTTGCACTTTTTCAATCGAGCAAGCGATAGAGAAACTACCTGGGTCTTTTAGTTTAGGAGGCAGATTAGATTTTTCCATGATAATTGGCTCCTCAGTTAAGCTCTTAGTTTCTTCTTCCACTTGCTTTCTCTTGACCAACCTTTGTGGGAAAGGTATCAGGGGTTGGTACGGTGGTGGAGGGACGTACTTTGGTTCTGGCTCTTCCTTTCCGCTCGTGTCCTCCTCCGGTTCCACCTCCATTTCAGCTACCCCCACCCCAAGCTTATCATCCCTCAAGTGTATGACATTGCAATGCTCATTGGGATTTGCTTCGGGTTGCCCCGGGAATGTACCCTTAGGTCTCGAGTACGTGCTGGCTTGTTGGGCAATTTGTGTTTCTAGCATCTTGTTATGAGTTGCTAAGTTGTCTACCTTAGATGCTAGCTCCTTTATTGCTTCACTCACTGCCCTTCCTTATTGTTTAAACTCCTCATTCTGTTTTGTCTGAGTTTCAACAAAACTTTCAAATAAAGTCTCGAGTTTAGATCTTTGTACCTGAGGATACCCCGGTGCTGCTCTCTTATTACCTTGACCCTCTTGGAACTCATGGTTGAGCGTGTTGCTGTAGTTGCCGTAGGAGAGGTAAGGGTTGTTCCTCCTTTGGTTGTAGGGATTTGGGGGAGCATAGTTGGGCAGCTTCGGGTTTGTATCGTAGAAGTTGTGACAAGAGTTCACTTGTTCACCCGAAGCGCCGGATCCATGAGCGATACCATGTGGGCATTCCATCATGTAATGTCCCTGCATTCCACAAATCTCACAAACAATGTTAGTAGCACCTAATGCACTCACATTAGCTCTTTCAAGTCGATCAAAACGTTTATTAAGTGAGTCTATCTTTGACATTATAAGATCAGTGCTATTTACTTCAAACTTACCCCCCGAAATCTTGTTCGGGTTATTACCTCTTTTGGATCCCCATTGGTGGTAGTTGGTGGCGACATTCTCGATGATGTTGAATGCCTCAGTGAGAGGCCTATTCATAAATGCTCCACCGGCTGCAGAATCAAGTGACACCTTCGAAGAGTAGTCCAATCCGTTATAGAAGGTGTGCACTAGTAACCACCTCTCGAGTCCATGGTGTGGGCAAGACTCCAGCAGTCCCTTGTAGCGATCCCAAGCTTCTGATAATGATTCTCCATCTTTTTGGAAGAAGCCGGTGATCTGGGTTCTTATGTAGGCCGTCTTGGATGGAGGAAAGAATTTCTCCAAGAATGCCTGTTCCAGTTGGTCCCAAGTAGATAAGGTGTTGGCGGGCAATTGCTTTAGCCAAGCCTTTGCTTTTCCAGTCAGAGATGAGGGGAATAACCTCAAGCGAATAGCATCGACCGGTGCACCATGAATCCTAATTGCATCGGTGAACTCCAAGAATGTTTCTACGTGATCTGTCGGGTCCTCCGAAGGTAATCCTCCGAATTGGTGCTGCCTAATCATGTTGATTAGCATAGGCGGTATAGTGTAGTTTTCCGCCTCAATCTCTGGTCTGGCAATTCCAGTTCGCAAGCCTCTCGCATTTGGGGCTGCGTAGTCCTTCAAAGGTTTTGTATCCGGTTGATTTGCCATGAGTGGAATGGAACCCAACCTTTCTCCCTCTCTTTGTAGTCTCCTACGTCTATGGAAGGTTCTCTCGATTTCTGGATCAACCTCACTAAGGCTCCCAAGACTTAGGGATCTTTGCATATAACACACAGAGAGATGGATACAATAGAAGGAAAAAAAGAGTTTTTTTTTTCAGAAATAAAAATCAAATAAAAAGAAAAGGTCCAGAAAAATCAATTCAAAAACTGAATTGAGATTCGAAAAGGCACAGTCCCCGGCAACGGCGCCAAAAACTTGATGTGCGTCGTGCAACGACGCACGTGCGATTCCGGCAAGTGTAGCGGATTGCCGTCAAGTAATAAAAGATATCGAACCCACAGAGACTGTGTTCCCGAATCGCAATTAATTTCGAATTGAGTGAATCTGGACTTTTTAGAGGGTTTTGAAAAAGGTTTTTGAATTTTGAATTAAGAGATAATTAAAACAGAAGACAATTAAAACAGAAAACAAATCTTTTTGGGGTTTTGATCTAAATGGATTCCTAGGGATTTGGGTTACTTTTGAGGCTGTTTATGTTACTAATCTGATTTACCTTTGTTGATTAACGAAATTGCCTTGAAGGCGAGTTTATCCTCTAATAGCTTAAGCTCCCTCTCGGGTTACAAAAGCCGTGCCCAATTGACCCGACCCCTACTCTCGTGGTAGTCGATCCCAGATTGGACCCTTTGTGCTTCGTGACAACTCGTTGCTCCTCGAGGGACGGCTTCTAACTCTCGTGATTTCAGTCCCAAGTCTGACTTCTATAGGTCCGACACCTAAGTTCACCGCTAGGTTCCTCCTTAGAATGTCTCAGTCATGCAAATAACCTAAGTTCACCGCTAGGTTCCTCCTTAGAATATCCACGTCTCGTTGATAAGCGGTCGCCGGACTTTACGAGTGAAACACACTAGAAATCCTAAGTTCACCGCTAGGTTCCTCCTTAGAACGTCTACGTCACGCAAATAAGCGGTCACCGAATTTACGAGATATTAACACACTAGAAATCAGATCTAAAACAATAACGAAATCAACAACGATTTTACATCAAATCAACAACATTTACAAAACTCGGGCAGAGCCCCAATCCCTAGAAACTACGCTACTACTCCAGTCTTGCCATGGAGATGACAAGCTGGGTTGACAACATAATGAAAAATACAAAAATCAGAGAAGAGAGGAGGAGAGGAGAAGAGAGATCTATGCCTAAGTCTATGTGTGTACAAGTCTAGATATGATCCTCCATGTTTTTTTTCTGCATCTGCCTGGTCCATATTTATAGATGTGGGAAGTTAGAGTCCCAATCTAACTCAAATTCTGATCCAAATTCGGTTTCTTCAGATCCAAGTAATGCGCGTCACGGCCGTGATGGCCATCACGGCCTGGCCGTGACGGTCTCTGTTTCTGGCAGTTTTGTGAAATCCAGTTTCTCGCGAGGCGAGAGTGAGCTCGCGTCGCGAGCCTTCATTTTGTGGCCGTGATGAATTTCACGGCTATGGCCGTGATGGCCTCTGACTTGTGGTGGTTTTGGTCACGGCCGTGATGGCTATCACGGCCAGGCCGTGACAGAGTCTGACTTCAGCCTTTCTTCTTTTTCAGTTTTTCTCGATCATGGCCGTGATGGGCATCACGGCTAGGCCGTGATGGGCATCACGGCTAGGCCGTGATGGGCTCTGTTTGGCTCATTTTCTTCACTTTTAAAGCTCCATCTTCATCCAAACTTCATCATGGTTGATCTTGAGCATTTTACCCTTGATATCTGCAAAACAACACACGAAAACCGCCTTACCCATTCCTAAGGAAAATTAACCTAAAATCTAATTAAAAATGCCTAAACTACGTGAAAAATGCATGCAAAATGATAGACAAATATGATGTGAAACCACACTCATCAATAGACAAAGATGAGGTGAAATCACACTCATCAAATCACCCCAAGCTTAAGATTTTGCTTGTCCTCAAGCAATTACCCAGGCCATAAGATATAAATAATCAGAGCGTGGACAGTGAACCAAGAACCCTAGAAACTAATCCAAGTGACAGGCATATTCAAATAAATCCCCAAGAGATAATTGATTTCAAGTCCAATTAGAAGCTTAGGTTCTTCAAATTCATATTCTCACTGATTCAGGCACTCGTCTCACCTCACTCAAGTGTTCCAGGGTATATGACAATTCGCTCAATTTCCTCAAGGAAGGTATTCTACCATAAGCTTGACTATTAACCAAATCTCTACTTTATTAATGAAAACACATAAGAATCAAGAGGTCTTTTACTTTGGTTGTAATGTGGCCATGGGATTAATTGTTAGGTGGGGAAATCAAGATAAGGAAATTTCAAGAAGGCTAAACAAATTATCAAACATTGCAAAGCATGACACCTTCTAAAATACCTTTTTGGGCTTTGATTCACTTTTCCACCTTTCTTTCTTTCTTTTTATTTCTCACTTTCTTTTGTCATCCCCTTCTCCATTTTTTTTGTGTTTATTTCATTTTAATTATTTGTAGAAGGGGAGATTTTTAGCTCAAGAGAAATATTTTCTAACTTTTTCATCCCATACTTTTTCAAACTACCTTTTTACCCTTTTTTTATAATACTTTAAAAGGTGTCATACCGAGCATTATTCATCAAAGTAATTCAAGGTACCAAGAAAATTATTTTATTCTTTTAGGCTCAAAATTGGGCAACTAAGGGGTAGCATTTAATCAATCAAAGCTCAGAAGGCCGGAAAAAAAAAATACCTAGTGCCTCAATCATTTTCAAATATGTTTTCAAAAATTTTTGAAGTTTCAAAACGGTTTCAAGTCAAGTTCTAGAGAATACGGTCCAAGAGGAATTAAAACACTCTATCACAAGGAATGGGGTAGATTTAGTGAGTACCCCCTTTTGGCTCAAAATCTTACATTTAGTAGTTCAAAAATCAGTGAGAAATACAAATTTAAGGAACCACATGCTAATTATCAACTATCAAAATATCATCTCAAGGATTTTTTTTTTTTAGCCTTATCACCAGAATAAAAAAATTGGGTTCAAAAATTCACTATCTCAATTCATTTGGCACCAAGTTCTCGCAATTGGATGCATATTCTAAGTGAGGGGCAATCTAAAGAATGTGATCATGCAAAACTATGCCTATATGAATGCAACATGCAAAATGCAAAATGCAAAAATGCAATGCAAAAATACCCCTACCCCAAGCTTAAAAACTTACATTGTCCCCAATGTAAATAATCAAGTCGGAGAGAGGATAAAAATTGGAACAACTCACCGAGGTGGTAGCGGGTGTTGGCTCACATTCCAGTTAAAAACTTGTTGGAAACTGCATCACGGCCGTGAGGCTCATCACGGGCGGGCCGTGATCCTTTCTGGTCTCCTTTATTAGCTCATCACGGCCGTGACCACTGTCACGACCTGGGCGTGATGGCTTCTGACTTTATTAGTCCTTGCTCTTTTTATTCTTCCTTCCTCTTTAACCTAAAAACACTAGGCAAATCTATTAATTTATGATTTTTACCTCTTGATCTTCTCAAATTATTCAAGAGCTAAATTAAAAAACAAAAGGAAAAGGGAAAGAAAGCTTGGGTTACCTCCCAAGAAGCGCTTGTTTACGGTCCTAAGCTTGACCAAACTTCCTTCAATCAACCGGGGTTGGCTGGGCGTAGAAGTGCAGGAACACTTCTTTTCCATGGAAGTCCTTCAAAGAGCCGATTCTGCTCATATGGCCAATTACGCTTCCACTTTGCTCTTTTCATCCGGACCTTTCTGGCCTTACTCCCTCCCGGCGGAAGTTTTGTTTCCACATGATCGGCAACTCCAACTCCATCACCATTTGGTGCATCATCAGCCATGCAAATCTTCGGAGTTGCTTCCATGTTGAGCTATTCCTTTACCACTGGAGACATGATATCGATCCTGCACACATGGCTCTCAAAAGGAGGGTTGTTATATGAGTTAGCAAATTCAAAATCGACCCTACCTTCCTCTATATTTAGAGAGAGTTTGTCACTCCTTACATCTATTACTGCTCCAGCGGTGGCCAAGAATGGCCTTCCTAAAATGATGGGGAATCCAGAATTCCCTTTCATATCCAATACTAGGAAATCGGTAGGGATGAAGAATTTCCCTACCTATACAGGAACGTTCTCTGGTATGCCTATAGGAGTCCTAGTTGAGCCATCCGCAAATTGTAAGGAGAATTTGAATGGTCTCAACTCTTTCGTTCCCAACCTTTCCAAGATAGTGAGCGGCATCAAGCTCACACTAGCCCCTAAGTCACATAAGGCTTGGTCGATTTGCATTTGTTTAATTGAGCAAGCGATAGAGAAGCTACCTGGGTCTTTCAGTTTAGGAGGCATTTTAGCTTCTATGTCTACTGCTTTCTCTTGACCACCCTTTGTGGGAAAGGTATCGGGGGTTGGTACGGTGGTGGAGGGACATACTTTGGTTCTGGCTCTTCATCTTCGCTCATGTCCTCCTCCGGTTCCCCGTCCTTTTCCCCCACCCCAAGCTTGTCATCCCTCAAGTGTATGGCATTACAATGCTCAATGGGATTAGCTCGGGTTGACCGGGAACGCACCCTTAGGTCTAGTGTATGTCTTTGGCTTGTTGGGCAATCTGGGTTTCTAGCATCTTGTTATGGATTGCTAAGTTGTCTACCTTAGATGCTAGCTCTTTTATTGCCTCGTTTACTGCCCTGCCTTGCTGACTAAACTCTTCATTTTGTTTTGTTTGGGTTTCAACAAAACTTTCCAATAAAGACTCGAGTTTAGACTGCTGTACCTGAGGATACCCCGCTGTGGGTTTCCTATTACCTTGGCCCTTTTGGAACTCGTGGTTTAGCGTGTTGCTGTAGTTGCCGTAGGAGAGGTAAGGGTTGTTCTTCCTTTGATTGTAGGGATTTGGGGGAGCATAATTGGGCAACTTCGGGTTTGTGTCGTAGAAGTTGTGACAAACGTTCACTTGTTCCCCCGAAGCGCTGGATCCATGAGCAATACCTCGTGGGCACTCCATGATGTCGTGTCCCTGCATTCCACAAATCTCACAAACAATGTTAGTAGCACCTATTGCACTCACATTAGCCCTTTCAAGCGGATCAAAACGTTTATTAAGTGAGTCTATTTTTGACATTTTAAGATCAGTGCTATTAACTTCAAACTTACCCCCCGAAATCTTGTTCGGGTTATTACCTCTTTATGAACCCCATTGGTGGTAGTTGGTGGTCACGTTTTCAATGATGTTGAATGCCTCAGTCAGAGGCCTATTCATAAAGGCTCCACCAGCTGCAGAGTCAAGTGACACCTTTGAAGAGTAGTCCAATCCGTTGTAGAAGGTGTGCACTAGTAACCACCTATCGAGTCCATGGTGTGGGCAAGACTCCAGCAATCCCTTGTAGCGATCCCAAGCTTCCGATAAGGATTCTCCGTCTTTTTGGAAGAAGCCGGTGATCTGGGTTTGTATATAGGCCGTCTTGGATGGAGGGAAGAATTTCTCCAAGAACGCCTGTTCCAGTTGGTCCCAAGTAGACAAGGTGTTGGCGGGCAATTGCTTTAGCCAAGCCTTTGCCTTTCTCAAAGAGAGATGAGGGGAATAACCTTAAGCGTATAGCATCGACCGGGGCACCATGAATCCTAATTGCATCAGTGAACTCCAAGAATGTTTCTACGTGATCAGTCGGGTCCTCCGAGGGCAATCCTCCGAATTGGAACTGCCTAATCATGTTGATTAGCATGGGTGGTATGGTGTAGTTCTCCGCGTCAATCTCTGGCCTGGCAATCCCAGTTCGCAAACCCCTAGCATTTGGGGCTGCGTAGTCCTTCAACGGTTTCGTATCCGGAAGATTCGCCATCAGTGGAATGGGGATCAACCTCTCTCTCTCTTTGTAGCCTCCTACGTCTATGGAAGGTCCTTTCGATTCCGGGGTCGACTTCAATAAGGTTTCCAAGACTTAGGGGCCTTTGCATAAAACAGAAAAACACAGAGAGATAGATACTAAAACGAAGAAGAAGATTTTTTTTTAAAATACGAAAATTAAAGAAAAAGTCCAGAAAAATCAATTTAAAAATTAAATTGAGATTTGATAACACAGTCCCCAGCAACGGCGCCAAAAACTTGATGTCGTGCGGACGCACGTGCGATCCGGCAAGTGTACCGGATTGTCGCCAAGTAATAAAAAGATATCGATCCCACAGAGACCGCGATCTCAAATCACAACTAATTATCAAATTGACTAAACTGAATTTTAGAAAAGGTTTTGATATTTGAAACAAGAGATAAATAAAACAGAAAACAAATCTATTTGTGGTTTTTGGATCTAAATGGATTCCTAGGGATTTGGGTTACCTACGAGGCTGTTTATGTTACTAATCTGATTTACCCTTGTTAATTATCGAAATTGCCTTGAAGGCGAGTTTATCCTCTAATAGTTTAAGCTCCCTCTCGGGTTACAAAAACCGTGCCCAATTGAACCAACCCCTACTCTCGTGGTAGTCGAATTCAGATTGGACCCTTTGCGTTTCGTGACAACTCGTTGATCCTCGAAGGACGGCTTCTAACTCTCGTGATTTCAGTCCTAAGTCCGACTCTATGGATCCGACACCTAAGTTCACCGCTAGGTTCCTCCTTAGAATGCCTATGACACGCAAACAAGTGGCCACCGAATTTACGAGTGATTCAAACACTAGAAATCAGATCTAAAATAAAGTCGTAATTAACAAAGATATTACATCAAATTAACAACATAAATCAGATCTCGGGCATGGCCCCAATCCCTAGAAACTAAGCTACTACTCAAGCCTTGCCATGGAGATGACAGGCTTGATTACAAATAACATGAAAATAAAACTAAGAGAAGGAGGAGGAGAAGAAGAAAGATCCTAAACTTGAGCCTAAGTAGCAGCCCAAAAAGTCTTTTCTCTGCCTCTGCCTGGGTCCTTATTTATAGATTTGGGAAGTTTGAATCCCAATCTAACTCAAATTCTGATCCAATTCAGTTGCTTCAGGTCCAAGTAATACGCGTCACGGCCGTGATGGCCATCACGGCCAGGTCGTGACGGCTTCTGCCTTGGGCACTTCTATAGATTTCAGATTCTCGCGAGGCGAGTGGACTTTCGCGGTGCGAGACTTCAGGTTCTAGCTTGTCACGGAACCACGGCTAGGCCGTGTCAGATTCTGACTTGTGGGGGTGAAAGGTCACGGCCGTGATGGTCATCACGGCTAGGCCGTGACCAATTCTGACTTCAGTCTTTCTTCCTTCTCAGTTTTGCTCGATCATGCCGTGATGGGCATCACGGCTAGGCCGTGATGGGCTCTGTTTGGCTCATTTTCTTCACTTTTCAAGCTCCTTCTTCGTCCGAGCTCCATCATGGTTGATCCTGAGCATTTTACCCTTGATTTCTGCAAAACAACACCACGAAAACCGCCTTACCCGTTCCAAAGTAAAAATAACCAAAAATCCTATTAAAAATGCCTAAACTACATGAAAATGCATGCAAAATGATAGACAAAGATGAGGTGAAATCACAATCATCATCCGTCCAGTGTATATCTACCTTTGCATATCTAAGTTTCTGTTAGACGAAGAAATTCCGTCCACTGCAATTTTATTTTCAGGCAGGAGGCTAAAGAATAAAGAAAGAAGAAGAAGAAGGTAATGAAGAAAGGACGAAGAAAAGAAGGAGAAAAGGACAATCAAGAAAAAGGAAAGGAGATTGAGTTACTGCTCCTAACCCTAAAATACCCTATTTTACATATCAAACAAGACCTCTTTTCCTCCTCCCACTCCTCTACCCATTGATCATTCTTCTTCCTCATCTCCTCCCTCATTTTACCCTAGCAACCCCACTCCTAACCCTAAAAAACCCGTCTTACACATCATACAAAACCCCCCATCTCCTTCTCTCTTCAAACACGCAACCTTCACATCAAATCACCTCCCTTCCACTGCTCGCGTCGCCCCCATCTGGACACACGCCATTGCTGCCCAGAACAACCCATGCCTCGAATTTCGTGAAGACCAACCTAGAAGCCACTGGGTAATAAGAAGCATGAATCCCTCTCCTTCATCTATAAAAGGAGGGGACGGAAACAGAAGAAGGGATGGGGGATTAGAGAGGGATTTTTGGATTTTTGAGAGAGATTTTCATCTGACATTTTTCTTTGTGAAGAAAAGAGATTAGACATCTGAGTTTCTTTTCTCTTCTCTATTATTAGAGTGGTTAAGAAGGAAGAGTTGAAAGAGTCAGTGAAGTTGAAATGTAAGGGTTTTTGATCTTGAAATCTTACCACTGAGAGAAAACAAAATCATTGTTATTCTACTCTCATTTGGCAATCCTTGTTCTCTTTATTGATATTATTCTTAAATTTCTATTGGCATCCTTATTTTTTTGGGTCTCTGTTTACTGAATAAGTTAGTAAAACGTTTCATTTCTACATTTCATTTCTGTTCTATTTCCAAGGGGTAAAATTATTTATTTTACATAAAAATAGAAGATGATCACTTAATTAAAATAAACTTATTTCTTGGGTTGCACTATGACAACCGTCATGTTGAACCCTTTAGATTTTGAGGTTGCCCTGTGGACTTACGTGCCATGTTCAACCTCATTTAGCTTTAATAAAAAATTTCACAACTAAATATGTTTCTTTTTTAAAAAAGACGATTTTCGGGGTAAAACAAATGTTTTCAAAGTTATTAATAATTTATACAACTAATTTTGGGTAACCATTTTATGGATGTTCTAGGGTACTGTGGGGTTAAGTCTCCATGTCTTCCCTAGACATAATCGACTCCCGAACCCAAAGCTTTTTCTTAAAGGGTTTTCCAACTTCCCTGAAATTAAATAAAGTTGGTGGCGACTCCATGTTTTCTCTCTAAAAGGAAAAACTAGTCTTTTTTTTTGTTCCCTACAGATGGCGACTCCACTGGGGACCTTTTAGGAGAGTCAAGCCCGTAAAAATTGGTTTTGCAAATTTTTAGTAACTTGTAGCTTATTTGTTTTACCTTTTATGGCTACATCTTGCTATTTTTCCCTTACAATAATTAAATGACAAAACTAAAAAACGTTTTTTATTTTTAGTGATGCTTGTCTGGATTGTCCTTTTGGTTGGGTTTTCCTTTTATTTAAATGAGAAGAATTAGTTGTACAATCATTTTAACTCATGTAATTGTTATATATGTTTCACTAACAATGTTTTTGTTTCCTCCTCCTTTCTTTTCTTTTTTCCCATGTTTTAACAATAGGGTAGAGGACTTATAACCATTTTTTTATATACCTATGTTTTTGTTTTGCACGTTTTTCTTGTCTTTTCTTTTTATTTTTATTTTTTAGTGTTACAGGTTTGTATTCCTGATCAGCCTCTGGTTGACTAGTTTTATAACTAGTAAGACCATGGTTTTGCACCGATTATTCGAGTTTTAATCTCGTTTTAGCCCAAATTTGGATTTATCCGTCCTCAAGCAACATTTTGAGTTTCTTAAGTAATTTAGGACATTTTAGTTAGTTTTTGAGTCAAATAAAGCATTCACTGCTATTTCATATTTTCAGGTTAAAAGGGAAGCACTCAGAGTCAAGGGAATGAAGAGAACAGTGGAAATTGCAAGTCTGGAAGTTTCGCCTCGCGAGCCTGAGGACCAACCTGAGCAGCAGCAGTCACCCTTTCTGTCTCGCCTCGCGAATCTCTTCTCGCCTCCCTAGCCTGAAGGCCTGACTGTACCAGAGAATGTCACCCTTTCGGTCTTGCCCCGCGAATCTTCAACTTGCCTCGTGAGAACTCAATTTTGAACCCGCGCCACTTTTAACATTCGCCTCGCGAGAGCCTACTCGCCTCGCGAGCGGGCGCAGATTCTGAAGGATATAAATTGTTGTTTTAGGGCAGAAACCAGAGTTTTCATCTTCTTTTCTTTTCCACTGACGGCTGCGAATTAGGTTTAGTATTTTGTGTTTCCTTTGTAATGGAGAACTAATATCCTTGGATTGATCTGCTGTAATCGGTTTCCATTATCACTTGAGGTTCTGTAATTCCCAACTTATTGCTATTCTCTTTCAATATTGTTCTATATGTTCTGTTTGCTTAATTCAGGATTGTAGAGAATACGTGTTGATTTATTTCGGTGATGTTATGTTCCTATACTTAATCGCGTTTGCTTAATTCGCGTGTGTTCAATCGTGTTTGCTTAATTCACGAGAGCTTCACCCCGTTTGCTTAATTCGGGAATTAGGAACATATATCTCGTAGTGTCAATTTCACTTGTTAATTGTTGCTACAATCGAAAAGGGATTAGAATCCGCTTAGGGCTTGGAATTTACACGAATCAATGATAGTGGGAAACCGAGAACAGCAGATTAATCGTTTTTAGCTTATTGATAATCATTTAGTTTGCACTGTTTTTCTTAACTGCTTCCTTAATTGAGTTTCAAATCCAACCCCCCCAAACTCATTTTTCTACGAATAACAATCCAAGAGTCCTTGTGAGACGATACTCGAGTTGTCGCGCCCTAACTACACTTTTTCCAACCACTCGCTTTTTGACCCGTGTGCGACAGCGTGTCAATGCCCCCTTCACACACATCACTATCATATATTGCACACAACTTAGATCTATACCCGAGCTTGCTCAAAAACCCAAGGATTAGTCGGTGCTCTGACGTTGTCATTGAAGAGGTCTTGTACCTCCCTGATACTTGTCGGTTCACCACTCAGATTGTACATGAGATCATGGAATAGTCATATTGAGAGGGTTTATCCCTACTTGTGGCTAGATTCATGAATCATATCCTTATGAGGGCAATCTGGGGACCATGACTTTTAGAGGTCTAGACCCGTCCCAATTTTCACTAATAGAGCAGACCTAGTGGCCGACCTGTTTAGAGTCCTAACCTTAGGGTGTGTCCATCCTTAGGTTTTACCTAGCTTGGGACAAAAAGGGGCGTACGTTTCTTTCCTCTCTCTATCATCATAAGCATAAATTGTCATGCATGTTCATTGTGAATATTCACAAAACTAGGGGCGTCACATTGCCGCCTCAAACCTGAATGACATATTCGAATATTATTGCACATCTAATAGGCGCTATGTCATAATGAAGGTAATGCATACCCATCAGGGTTTTCAACCCCATTGGGTCCCCTACAACATGAATCATGCAAGATACATTTGCTTCACTATACTCACTTTTTTTGTGTCTCTTTATTGGAAGATTTTGGTATTCACCTTATAGCAAGAAAATGGAAAAGTTTGGTTCAGAGAAGAGTACTAGCAACGCGAGTTGTTCCAAGAAAAGTATCAAGATCGATGTGACACTCAATGACGTGAAGAGATTATGTGAACTCAGCCAGCAAATGTCAGAAAAAGCGCGCTCAAACTTTGTCAGCAAGTATGGTAGAATATTGGACCTATTGCGTGTTCCAGTGGAAGCCCCCGCTCTGAGTGCGTTGGCCCAATATTGGAATTCAACTTTGAGGTGTTTTGATTGCCTAACTTAGACATCACTCCAGCCATAGAAGAGTATGCTTATATGCTAAGACTGCCAATTCAAAAGAACACCCGCATCTACATGTATTATGGCCAATATGTAACAGATTGGAAGATAGCAAGTCTATTGGAGCTTCAACCGGAACAGATAGAAAAAGCAGAAAAGGGAACCGCCAAAGGGTTGAAGAGGCGATTTTTGGAAGTGTATCTCAACAAGCTGGGCCCGCAACAACGATGGGTTACTTTCAACAAAGTACTAGCCCTCATGATATATGGGTTGGTGCTCTTTCCTTTTGTACCAGATCTGATTGATCAGTCAGCCATGGATGTTTTTTATAGGGTCGAAGAGTATGGTGTGAACCCGGTTCCTTCTATCTTAGCTGAAACTTTCCTCTCCCTACATGTTTGTCATCAGAATCAACAAGGGAAACTGCGATGTTGTGCATCAATATTGTATGTTTGGATCATGACTCACTTGTACACTCGTGATAAAATTGACAGAACAGATGACCCGCTGAAAGGATTCACTCGCATGCAACTAAAGCCACGTAAGCTATATGAATGGAAACAAGAGTTTGATCAGACCAACCCGCGATCGTTTAGTTGGATATGTCCATGGTATAATGGACATTCAGTTGTATTCAGTTGTGGAAGTTTTTCAAATGTTCCATTGATGGGTCCCAGAGGGTGTGTATCATACTCACCAGCTGTGGTGATGCGTTAGCTCAAGTGGACACGGGATGAACCCCCCGAAGAGCTGCTCAATGGGACATTCTTCCTATACCAAGAAAGTGAAAGCATCAAGAGTCAAACGATAGCAGTAAGGTCAGCATGGAATGATGTTCATATAAAAGGACCGGAGGAATTAGGAAGGCGAATCATAGCTCACACAAAAAGATATGAAGTATGGATAGAAGCAAGAAGAGGTTTCCCTCCAAGACCTGTGTCCCTTCTCCCTAGGGAAAATAATCCTCTTACCAAAGATCAAATGTTGTAAGAAATCAAAGTTTTAAAAGCCCAGATGAGGATTTTTTATGAGAAGGACCAAGCTGCCGAAGTAACTATTATCACGCTCCGAAGACAAGTGCAGAAGCTGAGTTTACAGATTGAGCATTTGAAGGACGAATGCACCGATGCCCACGGAGCCCCGAGTCGCACAAAAAGGGCAAGAAAAGACAAAAAAGCAGAAATTCAAGAGCTGCTGGCACAAATAGGATGTCAAGAGAAGATGCTTGTCAAACTTCAAAGGAAGAAAAAAGAGCTCGAGACAACTGTAGGGGTTCACGTTGAAACAATACATATACTAGAAGAGAGAATTGAATCCCTGCAAGAATCCTTGGCCCAAACAGAAGTGTACTCTGATTGAGGATGGAACGAAGCAGCCAAGTATTGCGAGCTACTAGCAGAAGCAAACATGAGAGAAAATTGGCTCAAAACCAAGATAAAAGACTCCGAAAGAGTTGAAGCTCAACGTCACCCAGAATGGGTAAAGGGATGGAAATTGGTGATGAAGGAGGTAATGAATGAAAAGGAAGCATGGAAGATAAAATACAAGGACATGATGGGTAAGCTCCAATATCACACTTCCCAGCTGGTGGAGCAATTTGAAGAGGCATCCGTCCACATTCGTATGAACCATTTCCTTTAGCAACCACCGAAGGTGACCGAATTCTTCAACATTTTGGGAAACTTGCCAGAGGGTTCAAGAAAAAGAAGATGAGACTCTTAACATAGAACTTTGTAGACCTCGAAGAAAGATGGAAACCATCAATGTACTTCTTTGATCAAAGACTCATGATTTGTATCGAAATATTTATAATGAAATGGAAGTTTTCATCCATGTATGTCGAGAGTTTTTTAGATAATATCTATCGAGGAGTGCATTCTCCTTTAGATACGTCATCAACTATATTTTTACCCTAAAATGACGTGTTTTCTGTGTAAAAAATAAGGACGTTGTTAGTACGGGTGCGGTCTATCGAGGAGTAGATTCTCCCTTGGACTTGACACCAACTACATTCAAGCTAGAGGGGAACCATACCACTAGATTTGATTGCAGGATGAGTTTTCTTGCTATAGGTGTATACGACAGTCTTCCTAAGAGTACCCTCACGATCAAACAAAGGATATTAACTTGCACATTCATACATACACACACACAAAAATTTTGGATTTACTAAAAAGATTCTTAAATGCTTTACAAAGTCACATCCTTCTGAGGATTCGGGAACCATTGCGCGACCTAGGAAAGGTAACACCAATCAAACCCGAGTTTACAATACCAGATCTCTGACCAGGATGGCTGCCAATGCGTCTAAGGAAGGAAGAAACTTAAGCTCTGGGATAGATGATGTGAGGGGAAGAATAAGTGAGATGACTGAAACCCAAGAAATATTAGAAGCCATACCACAGGATATGAGGGAATCTTTCAGCATACTTAGTGCGAACAAAGATACAATTGAACCTGGTAGGCAATGGATTTCTTCTGTGATAATAGCACCGATGTTTTCAAACATTAGCACGGGTCTCATTCAGGGAGCATCTGGCCCCGACCAGACACATCACACGGCACCAATAACACTTCCCATTGGATAAGGATACCCCCCCCCCCCCCTTTTGAAAATGCTTATCATGAAGTCCCAGGCTATACCGCACCGACATGGGAGCAACCACATGTATCTACTCACAGTCAGTCAGCGGGAGTTCAGGCTGGTAAGGATAAGATGAGAGATGAATGGATGGAGAAAATGGAAGAACATATAAGAGCAATAAAAGGCCCGAGTACCTACGGCCCCCTCCAGATAGAAGAACTCTGTCCCGCCACAGATGTTGTGATCACCAAGGACTTCAAGATCCCTGATTTTTCCAAATATGATGGAAGTGGGAACCCATGATTTTGTAACAGCCTGATTTTCATTATACTGTTAAATCAATTAAAATATAAGTAATTATATTTTAATATGAAAGTAGAAAATATTTTGTTTAATAAAATAAAATCATATTCCTAATCCACATTATCATATGAAGTCACAGTAAAATTTTCGGTTGAAAATTCAGACGAAAGTCGGTCTGCGTTTTCCTTCACCGCCAAGTATAAGTTTACCGAGCGGAAAACCTAATTTTGACCCGTGAACGAGACGGTTAATGTTTTTATCATGTTTCCTTCAACTTTGGTTACTTTGAAAATTTTCGTTCAAAAATAAAATAAAATAAAATATTTTATTCGGTGAAACCTTCGAGAAAATACGATCGGATGCAAACCTAGGTTACGTATTTAAACAGTTAAAGGAACCCTAAAGGATGAGGGAAGGATTGATGGGATGCCAAATTAAATGCTTATGACATACTTTAAATGCTTATGACACACTTTAAAGTAATCATGATTACCCTTTTCAAATTATAATCTATTTTATTCCAAAAACCCATTAAACCTTCCTTAAATGATCCAAACAATGCCTTAAACCAAAACTTCCTCTCCAAGCCTTGCTTCCTCTTCTCAAAACCGTGCACCCTCCCCCTTTCCTCTATAAATACCACTCTTCATCTTCACTTCATCACTTTCCTTTCTCCTACTCCATTAAAACTCTTAAGCTTTCATATTTTCTTAACTTCAAGCTTCCAAAGCTTTAGTTTTTCTTCTTCTTTTCACTAAGTGTTCTTCATAAAAGTTGTTCCTCTTGCTTAGGGTAATACTCTCATGTATTCTTTTCTTTAAAAACTTCATCTTTTTCTAAAGTTTCTTCTTTATGTCATATATGAGCTTTTATCTTCAAAAATCTCTCAAAAATGGTAGAAAACTCCTTTTGAGTTGAAACCAATTTCTATGGTCTTGTATTTACTTGTAGTTTAACATACTAAAAGGTTGTGTAAAACAAAGTTTCCTAACCTCTACTTTCTAATTAGGCCGAAACCATGCATATGGTTTAGATGGATCTTGTTTCAACTTTTACAAGTATGAGTTTGTATTTAAAGATTTGTTTTCCAAAATGATCATGGACCAAGGCTCCTTTATGTTAAAGGATGCTATGTCTAAAGTGATTGGAAAGTTTAAAGATTTGTTTCCCAAAATGATCATGGACCAAGGCTCCTTTATGTTAAAGGATGCTATGTCTAAAGTGATTGGAAAGTTTAAAGATTTTTACTCTACTTTTATGTCATTTACTTTTATGCCATTTATATTTATGTCATTTACTTTATGTCATTTACATTATGTCATTTACTTTTATGCCATTTATATTTATGTCATTTACATTATGTCATTTACTTTTATGCCATTTATATTTATGTCATTTACTTTATGTCATTTACATTATGTCATTTACTTTTATGCCATTTATATTTATGTCATTTACATTATGTCATTTACTTTTATGCCATTTATATTTATGTCATTTACTTTATGTTATTTACATTATGTCATTTACTTTATGTCATTTATGATTCATTTACTTATGTCATTATACCTTGATTACTTATAAACCTATGTTGTTCTTACCTTATGTGCTTATGAGCTTTGTTATTTAAAGTCCTATGTTGCTTTCAAGATGATCATAGACTTGAGCTCCATAAGTTATTGGATGCTAAAAGGTCTAAGAGATTAGAAGAATTTAAAGATTTTTATCATAGAAACCCAAGGATGGCCGAATCTTAAAGGTTATGGACCTAGGGTGTTTCGTTTTTTCATTTTTCCAAAGTGATCATGGTTTTGAGCTCCTTACTATTAATGGATGCTAAACCAAAGAGATTGGAAAGTTTAAATGTTCCTAGCCTATCTTATTGGTCAAGGCCGAATCTCCATCAAGTGTAACTTGGTGGGATTTTTGTTCAAACTTTGTTTAAAGTAATCATGTTTTAAACTCCTAGCACTTAAGGATCATAAATCCAAGAGTCGCATAAATTTCCGAAACCCCTAATCCTAATCCTAGTTTATTGTATGAACCGAACCTGTACCTTGTGGTTAGTGTTCTTTGATTGAGTTTTAACTCATGATTTCATGTTTTGTAACCTTAGACTTCCATCTCGGAGGAAACGCGGAGCTTCGAGTTCGAGAGTTCGGTGATAACCCAGGTGGGGGAAAGAAGCAACTTATCGTCGGAATCGATAAGTAGTAAATTATGTAGTAATTATGTAGGGCGACCTAAACCCTACTAGAAGTCGAATAATCGACAAGACCAGAATCGCTTTAAATTGCTTTTATAAAACATCCATGATGATTCGGGGATTGTAGGTTGATCGATATTAGGTTGATGTTTATACTGTTGATGGTTGATTTGAGTTTTATTATCTTTATTGAACTGATTTAGTGCTATGTTGATGTTTTGAAATATCTTTGATTGACTTGATGTTATGCATGATCTGTGTGGTATTTACTTTATGCTTAGTGGATTAAGCGAAGATATATATGTGGTCGAAGATATGAGTTGTTTTGGGCGTGAGGATCATGATGATTTTTAGAGGTGCCTAACCTACATGAAATATGTTAAAGAGGTGTTGTGACATAGAGCATGTGTTGAGGTCTTGATGAGAGGTTAAAGCACTAGGTTATGACCATAGGAGTCTGCGAGGTTCATAAGTTGTGTTGTTTCTATAACCGTATGTGGGACACATACTAGACCCAAGTCCTTGTGGGATCGTCCAAAGGGTAAACTTAACTTGTGCAGCTACGAGTGTCATTGCTTTGCATGAGCACCTCGGGAGTGGACGAGGTGTGCACCGGGATCATCGGCAGCTGTAGTGTCACGCTTTGCGTGAGCGTTCTTACCATGGTGAAAGTGTGCACCGGGATAATCGTGCAGCTATAGTGTCATTGCTTTGCATGAGCACCCACGGTCCGGGGTGTGCACGGGTTTATTGTGCAGCTATAGTGTCATTGCTTTGCATGAGCATTCTCACCATGACCAAGGATGTGCACGGGAATGGGACGTGTCGCTTGGACTATTGACCGATAACCATAACTATGATGATGAAACCATAGCCATGTTCAAGTGATCGAGTTTTAGTTGTAGGAGTGAGGGTAGGATGAATATAAGAATTTCATGGAAGATGGATGATTGATTGATGTTTGTGTCGTGATAATTATTGTATAGTTTACTATGACTCTTTTCTTTTTTTTGATGATAGAACTGTTTCTTATCCCCCGTATATTTCTGTATGTTGTATTTTGTCTCCTTGTGGAACCATACGAGAAGACCCCGTGGATGAACATAACCGGGAGGAGTTGGATGGAACTCCCTACGAACCGGATGCCTGGGAGGATGAGTTGTGACCCATGGTGATTAGGGTCTAGTTAGTTATGGCCAGTGCGTCTATGTCGTGAAGCTTTATCTTTCCGCTTATGTTTTGTATAACTATGCACCAGTTCGGGATCCTATTGATGGGATGCCCAAAAACAGATGTTTGGATAACTCTGATGCTTTAAGTATATGTAATATATTTATGTTTGCATATTCTGTTCTATATGAATCTATTTGCTTAAGAAATTAAGTTTCAATTTTTACGTAATTTTCACGTTAAGCGTGCGATTAAGTAATTAAATAATGAGGTTTTAAACTAAATGTCACAAAGGGGCACATCGGGGTGTCTCAATTTCACCTCATTAGTTACGCTACCAAGATGGAAATTTGATCCAAGGATGACAAATTCCTTATCAGCTTTTTCCATGAAAGTTTGACTGGCCTCGCCTTAGAATGGTACCTCCAGTTGGACCATTCCAAGATCTCGCGATGGACGGAATTGGCTGACTTATTCATGGACCAGTACAAATTCAACCTGGATGCAGCTCCGAGTCGTGAACAGTTGACTACAATGCAGAAAAGAAGTGAGGAGCCCTTCAAGCAATATGCCCAAAGGTGGAGGAGTTTGGCTGCACAAGTTCAGCCCCCGTTGACTTTATCTGAAATGTGCTCATACTTTTTAGGAACCCTCGGGGCACCTTAAATAGGGGCCATATAAAGATTTCTCCGACTTGATCGCCGCTGGTGAAAGGATTGAATTTTTGGCAAGAGCTGGAAAGCTCCCCATGAATGATGGTGAAGGAAGTGCATCCCGGAAAGGATTTCAACCAAAGAAGAAGGAAGTTGAGGTGAATTATGTACAACACCAATGAAACTTTAATCCTCAGTACCAAGTACCTTATAACCCTAACCCACATATTCCATACCAGACACAAACCCCGCTTTAAGCGTTACAATCATCCTTACAAACCAACACTTACCCGCAAAACCAAATCAGCAATATTCCTACCCCTCAACCATATAACATTGCCCGCCCATCATACACCCGTTACCCGTCTGCACCCCCACAAAAACACCTAAACTATCCTCCGCCTAGCCTAAATTTCCCAAACCAAGGACGTTTCCATAGTCCAAATCTGCCACCCTTCCCGAAATTGTCCATCTCTAATGCGGATTTATTCCAACAATTGTTTGATCACCACTTGATTGCGGGAAACCCTGTACGTCCCTTAGAACCACCATTTCCTTCTTGGTACAATCCAAATCAGACTTGCAAGTATCACATGGATGTCACAGGACATTCTATTGAGGATTGCAAAGCTTTTAAGACGACAGTGAGAAAGTTGATTGATTGTGGGAAGCTAGGGTTCAAAGAAGAGGTCGGGCCTAATATCGTTAAGAATCCAATCCTGAATCATAATGATGGAAATTGGGTGAGCAATTTGGAGGTAACAGGGTCCCCAATCAGGAAGGTACTGGAACTACGAGTGTCGATACAAAAGATCTTCGAAGGACTAAAGAAGGCGGGATACAACATTGTTGCACCGGTAAGAATCTCAAGAGAAGAAAGGGGGTACGCCAAGGATCTAAGGTGTGACTACCATCATGGGCAAGTGGGGCACGACATCGAAACTTGTTGGGATTTCAAAGTCCGGATTCAGAGATTACTCACCTTGGGGTTGATTCAAGCCAGACGAGGTGCTGCCGAGGAAGTCAATGTAGTTGAAAAAGTTGTACTCCGAGTACCACCCATGAACAAACCTTCAGCCCTAGAAAGAGTCATCGTAAGGGTGAAGAAGCCAACTCCTTTTGCTTATGTTGATACACATGTTGTACCATGGAATTATGAACAGAAGGTTGAACTAGCTGGAGCTGCGGGAGAGACCTCGAAGGCCCAAGTTACTAACATTGTGAGAATTGGAGGCATTACACGGAGCGGGCGATGCTACGCCCCTGTTGAATAAAAAATGATGAAGGAATCCAAAGAAGAGGAAACTGTGGATGAAGGAAAAGGGAAAGAAGAAGAAGAGTTTCTGAAGATCATGAAGCAAAATGAATATGATGTGGTAGAACAGTTAAAGAAAACTCTGGCAAGGATATCTCTTTTATCGCTTGTCTTGACATCAGAGTCGCATCCTAAGGCATTATTGAAGGTGTTGAATGAAGCGTATGTCAAACCTGACGCCACTCCGGAAAATGTGGTAAATATGGTGGACCCAATCAGGCATGTCAACATGATTACTTTCTTGGAAGATGAAGTGGCCTCGAAATCCCGCAGTAGCACCAAAGCCTTACACATTACCCTAAAGTGTAAAGGGTTTGTGATTGCAAAGGTGCTTGTAGATGGTGGTTCGGCGTTGAATGTGGTTCCAATGTCCACCCTCGAGTAGCTGAATATAAGCATGGCGGATTTGACACCACAAGAAATGATTGTACGAGCCTTTGATGGGACAGCAAGAGGAATCTTAGGAGAGATAACTCTGTCCCTTGAAATAGGGCCTAGTTGTTTTTCTGTCCTCTTTCAGGTCATGGAAATCCAACCAGGTTACACTATGCTTCTGGGGAGGCCTTGGATTCACGAAGCAGGGGTTGTTCCATCGACTCTGCATCAGTGTTTGAAGTATATCCAAGGTGGGTCCGTTATTACTGTCCGTGGTGAAGAGGAAATCATGCTGACAAAGCCCGCCACAATACCTTATGTAGAAAGTACAGAGCAGAGGGAAGACGACTCGCTGCGTAGTTTTGAGGTATTAAAGTCAGAGAACAAGAAAAGGGAGCCCCCAATGAAGAATGTGAATGAAGTAGCAATCCACATCATGGAAAAGAATGGGTATCAAATAGGAAAAGGCCTTGGACCTCAACCAAAGGGATCTCTCAGCCAATTGAAGCAGCTATGAGAGAAGGAAGGCAAGGATTGGGGTATCAACCCTACTTGATAGAAAATATGAAATTCATGACTCTTGAGAACAAAGAAGGGGAAGATGGTGAGAGAAAGTATCTTCCCCTTCTGATAGAGACTTTCCCAGTAGCTGTTGAAGTTATCAGTCCTGAAAAGTCATTTTTCCCTCACTTCACTATCAGTACACTTGAAGAGGAGCTGGACGAGAACCATGTCATCTATCTCCCTGCTAGCAATGAAGTTCTCAACAATTGGCAATCTGAACCGTTTGTTGATGTTATTTCCATGAAGTATTTACCTTATTGTACTGATTATGAACTGATGTTTACTTTCTTTGAAACATGAATGAGAATGTAACACTTTGTCTGGTGTTTTCCTTTTGATTCCATCGTTTCTTTTCTCTCTCTTTCATTTATTTATTTTGTTTAAGCTTTTCTGTCATAAATAAGACTCTTGCCTATACTTCTCCTATTCCTGACTTTTTCTTCCAGGAATACTTCTTCCACTAAAGATTTACCTCAGGAGAGGAACTTTGAAAACTCATTTATTGATTCCCTCGCGGCCGCTGATGAATACAACCTTGAATCCGATGAGGAAGAAGAAGACATTGAAGAATTCATAAAAGTGGTGAAACGGTCAGAGGAAAGGATTAGCTCGAATGATGAGGTTGCAGAAGTGATCAATATGGGAACCGAGGAAGACAAGAAGGAGTTGAAAATAGTGGATAACCCAGAGCGAGAAGAAATGGTTGCACTATTCAAAGAGTATCTGGATATTTTTGCATGGTCCTATAGGGATATGCCAGGTTTAGATCCTGAGATAGCATCGCATAAAATTCCCTTATACCCAGATGTGGCTCCAAAGAAGTAAAAATTAAGGAGAATGCATCCTGAGATGTCGCTGAAGATCAAGGAAGAAGTGACCAACCAGTTAGAGAGTGGCTTTCTGGAAGTAGCTAGACACACGGAATGGGTAGCTAATATTGTTCCAGTACCAAAGAAGGATGGAAGGGTGAGAATGTGTGTGGACTACCGAGACCTGAATAAAGCCAGTCCAAAGGATGAATTCCCCCTACCTCATATTGATGTCCTTGTAGACAGTACCGCCAGAAGTCATAGGTTTTCTTTCATGGATGGGTATTCTGGGTACAATAAGATCCCCATGGACAATGACGATAAAGAAAAGACAACTTCTATCACTCCTTGGGGAACTTTTTGTTACAAAGTGATGCCTTTTGAATTAAAGAATGCTGGGGCCACTTACCAACGTGCTATGGTAGCATTGTTCCATGACATGATGCATAAGGAGGTAGAGGTATATGTTGATGATATAATGGCTAAGTCCAAGGAAGGAGAAAGCCATGTGGCAGTTTTGAGAAAGCTGTTCGAGCGGCTAAGAAAGTACAAGCTGCGCCTCAACCCTGCAAAATGTACTTTCAGTGCATCCGCAGGGAATTTACTTGGCTTTGTTGTCAGTAGGAAAGGAATAAAGGTGGACCCTAACAAGGTAGAAGCAATACGTGACATGCCAGCACCTAAGAACGGGCGAGAAGTAAGGGGTTTTCTTGGAAGATTGAACTATATTGCGCCCTTCATTGCAAATCTGACTAGCACATGCGAGCCAATCTTCAAACTCCTCAGGAAGAATAATCCAGGAAGATGGGATGATGACTGTCAAGAAGCCTTTGATAAGATAAAGGCATATCTACTGAATCCCCCAGTGTTGGTACCACCTACCCAAGGTCGTCCATTGTTACTCTATCTCACCATACTGCCAACCTCAATGGGGGCAATGCTGGGACAACAAGATGAATCTAGCAGGAAGGAGCAAGCAATTTACTATCTGAGTAAGAAGTTTAACGCCTGTGAGGCTCGTTATATGGCAATCGAGAAGACTTGTTGTGCACTAGTATGGACCTCCAAAAGACTCAGATGGTACATGTTATATCACACCACTTGGCTAATTTCTCGAATGGATCATTTGAAGTATATCTTCGAAAGTCCTCATATCTCCTTAAGAGTTTCAAAGTGGCAAGTGATATTGTCAGAATTTGACATCAAATATGTGACTCAAAAGTCCATCAAAGGAAGTGTGATTGCTGACCATTTAGCAGAGAACCCTCTTGAGGATGGATGGCCTGTCAATTCCGAGTTCCCAGATGAAGAGATAATGTCCCTCGAGGAAGATGAAGAACAGGAAGATGTGTGGAAAATGTATTTTGATGGAGCAGTCAATATGCATGGCAGTGGTATAGGAGCAGTGGTTATCTCACCAAATGGCAAGCAGTACCCGGTGGGCGTAAAACTTAAATTTGAATGTACGAATAATATTGCAGAATACGAGGCATGTGCTGGTGGATTGAAAATGGCACTTGGACTTGGTATAAAGCAGTTGAAAGTCTTCGGGGATTCAACTTTAGTCATTCACCAAGTCAATGGTGAATGGCAAACCAAAGACTCCAAGTTGATTCCGTATCAGAAATACTTGACTCAGTTGATCGCAAAGTTCGACGAGATTACTTTCTCGCATTTAAGTCGAGACAAGAATCAGTTTGCTAATGCTTTAGCCATACTAGCTGCAATGACCAAGCTGGATATCCATATCAATGTCCAACCCATCCAAGTTAGAGTGCAAGATGAGCCGGCATACTGTGCTCATGTGGAAGGAGAACCTGATGGTAAGCCTTGGTATCATGATATCAAGCAATATATTCAAAACAAGGAATACCCGGTAGAGGCGAGCGAAGTAAATAGAAAGACCATCTGAAGACTGGCTATGGCCTTTTTCTTAAGCAAGGAAGTCCTGTATAAAAGAGGATATGATGGTACCCTACTCAGATGTGTGGATGCTTGCGAAGCTAAACTGGTCGTGATCGAAGTTCATGAAGGAATCTGTGGGACTCATGCCAACGGTCACATGATGGCTAGGAAAATCTTGAGAAGTGGTTATTATTGGTCTACTATGGAGTCAGATTGTATGGAGCATGTTCGTAAATTCCAGAAATGTCAGATGTATGCAGACCGGGTTAATGTACCTCTGTTTCCACTGCACAATTTAGCATCCCCATGGCCTTTTTTGATGTGGGGAATAGATGTCATCGGTCCCATTAATCCTAAGGCTTCCAATGGTCTTCGTTTCATTTTGGTGGTGATAGACTATTTCACTAAATGGGTAGAAGCTCCTTCATATGCCAGCATAACTCAAAGGGTGTTTCTCAAATTCCTCAAGAAGGACATCGTCTGTAGATACGGGATCCCAGAGAGGATAATCACAGATAATGCTGCTAATCTTAATGGTTCCGAGATTCAAAAGTTTTGCGATGGTTTCAAAATCAAACACCACAATTCGGCTCCTTATAGGCCTTAAATGAATGGTGCAGTTGAAGCAGCAAACAAAAATGTCAACAAGATCGTTGCCAAGATGGTTGTAAACTATAAAGACTGGCACGAAATGCTGCCATATGCTCTACATGCTTATCGGACTAATATACGATCAATCACTAGGGGCAGCCCCTTTCTCTCTGGTGTATGGGATGGAGGTTGTCTCACCTATCGAAGTAGAACTCCCTTCGCTAAGAGTCTTGATGGAAGCAGATTTAGAAGAATCTGAGTGGGTGAAAGCTCGATATGAGCAGTTGAACATGATAGAAGACAAAAGACATCGGCCTATCACAAGCAATTGTATCAAAGCGAGAATGGCAAGAGCTTTCAATAAAAAGGTTTTTCCTAGAGAATTTCGCGCGGGAGACCTGGTTTTAAAAAAAATCCTCCCTATTCAGGAGGGTGTCCGAAGAAAATGGGCACCGAATTATGAAGGCCCTTCTATTGTCAAACAAGCATTCTCGGGAGGAGCTTTGATTCTGCAAAACATGGATGGGGAAGAGTTACCAAGGCCAGTAAACTCTGATGTTGTGAAAAAGTTCTACACTTGAAGGCCCGCTAGGTTGAAAACCCGAAATGGCAACTTAGGCAAAAGTTAGGACAAAGAACAATGAAAACAAAAGAAAAGAAAAAGCCCGCTAGGTTGAAAACCCGAAAGGGCAGCCTAGGCAAAAGTTAGGGTAAAACACAATGAAAACAAAAGAAAAGCAAAGGCCCGCTAGGTTGAAAACCCGAAAGGGCAACCTAGGCAAAAGTTAGGGCAAAGAAACCTTAGGCTGGAAACCTACAAAGGCAGCCTAGGAGGAGGATATGATCCAACATTTCCGCAAGCACTCACCATACTGGGGCAAAATTGCTGAGGAATGATCGAAGAAGGTGTGTTTGAGGAATCAGAAACAGAAGCCAAGATCTGTGTCATCAAAAGGCTGAGGGGAATCAATTAAATGAAAATCAAAGGACCAACACTGGGGCAAATTTTATGTGGTTCTCGTAATTTTATTTACTTATCATTGTTTTTAAATCTTCATGATCGCTTTTGTAATTTTGTTCTCATTGTTATTGTCTCTTAACATACTAAATTCTCGTATTAAGGCAAGAGGCTTTTCTTCCACACTCCCCTGTCCTGTTCAATCTCATGTTCAATCACTATGGTCATGTCTCAATAAAAGTAAATATAAGTTTAATAGTATGATTTGATAATTCTAATGGTAGCACCAATGAATGGTTTAAACCAAGAGAACTCAATACTTCAAATTCAATGGAAGAGGTAGCATGCACTGGACGACAAAAGAATGATGCAAATAAGCTTGGGAGGACAAACATAACATCCACCTCATAAGTTATCAGATTTTTGGGTGACCAATGTTGTTAAAAGAATGAGTGAAGCCTCATCCCAGAGTGGCCGGTGAACGAGGGTTTGGTTGGTGGAAGTTTTTCCATGGAACATTTGGTTCTGTTGTCCTCAAAAGGAAGGGATTCTCATTTGTTTCAGATTACTTATTGAATATTTTCGAGCTCTAAGGCTCACTGTAATTTTATTCTCGAGCTCTGAGGCTCACCGCATCTTTATTCTCGAGCTCTAAGGCTCATTGCAAGTTTATTTTTGAGCTGAGGCTCGCTGCACATTTAATTTTATATTGGACGAGGAGGTTCCGTCCATTACATATTTACTTTTCTGTTGGACGAGGAGGTACCGTCCACTACATTTAATTTTCTGTTGGACGAAGAGGTTCCGTCCATTGCATATTTACTTTTCTGTGGGATGAGGAGGTACCGTCCACTACATTTAATTTTCTGTTGGACGAAGAGGTTTCGTCCATTGCATATTTACTTTTCTGTTGGACGAGGAGGTACCGTCCATTGCATTTAATTTTCTGTTGGACGAAGAGGTTCCGTCCATTGCATCTTTACTTTTCTGTGGGACGAAGAGGTTCCGTCCATTGCATATTTACTTTTCTATTAGACGAGGAGGTTCCGTCCATTGCACATTTAATTTTCTGTTGGACGAAGAGGTTCCGTCCATTGCATGATTGTTTTCGAGCTCTAAGGCTCGCTGCATATCTACTCTCCTGTTGGATGAGGAGGTTCCATCCACTGCAATTTTATTTTCAAACTGTAAGGTTTTCTTCTGAGCTCCTCATGTTTTGGGGACAAAATATGTGTTCATTTTCTTTACTTTTTCATTACTACAATACATGAAAAGTCACAAATAATCATGTCTTCTAGTATGCAACAAGTAAAGAGGGGCAACTGTGAACACCCATTTTTGTCCGTCTTCATTGTATTCTAATTCTTATGATATTATGTTTCAAGGAGACTAATAATAATAGTGAAGAGAGAAAGAAGAAAAAGAAAATAATGAAGAAAGAAGGGGGCTCATATCTAATTTGCTGTTGGACGTGGTCCAGTCCAATCCATTGCATTTGCTGTTAGACGAGGTGGTCCCGTCCATTACATTGGACTTGCTGTTGGACAAGGTCCAGTCCAGTTCATTGCATTTGCTGTTGGACGGGGTGGTCCCGTCCATTACATTGGACTTGCTGTTGGACGAGGTCCAGTCCAGTCCATTGCATTTGTTGTTGGACGGGGTGGTCCCGTCTATTGTATTGCATTTGCTGTTGGACGGGGTGGTCCTATGCATTACATTGGACTTGCTGTTGGATGAGGTCCAGTCTAGTCCATTGCACTTGCTGTTGGACGGGGTGGTCCCGTCCATTACATTGGACTTGCTGTTGGACGTGGTCCAGTCCAGTCCATTGCATTTCCTGTTGGACGGGGTGGTCCCGTCCATTACATTGGACTTGCTGATGGACGGGGTGGTCCCGTCCAGTACATTGCACTTGTTGTTGGACGAGGAGGTCCCGTCCATTACATTGGACTTGCTAATGGACGGGGTGATCCCGTCCATTACATTGGACTTGCTGTTGGACGAGGAGGTCCCGTCCATCACATTGGACTTGCTGATGGACGGGGTGGTCCCGTCATGTCCATTGCACTTGCTGTTGGACGGGGTGGTCCCGTCCATTACATTTGACTTGCTGTTGGACGGGGCAGTCCTATCCATTGCATTCGCTATTGGACGGCGAGGTCCAGTCCAGTGCATTGAACTTTCTGTTGGACGAGGAAGTTCCGTCCACTTCAATTATTTAATTTTCTGTTGGACAAGGAGGTTCCGTCCACTTCAATTATTTAATTTTCTGTTGGACGAGGAGGTTCCATCCTCTGCAATTATTTAATTTTCTGTTGGAGGAGGAGGTTCCGTCCACTTCAATTATCTAATTTTTTGTTAGACGAGGAGGTCCGTCCAGTGTATATCTACCTTTGCATATCTAAGTTTCTGTTGGACGAAGAGATTCCGTCCACTGCAATTTTATTTTCAGGCTGAAGGCTAAAGAATAAAGAAAGAAGAAGAAGAAGGTAATGAAGAAAGGACGAAGAAAAGAAGGAGAAAAGGACAATCAACAAAAAGGAAAGGAGATTGAGTTACTGCTCCTAACCCTAAAAAACCCTATTTTACATATCAGACTTGACCTCTTTTCCTCCTCCCACTCCTCTGCCCCATTGGTCCTTCTTCTTCCTCATCTCCTCCCTCATTTTACCTAGCAACCCCACTCCTAACCCTAAAAAACCCATCTTACACATCAGACAAAACCCACATCTCCTTCTCTCTTCAAACATGCAACCTTCACATCAAATCACCTCTCTTCCACTGCTCGCGCCGCCCCCATCTGGAGACACGCCATTGCTGCTCAGAACCACCCAAGCCTCGGATTTCATGAAGACCAACCTAGAAGCCGCTGGGTAAGAAGAAGCATGAAGCCCTCTCCTCCATCTATAAAAGGATGGGACGGAAACAGAAGAAAGGAGGGGGGATTAGAGAGGGATTTTTGGATTTTTGAGAGAGATTTTCATCTGACATTTTTCTTTATGAAGAAAAGAGATTAGAGATTAGAGATATGAGTTTCTTTTCTCTTCTCTATTATTAGAGTGGTTAAGAAGGAAGAGTTGAAAGAGTCTGAAGTTGAAATGTAAGGGTTTTTGATCTTGAAATCTTACCACTGGGAGAAAACAAAATCATTGTTATTCTACTCTCATTTGGTAATCCTTGTTCTCTTTGTTGATATTATTCATAAATTTCTCTTGACATCCTTATTTTTTTGTGTCTTTGTTTACTGAATAAGTTAGTAAAACGTTTCATTTCTACGTTTCATTTCTGTTCTATTTCGAAGAGGTAGAATTATTTATTTTACATAAAAATAGAAGATGATCACTTAACTAAAACAAACTTATTTCTTGGGTTGCCCTATGACAAGTGTCATGTTCAACCCTTTAGATTCTGAGGTTGCCCTGTGGACTTACGTGTCATGTTCCACCTCATTTAGCTTTAATAAAAAATTTCACAACTAAAGATGTTTCTTTTTTAAAAAAGACGATTTTCGGGGTAAAACAAATGTTTTCAAAGTTATTAATAATTTATACAGCTAATTTTGGGTAACCATTTTATGGATGTTCTAGGGTGTCGTGGGGTTAAGTCTCCATACATTCCCTAGACATAATCGACTCCCGAACCCAAAGCTTTTTCTTAAAGGATTTTCCAACTTCCCTGAAATTAAATAAAGTTGGTGACGACTCCATGTTTTCTCTCTAAAAGAAAAAAACTAGTCTTTTTTTTGTTCGCTACACCCTATCCAACCATATTCTTTCTAAAGTTTGGTTTTGGAAAAATTAGAAGTTTAAAACTATTTTAAAAAAGACCTTTGATTATTTAAAAATCAAACACATGCATTTTCTTGTTTCACTCCTTACAAAACTAACTATCAAATATTATTAATATAAATAACTAGTCTGATAATTCTTTTTTGTAGCTTACTATATAAAAAATATTTTTTTAATGCAACTTAAATAAAATATATTATCTGAAAATCACTTTTTAACAAACATGTACAATATAAGATTAATTCTATTTTGGGTTGTTTACCCAGGCCCACATTCTAGTGGTCTGACCCAAGACCAATTAGGTCGAACTTGATATAGCCCTTAGGAGTGCAAATGGTTGAGTTGGATTGACATTTCTTGTCCTCTACTTGTTACAGAACACCCCTTCCAAACCCCTATAAATACCAACATAGGAAGTGTTCATCTAACCTCATCTTACTCTCATCACATTCTCTGACTTACTTAAGCAATGAAATATCTTTGCAAGTACACTCCTCCACTCATCCTTCTTGTATTATGGGTTAACCAGTAAAGAATAACAACCCTAATCACAGGAGATCGAAAAACATTTCAGACATAATAGATTCTAATATAATAATTTATACTTATAATTGATTAGGAACCCATTTATTTAAGTTTTTTTATCAAAAGATTTTTTTTTATGGAAAATCACTTCTAACATTACATATTTGTTTGGTTAGATTTTTACTAAAAAGTAGAAGTTAGAAAATAAAAATAGAAAATCAGCTTTGAAAAGTTATATTTTCCAACTTCTAAAAAGAGCTCATGCATTAAATTTCGTTGGATCGGATCGAATTCTGGATCCCTAATAAAAACTGATCCAATCCAATTCAAACCAACCTACTACGTACATTCATATATGATTATACTTAAACATTAAATTCATACTTTTATGAACGAATACCTCATTCTCTTTAATATGTTGATTGTGTTCAGTGGATTATGTATGGTATATTCCAAATGCACTTCATTTTTTTTTCTTATATAAGCAAACACACTTTATTTTTTATTTGAGGATCATAATTCACAAACTTGTATTATGTTGTGCACCTTTGTCCCAGTTAGCCAAGGGTATTTGTCATTTACTCAAAAACTTGTATTAATCATATGAATCAAAATTTTATGCTTTATTCAAAATCAAAAGGATCAATTTTATAAAAGTTGATAGACACGTAAATGATGGATGAAGAACATACTTAATACTTTATATTTTTTTTATAAAAAACCAAAAACCAACCCAATCTAAATCGAAATAAACCGGATTGTATTTGATTTTAACATGAAATCAATCAAATGATCAAAGAACAAATCGAAGGAATCGGAACAAATAATTTTTTCCTCAAAATTGGTCCAATCTAATTTGCGAACACCTATAACAATAATGATAATTTTAATTCATTATTAAAAATATAAATGATTAATTTGAAATCCCAAAATATTGTTTCATCATTCTCTCTTCGTATGTGGGGATATTTTTTTTCCCAATTAAAAATTTTATTTCCTCTGTTCTTTGTTCCCAAATCCAAACGATGTAAGTTACTTATTTTCCACTTTAGTTCCATATGCTTCACATTCCTCTCCACGTAACAGCTTCCCAAATGATGTCTACGACTTGCCCATTGTTGTATTTGAATGAGTTAGCTCGAAAAAGTTCCAATCCAGCCAGACAGAGCTTTGTTGTTCCCCCGAATTTAGCCTCTGTATTTTTATTGTGATTTAATTTAATTTAATTTTTATTATCAGCATATAAAAAAAAACAGAAAAGCTAAATTGACACAGATTTTTTGACATCAATACGGTGACACCGTACGTGCCGCGTGTGCGTGCATGACCTTGCATCATCTTATGTGATCTTTTTTAAAAAAAAATTATTTTTTTTATTAATAATTTTTTTGATTAAGTATGTATAAATATCTGGAGAATCGGGTACAAATATCTGGTGAATTCAGTTCATTATCTGGTGAATGGGTTTTTTTGAGAAATAATTTTTTTGATTAAGTATGTGCAAATATATGATGAATCCGGTATAAATATCTGGTGAATTGAGTTCATTATCTGGTGAATAGGTTTTTTTGAGAAATAAATTTTGTGGTTAAGTATGTGCAAATATATGGTGAATCAGGTATAAATATCTGGTGAATTCAGTTCATTATCTGGTGAATATGGTTTTTTTTTATAAATAATTTTTTTGGTTAAGTATGTGTAAATATCCGGTGAATGGGTTTTTTTTAGAAATAATTTTTTTTGTTAAGTATGTGCAAATATCTGGTGAATCATGTACAAATATCTGATGAATTCAGTTCATTATCCGATGAATGTGTTTTTTTTTTATAAATAAAGTTTTTGGTTAAGTATGTATAAATAGCTGGTGAATGAGTTTTTTGAGGAATAAATTTTTTTGGTTAAGTATGTGTAAATATCTGGAGAATTGGATACAAATATCTAGTGAATCATCTACAAATATCTAATGAATTCAGTTCATTATCTGGTGAATGAGTTTTTTTAGAAATAAAATTTTTATTTTTTTTAAAAAGTCAAATTAAAAAAAATTCTGCTACAGTATCGCTACAGTACGTTACTGTAACAGATGTGACGTATGATATCGGGAAATTTATGTCAAATTATCACGCCTCTAAAAAAAAACGTAGCAATAATATATACACACATAAAGTCAAACATATAAGGTTTGAATTTAATTTAGTTATGTTTTTTTTGGCGCAATTCAGTTGTATAATTAAGGTCGACTTTATGTTCAAATTTATTTATTTGATTGAACAAACAAATTTGAATAAATATTTAATCAATCAAATCCAAATACTTTTATTAATAATTCAATTTATTTACACCTTTGATTGGCACTTGTCAGTTCGCATCGTTTGGCTTTTGGTTGTACGTGGGATTGTAGGAGAAATCTGCAAAATTGTCTCCTCTTTTTCTCACTATTTTCTCCTTTCTGCTTTTGCTCCCCTGCACATGCCAATCAAATCATTGCTCCACCTTTATTTGCCGTTAAAGACTAATTTTAGTAACCATAAGTTATAATTCTCGTGTCATGCGTGGTCACTTGTAAAATAAAACATATGTTAAAATTTATCTTTAATTTTTATTATAGTTATCCTAGAATTTCATTTAAAAATATCAAAATAGACTAAATTATAGAAAACAATATCATAAATAAAATACTCCAAAAAGGATAATGCGTCAATGAACAATAAACAAATATATATTTCAGATAATCTAAAATGAATAAAAAAAAATTACTTTCATAAAAATATACAAGAAAGAAGTAATTCATCAATTGCGTCACAATCCATCATCCTTTTTATTGTGTGCAATAGGGGCAGGATTTGTTGTCGTAATAGTAACAATAAACATTTGTAGAAAAGAAAATTGAAGAATGGAGAATAAAACTGATACTCACATTGTAATAACTTATTACAATAGTCACTCCACAAAAACTAAACTCCCTTCGCAACAAAAGAAACAGCGTAGTAATTCAAAATTTAAAATTCAAATAAATAAAGTCAGAAGAGATGAGTATAATCTAGAATCTAATCACACTCGTTGAATGTAGAATAAATCAAGTAAATATAAGTAATAAAAATAAAACAATAATATGATAATAAGATATGAAATAAAATGAAAAGATTGCTATTTGAAATAACAACACAATAGTAAGAGATCAACTAAAATGATTTCATTAATATATATTGTCAGTATAAAATTAATTATACTGTCAATCAATTATAAATTATCATATTATTAAAAATATTTGTAAATGACTGATAATTTAATTTCTCTTATACTAACAATAAATCAAAATTAAATTCTAAAACAAAATACAAAGGTGTGTTTCGAATGAATAAAATTAAAAAATTCATTGTGTACCTTATTCATGCGATTAAAATTATCATTGATTAAGCGGGACATATGATCTTGGGAAGTTACTGTGTAGCTTAAAGCAAAATAATATCACACAATTTTCAATTCAAGTGACATGGTCGAATGAGAAAGTGTCTGCCTTGCTTGTAATGATGATAATCTGAGCTGTAGGCTATGTTTGGATTGGAGGAAGAGCGGGGAATGAAATGAAATGGAACAAAATTGAATGGAACAGAGCGGAATGAAAGTTTCACTCTATCGTTTGGATATTTTATGATGGAATGGAATAAAGTTATCACTCCATTATTTGGTAAATGGACGGAATTGAATGAATTATAATTTTTTTATTCCTTTATTACCCTACTTTAAAATGCAATATAGTTGAATGAATAATAAGATTAATATCAAACAATGAGAACACCACCCAGTTATTAATAATAACAAGCAAAATTAATTTATTTTATAACTATGTGTTGAAATGTGTTTTTTAAGTTTTAACCCTTCTCAACACACAACACCCTACTATGGCCTGCAAAAATCAAAACTTTCATAAATCTGAAAGCACATAGAAGTGGAAAGCATGAGAAGTGAAAGCAAAGAGAGCTGGCGTGGAAGAGGTGACATTCAGTGGCGCTCTTTCTATTTTCTGATCCTATGCGGCCCAAGATCTGTAATCCACTAATCCCTATCCCTATTTGTTACCTGATGGCCCACACTTGGTACAGGTGTCAGACAATTATTGTTGGTTCTTACTACTGCATTGACCAATCACAGTGTCCCGCTGTAAACTAACGTGCACAATGCTCCTCATGCTCCACTTCCACGTCAATACTACGTTCTTCTCCTTATTTTTGATATTTTTACTCTAAAAATGACCTGCTGGCTGCTGCCTCCTGTTCATAATATAAGTATTTTTTTTAATTTTTTATTCAAAATATTAAAAAAAATGTAATTATTTTTATCATATTTAATAAAATTATTCTTAAAATATATTTCATTTAATGTAAATTTTATTTTTTAATGACTCATTTTATTTTTAATAATATATGTCTGATAAATAAGAGGAAGGGTAATTTAGATAACCAACTCAATTTTTTATTTATAATGACTCTTTTAAATGAGATTAACTAATTTTCTTAATAAGTATTAGATTACTTACTTTTACTTATAATATCGACGGGAGGGAGTATATCTTTTAAAAAATTAACATCAAAAGAATATTTAAGATGGATTAGAAACACACAAAATTTACAGTGAGAAGTGTGAACATTCATCATTATAATTAAAATCTAAATAAAAAAGTATTTGTCAGCGTCATCATACCAACTTGTGGGTTGTGAATTCGGTTTAGTTTGTAAGAAATAATTAATAATTAATAAGAAACACAAAATTATGTGGCCATGAAATGGAACTCTAAAAAGCTTGAATTCATAGCATGATATCACAGCCACCGTGTTTGCATACACTAGTGCAGAAAAGGGATTCTATATCGGAGTTTACACATCGGTTTTTGAGAAACCGATGTGTAAAACGAGGCGGTGGCATTTTTGAAATTAAAACCAAATTATTACACATCGGTTTCTAAATAACCGATGTAGAAAAGTATAAAGAAAAAAAAAAAAGAAAATAAGATCCTACTTTTACACATCGGTTTCTATAAAACCGATGTAGAAAAGTATAAAGAAAAAAAAAGAAAATAAAATCTTACTTTTACACATCAGTTTCTATATAACCGATGTAGAAAGAAAAAAAAAAGAAAATAAAATCTTACTTTTACACATCGGTTTCTTATAACCGATGTAGAAAATTATAAAGAAAATAAAAAGAAAATAAAAAATTACTTTTACACATCGGTTTTTAGTAACCGATGTATAAAATTTAAAAGAAAAAAATCAGAATTTAAAAGTTTAATGTTTACACATCGGTTTCTATATAACCGATGTGTATAAGATGTTTAACACATCGGTTTTGCGTATAACCGATGTGTAATAGTCCCAATTTTTCTTTTTCCCTCCTTCGCTTCCGCGCATTATCCCAATCTTTCAGAAAACCCCATTCTTTCCTCCTCCGCGACCTAGTTCCCCTCCTCCCCCAAACATCAACTCACCACCATCTCTGCATCTGAACCACCGCGAGCACCACCACAACCCTAACCTGACCTGCATTTTTCGTGCAGCCCTTTGCACCACCGCGCCTCTCTGTAACCCAAACACCAACTCATTCGGTTTTCACTCACCACCGCCACCACCACCACCACCACCGTGTGTGCCTCTCTCATACCTTCATCGTCGCGACCATCATCTCTGGTGAGTCTCTTCTCTTTCTACTCTGATCTTCTCTCATCTATCTACTCTATCTTTGAAGCTTCAATGTCATTCTCTCCTTTCTCATTGAAGCTATCTGTCTCATTGAAGCTTCGGCCGCCACTTCTCTTCCCTTCTCCACTCCGCTCAGTTCGCAATAAGAACCCTAACCGCGTGAACCTTAACAGAGAGTAGTTGGCAACCCCTTCAACGCTCTGTGCCCTCCTCTTCTCACAAGTCACCTTTAGCGGCCGCATCTCTTTAGAGGTAGGTTTCTTTCCTTCACTTGGTTATTGGTGGTTATTCTTTGGTTAGTTCTATATTGCTAGTTATTTATTTGGAAAACAGAGTTCATATAATGTTGTACGGGTTGTTCCTGTTGGTATGTTCTTCTATAATTGGGGGTTATTGCTGGTTAGTTCTCATATTAAGGTGTTAAGTGCTACATACCGAGTAGTTCATTGTATTAGGTAGATGCTAAGTGCTAGGTGTTTCCCTTGAACATAATGTTTGAAAACTAGTGTCAAGAACATAATGTTTTCTTCTCATAATGTTTTAAGATCACTTTCTAGTTACTAGATTTCATGAGAAGAAAACATTATGTTCTTGACACTAGTTTCAGGGAATGAAGGAATTACCACTCTCTTCTACATCTATAAATAGTTCATTTAACATTTATTAATTGAAGCATTATGTTTATTGATGTTTGAAAACTGAAAAATTATGAAGCTAATTAATGCTCGGTCAAATTTATTGGTCTCCTACATTCTTTCGTAGCTCACTAGAGAGGGATAAGAACCTCATTTTTTAGGAGAAAAATGCTAAGCATGTTGGACATCAATCAATGGAATGATGAATATTGTCTTTGGTTTCATTATAAAGTAGGCAAGTCATTAGAAACACTTGATGTGAGGATCATCTCCATTTGAGGTCCACATGGGTATAGTTTTTTGTTGGGGTTGGATTTCTAGTTTACTAGGTAATAGGCTTATTGTTGGCATTAAAATGATGATTAACATATATTAGGATGATGTTTTAGCCAATTACTCAATTAAGAAATATATGGTTGTTAGTTTTTCAAATACTAGTGCGCTTTTCCAATCTCCCCTTGCATTGGACTTGGGGATTGGAGTGTTTTATTATTTTTCTTAATGTTAATTATTTAGTAAAGCCTTAGTTTCCCGTTTGAGATGCAATACTAATGAGCGTACGTGTGCACGTGCGTGCTTAATGTACCGCTCATTGTGTTGGAGCTTGAATTGTCCAAAGTTGGACAGTTTGGGAAAAAACTTTTTCTTAATTCAGTTATAATAGTTATTCATTGATTCTAATGTTATATAGTTGATGAAAGTTCGGATTGATACATTTCCTTTCGTTCTCCGGGTGCATACTTTATCGTGGTGGATGTCATCGCGTTCAAGTAGTGTGCGTCGGAGACCGCGGGGAAATCTTTGCCGAAATTTTGTCGAGTATGAGCATGAGAGTTAAGGACTAACTGTTAACCGAATGTTGAAAAAGTTTCTTCTCGAATGGGATAGGGCCATACCCTGTCATAAGAAGTGGTTGATGAATATGTTGGACTAAGTACGAAGGTATTGGTTTAGTCATGGATCGCGGTTGGATGAATGCTAGACGGACAAGTGATGAGTATGAGAATGGAGTGGAAGATTTTCTACAGTTTGCAAAAACAAATGCTCCTGATAGTGGTAACAGAAGGTTTTATTGTCCTTGTGTTAACTGTTTGAATGAGAGACGACTAGAAGCTAAGGAGATACGTGATCATCTTATTTGTGAGGGGATTTGCAAGAGTTATACAACATGGATATGCCATGGTGAATCGTTAGACAGGCCGAGGGTGTCGGATAAAGAGGAAGTTGATGACGTGGAAATGGACGATGGACTAGAGGACATGATCCGTGATGTTGGGCAAGAATCTTTTCGGCGCGCACATGTGTATGATACTTTGTGCAGTGATGCGCAAGTGGCTTTGTATCCGGGGTGCACTAATTTCACACGGTTGTCAGCGGTGTTAAGATTGTTCAATGTGAAGGCGAGAAATGGGTGGAGCGATAAAAGCTTTACCGAATTGCTTGAGTTGTTGAAAGAAATGCTTCCAGAAGGCAACACATTGCCATCTCGAAACTATGAGGCGAAGAAGATATTGTGTCCGATGGGTATGGAGTATAAGAAAATACACGCTTGCCCCAATGATTGCATATTGTACAGGAAAGAGTTTGAAGAGATGCACCAGTGCCCCAGGTGTGGGGTATCACGCTACAAAGTGAAGGATGGTGATTCTAGTTATGATGTGGTCACCAAAGGTCCTCCTGCGAAGGTGTTATGGTATCTTCCCGTGATTCCGCGGTTCAAGCGATTGTTTGCTAATGTAAATGACGCAAAGAACATTAGATGGCATGCAGATAAGAGGAAGTGTGATGGACAGCTTCGCCATCCGGCCGATTCTTTGCAATGGAAGAGAATTGATAGTTTGTTTCCGGATTTCGGCAATGAGCCCAGAAACCTCAGGCTTGGACTTGCTACCGATGGAATGAATCCATATGGAAACTTAAGTAGTATTCATAGTTCATGGCCTGTTCTCCTTGTAATTTACAACTTGTCTCCTTGGTTGTGCATGAAGCGCAAATACATTATGTTAAGTATGATGATTTCGGGTCCTAAACAGCCAGGAAATGATATTGATGTTTATCTGAGTCCCTTGATTGAAGACTTGAGAATGATGTGGGATGAAGGCGTTGATGTGATCGACGGGTATTGCCGTGAGACATTCAGATTGCGTGCCATGTTATTTTGCACCATCAATGACTTTCCAAAGATACGGGAACCTGTGTGGGTATAGTGTTAAGGGGCATAAAGCATGTCCAATATGTGAAGAAGGCACATGTTACCATCAACTGCAACATGGAAGGAAGACAGTCTACCTTGGGCATCGGAGATTTCTCCGACGTAATCATCCTTATCGTAGATTGAGGAAAGCTTTCAATGGACTTCCGGAGAATGAAATTGCTCCGGTGGCCTTGACTGGAGAGCAAGTTTATGAAAGGGTGAACAACACTAATGTTATCTATGGGAAGACCCGAGAAGAAGGCTACGAGAGAAGAAAATATGGAAGAAGAGGTCGATCTTCTTTGATCTTCCCATCTTGGTGCAAGCTTGATGTAAGACATTGTATTGATGTGATGCATGTAGAGAAAAATGTGTGTGACAGTTTAATTGGAACGCTTCTCAACATTAAAGGCAAGACAAAGGATGGTGTGAATGCTCGTCTGGATCTAGTTGCGATGGGTATACGAGAGCAGTTAGCTCCACTTAAAGTGGGGGATAAGAAGACTTATTTGCCCCAAAGCATGTCATACTTTATCAAAAAAAGAGAAAAGAAGTTTACGTGAATGTCTACGGGAGTCAAAGTGCCACAGGGTTACTCTTCAAATATCGGAAGACTTGTCTCAATGAAAGATCTCAAATTAGTTGGCTTAAAGTCTCATGATTGTCATGTCTTGATGCAACAACTACTACCTAGGTGGCCATTCGTGACATATTGCCTAAAAAAGTCGGACATGCCATTACTAGGTTATGCTTATTCTTCAATGCTATATGTAGCAAGGTCATTGACACTAAAAATTTGGATGAGTTGGAAAATGAGGCAGCCATTGTATTGTGCCAATTGGAGATGTATTTTCCACCTTCATTTTTTGACATCATGGTTCATTTGATTGTTCATCTAGTGAGGGAGATTAGATTGTGCGGTCCCGTTTATTTAAGGTGGATGTACCCGGTTGAGCGATACATGAAGATCCTGAAAGGATATATGAAAAATCCACACCGTCCCGAAGCATCTATTGTTGAAAGGTATGTTGCAGAAGAAGCTATTGAGTTTTGTACAGACTACATGTCAGAAGCGGAACCTGTAGGGCTTCCGAAGTCTCGTCACGAAGGAAGATATGATGGTAAGGGTACACGAGGTATCACTGTTAAGAGCATGGATCGGGAGGAAGTGCTTCAAGCACATTTGTATATATTGAATAACAATGATGAGGTTGAATGATAAGCCTCTGGCTCATCTAGTTTTATAGCTAGTATGACCAGGGTTTTGTGCAAATTATATTGTATTTTTACCCAAATTAGATTAGATTGTCCTCAAGCAAGGTTTTGAGTCTCTAGAGTAGTTTTAAGTTAATTTAGCTAGTTTTAAGTCAAAATAATACACTTATGCTTATTTCCTTGTTTTCAGGTTAAGTAGAAGTTGAGAAAATAAAGAACAGGGGATTCGCCCCGCGAAGGACTCGCTCGCCACGCGACCCCGAAGCCTGACTGTTCCAAGAAATTGCTAAGTCTCTGGGTCGCCTCGCGAAGAAGGTCTCGCCCCGCGAGTCTTCCAAACCTGAAAAAGTCAGAGACGATCACGGCTTGCCCGTGTTGAAGGTCATGGCCGTGGCAGTTTTGAAGCTGAAGAGTCTCGCCTCGCGAGCATCCCTTCGCCTCGCGAATCTGAAAGTCAGAGAGCATCACGGTTAGGCCCTGATGGCCATAACGGGCGTAAGGAGGAAACTCTTCATATCCTCGCCTCGCGAGAATGCCAAGGGTTGCTGACAGTTCATGAAATTTGCCTCGCGAATGTTTACTCGCCTCGCGAGCCCTCTGAATTCTGAAATTGTATAAAAGGCTGTTCTGAATATTTTGGAAAGACTTATGCTCCTCCAACTTTCTGATATACATTTTTCCTTTGTGATTTCGTAATTGCCATGGAGCACTAAGTCCTAGGATTAGTCTACTGTTTGAGGATCCTATATACTTGAGGTTATGTAATCCCTATTTTAATTGCTTTTCCCTTTTCAATACCATACTTTGTATTTCTGTTTGCTTAATTCAGGAGTATACTGTATTGTATTGATTTATCTCTGGTGATATCATGTTCCTATAATTAATCGCATCTGCTTAATTTGCGTGTGTACATTTCGTGTTCGCTTAGTTCACGAAGGGCTTAATCCCGTTTGCTTAATTCGGGAATAGGGACATGTATCTGTGGTAGTAGTTTCACTTGTAAATTACTATTACAACCGGAAGGGGATAAGAATCTGCTTAGGGCTTGGGATTACATTAACCAAGGATAGTTGGGAATTCTTGACAGTAGATTAATCGTTGTTTGATAATTGATAATCCCTTTTCAACTGCCTTAGTTTTGATTGCTCTGTTTTGTTTGTTTCTTAATTGCAATCCAATCCAAACCCCCCCCCCCCCCAAAAACTGAATTTTTTGTGAAAGATAATATTCTCAGAGTCCTTAGAGACGACATCCGAGTTGTCGCACTATACTACACTTTTAAACCCGCTCGTCCTTTTTGGCGCGTGCGCGACAGCGCGACCAAAAAATTGGCGCCGTTGCCGGGGACTCTGAGTTGTTATTTTTCGCAATTTGTTTTTATTTTATTTTCTTTTTTTTCTTTTATTTTCTGTTCTGTTTTTGAATTGGTCTGGCTACTAGGTCTCATTGCCTTGAACTGTGTGATTTTGACCCGGAAATTGAAAGAACATTGCACACACTCCGTAGGGAATTTCGGGCTAGCACTAGTAGTAATTCCAATTTTAAAACTGCTTTTGAAAACATGGGAGACCAGAGGACATTAAGGCAGCTTGCTGCCCCTGATGTCAACTATAATGGATTATGTATTTCTTATCCTGGTGCTGACACCCCTTTTGAACTGAAATCTGGTTTTATTCACCTGTTGCCCAAGTTTAATGGTCTTGCAGGTGAGGATCCACACAAGCACTTGAAAGAATTCCAAGTTGTATGCTCCACAACCTCGAGAGCAGAGGGAGTCACTGAGGACAGTATCAAGCTAAAGGCTTTTCCATTTTCACTCCAAGGAGCTGCAAAGGATTGGCTATTGTACCTTGAGCCTAACTCCATCACAACTTGGAATGATTTGAAGAGGGTGTTTCTAGAAAGGTATTTTCCTGCTTCAAGAGCTGCTTCAATAAGGAAAGAGATATGTGGCATCAGGCAAGGGAACGAGTCACTAGTCGAGTCATCGGGAAAGGTTTAAACATTTGGTCTCTAGTTGCCCCCAGACATCAAATTTCCGAACAACTCCTGGTCCAATACTTTTATGAAGGATTGTTGCCTATGGATAGGAATCATTGGATCTTTGCTAGTGGGGAGCATTAGTTGATAAGACCCCAGCTGCTGCTAAGTAACTTATTGAGAACATGTCGTTGAATTCCCAGCAGTTTTCTACAAGAAGAAATTCAGTTGAGCCAAGATGCGTGCATGAGATTCATAGTTCATCTTCTAACCAGGCCGCCCTTGAGAATAGATTGGATGAGCTGACCTCCTTTGTAAGACAATTGGCAATAGACAAGGTTCAGCCGGCAAAGTTATGTAGCATGTGCAATGCACCTGAGCATCCATTTGATCCATGCCCGATCCAGAGAGAAGAATTTGTCAGTGAAGTACCTCAGGCTTATGCAGTGAACCCCTATAATCAAGGAGGCAGTCAGAATCGGTACAACATTCCAGACCTCTCTACTAATAGGTACCATCATAGCTGGAGAAATCACCCTAATCTGCGGTATGGGAACTCTTCCCAACAACAGCCAATGGCACCTCAGAATCATCCTCCAGTGACCACTTCTGCACCTTCTGGACCATCATTAGAAGACTTGGTGAAGCAAATGGCTGCATCTAGTGTACAGTTTCAGCAGAGGACGGATGCGAGTATTCAGGCATTGCATACACAGATTGGACAGTTGGCTACATCCATGAATAGTATACAACAAGGTCAAGGGACAAACCAGCCGCCTCGCACAGCCCGGTGATAAATCCTAATGCCTCTAACCCTAATGTGAGTGTCATCTCTCCGAGATCCGGAAAGGTTGTTGAGGCCACACTGGAAAGGATGAAGATGCGATGAGGCTACTCCCGAGCCTACCGATGAGGCTACTCCCTGAGTAGGTGGTTGAAGTTGAAACCGAGAGAGTGTATAGACCACCCATTCCATTCCCACACGTAATTCGGAAAAATTTGAAGATGGGTGGTGAGAATAAAGAGAAGGAGATTCTTGATGTTTTCAGAAAAGTAGCCGTTAATATTCCACTTTGTTGGATGTTATCAAGCAAGTGCCCGGATATGCTAAATTTCCGAAGGACCTATGCACTAACAAGAGGAAGATGAAGACTAATGAGAGGGTTGACTTGGGAATGAATGTCTCGGCGCTTATCCAATCAAAGATAGAGAGAGTTGCTTCTATAGGCCCTAATTAAGTATCGCCACAAAAGTGCAAGGATCCAGGCACCTTCACTATCCCATGCACTATTGGGGACAAGAAGTTTGAGAACTGTATGTTGGACTTGGGAGCATCAATCAATGTCATGCCTACCTCCATCTTTAATAACCTTGATCCGGGGCCATTGCAGATACTGAGTCTTACCATTCAGCTTGGCTAATAGGACCAGTGCCCGACCCATGGGGATGGTAGAGGATGTCCTAGTGCAAGTTGATGATTTGATATTCCCAGCAGACTTCTATATCTTAGACATGGCAGGAGAGACTCAGTCCAGTAGATCACCCATAATCTTGGGAAGACCGTTCATGATGACATCCAAGACCAAGATTGATGTTTATGATGGGACTATGTCGATGGAGTTTGGTGGTATTGTGGCCAAATTCAAGATTTTTGATGCTATGAAGCACCAAGTAGAGGAGCACTCTGTATTCCACTTAGAGTTGCTGTCTGAGCTCATTGAGGACACTCATGATGACCTTATTTCTGATTTTCCTGTTATTTCTGGTTTTGATGATGTATATACTTGTACTAACTGCACTAACACTAACCCATGTTCTGTTTGTTCTGAGTTTTTGGATTTAACCTTGCAGGGTGAGGATGATAGTGAAAGTGATAATGAGAGTGAAGCTGTGTACTCAGCAAAAGTCCTTGACCCTATGGCTGCTCCCAATGCACCATCTGTTGAGCAGCCGCCTCCTTTGGAACTCAAACCACTTCCTGAGAACTTAAAGTATGCCTACTTGGGGAGGGATGCAACACTGCCAGTCATCATTTCCTCCAGCCTCAACTCTGATCAGGAAGACAAGCTTTTAGAAGTTCTGAGGAAGAACAAGAAGGCCATTGGGTGGACATTGGCCGATATTCCAGGAATTAGCCCCTCCAGATGCATGCACAGAATTTTACTGGAGTATGGGGCTAAGCTTGATCGGACGAGCCCAAAGGCGACTTAACCCACTGATTCTGGATGTGGTAAAGAAAGAGGTGACCAAGCTTCTACAGGCAGGTATTATCTATCCCATCTCTGATAGTTCTTGGGTAAGTCCGGTTCAAGTTGTACCAAAGAAATCTGGTTTAACAGTAGTTAGGAATGAGAATAATGAACTTGTGCCTACCAGAGTCCAGAATAGCTGGAGAGTTTGTATAGACTATAGGAAGCTAAACCAGGCCACCCGAAAGGATCATTTTCCTTTGCCGTTCATAGATCAGATGCTAGATCGGCTGGTCGGATCCCATTATTGTTTTCTAGATGGCTTTTCAGGGTATTTTCAGATTCATATTGCCCCGAGGATCGGAAAAGACCACCTTCACGTGCCCCTTTCGCACGTTTGCTTATAGGAGGATGCCATTTGGCCTCTGTAATGCTCCTGGCACCTTTCAAAGATGCATGCTTAGTATTTTCTCCGATTTTATTGAAAACCGCATAGAGGTGTTTATGGATGATTTTACTGTGTATGGCTCCTCTTTTGATGCTTGTTTGCATAGTCTAGATCTAGTTCTTCAGAGATGCATTGATATTGATTTGATTCTGAATTATGAGAAATGTCATTTCATGGTAGAACAGGGGATAGTATTGGGTCATGTAATTTCCAAAGAGGGTATTTACGTGGATCCTGCAAAAATAAATGTAATTGCTTCATTGCCTTACCCATCTTGCGTGACGCGAGATACGTTCCTTTCTTGGACATGCAGGTTTCTACAGCGCTTTATAAAGGACTTCAAAGAAGATAGCACTACCATTGTCAAATCATCTTGAAAAATGATGCCCTGTTCAGTTTGATGAAAAGTGCAAAAAGTCATTTGACCATCTGAAGAAGGCGTTGACTTCTACCCCGTCATCCATCCCCCCGGACTGGACACTACCTTTTGAACTGATGTGTGATGCCTCAAATTTTCTTTGTGGGGCAGTTCGGGCACAAAGGGTGGGCAAAGTTGCCCATGTAATTCACTATGCTTCTAGGACCCTAGATGCCGCACAGGCAAATTACACCACCACTGAGAAAGAGCTTCTAGCAATTGTATTTGCACTTGACAAGTTTAGATCTTATTTGCTAGGTTCTAGGGTAACTGTTTTTACTGACCATGCAGCATTGAAATATCTCTTTGAAGAAGCGAAGCTAAGCCCAGGATCGATCGGTGGATGCTTTTGCTGCAGGAATTCAATGTGGAGATAAAGGATAAAAGTGGAGCTGAAAATCTGGTAGCAGATCATTTGAGTAGGATAGCAAGGGATGAGGATACATTTCCCATCCAAGATGATTTCCCTGATGAGAGATTGTTACATATGTACGGGGTAACCCCCTGGTTTGCTGACATTGTAAATTTTCTAGTTGCTGGTGTTGTTCCTGCAGGTACAAGTAGACAAAAGTTCCACAAGCTGAAGAGCGATGCAAAGTATTATGTGTGGGATGACCCCTATCTGTGGAAGTTTTGCAGTGACCAAGTCATTCGGAGGTGTGTACCCGATCATGAGGAGGAGTCCATCCTGCATTTCTCACATGCCTCTCCAGTTGGAGGACACTTTGGACCTCAAAGGACAGCAAGAAAAGTCCTGGACTCCGGATTCTACTGGCCCACACTTTTTAGGGATTCATATGAGGTATATAAGAGTTGTAAAGAATGTCAAATAACAGGCCCGGCAATCACTCGTAGGAGTGAGATGCCCCAGCAGCCAATGCTTTATTGTGAGGTCTTTGATGTGTGGGGGATGGACTTCATGGGTCCTTTTCCTCCTTCTTTCGGTTTTATATATATTTTGTTGGCTGTAGATTATGTTTCAAAGTGGGTGGAAGCAATCCCCACTAGGACTAACGATGCTCAGATTGTTTCAAAATTTGTTAGGTCCAACATCTTTTGCAGGTTTGGCATACCCAAGGCCATCATCAGTGACCAGGGCACACATTTTTGCAACAGAACCTTGGAGGCCTTACTCAGAAAATATGGGGTTGTACATAGAGTGTCTACTGCTTACCATCCCCAAACCAATGGCCAGGCAGAAATATCCAACAGGGAGATTAAGCAAATCCTAGAGAATATGGTGCAGCCAAACAGAAGGGAATGGAGCCGCCGTCTGGAAGACGCACTGTGGGCCCAGAGGACTGCTTTTAAGACACCTATAGGGATGTCCCCCTTCCGGCTAGTTTTTGGTAAGGCATGCCATCTCCCGGTGGAAGTTGAGCATAGAGCATATTGGGCAGTAAAGTGTTGCAACTTGGACAGGAAGAAATCTGGTGTTGAAAGAAAGCTGCAGTTGCAGCAACTTGAGGAGCTTAGGCTTGAAGCCTATGAGAGCTCCAAGATTTATAAAGAAAAGACAAAAAAATTTCATGATAGAATGATTGTTAGGAAGGAATTTTTTGTGGGTCAGAAAGTCTTATTGTTTAATTCCCGCCTGAGATTGATGGCTGGGAAGCTTAGGTCTAAATGGGATGGCCCTTTTGTTGTGACTAATGTGTTTCCTTATGGTGCAGTGGAAATTCAAAGTACAGGTACACAAAAGACTTTCAAGGTTAACGGGCAAAGGTTGAAGCCGTTCCATGGTGTGGATGCTGCTGACCCTGCGGATGCTAATGTTGAGGAGCTATCTTTGGATGCTCCAACCTACACTGATGCTTGATCAGGGAGTTTCTTTTCCTTTCCCTCACTCTGATTGTATAATTTTGTTGTTCATTGAGGACAATGCCTGTTTTAAGTGTGGGGGAGGGAACTAGTTGTAGTTTTTCTTTTCTTTGAATAAAGCTCCTGAATACTTTGAGAAGCTCAGGAGCATTTGTGTGTTAAGTTTTTAGTTGGCAAGTTTGCTAGATTTTGATTGATGTTGCACAGATTGCTTGCATGATTAATATGTGATGATTCCCCCTAGGCTGAAAAATGTTGAAAAGTTTTGTGATTCCCATGTGAAATTGAAAACTGAACTTTGGGATTTTGTTATGATAGCATGATGAATGATAAGTTTGGGGTGATAGGAAGCACACACTAGGGATAGTATCTCTTTCAAACAAATTGCAAAAATGTCCAGGTGAGGTTTTGAGCCTCCAACATGTTTTAAAATGTGTGAAAATCACTTTCAAGTTGCACTTCCCTGGATTTGATTGAATCTCTTTTTGGTTTGCATGATTATATGTGAGTAGCAAATGATTTAGGCAGTTTCTTTGTAAATAGCTACTTGGCCTGAATAACTAATTCCTATTGCATGTTCCCTAGTTAGCCCTTTTGAGCCTATTAGCCTATTAGTTCTTGATAACCTAATGTTATAAGCCCAAAAATCTGGAAAACCATGTTAACCCGATCTTAGGATTAGGAGAGCATGTAATCTTAGAATGGGTGCAAGAACTAAAGTTTGGGGTGGCTACATGTTGTAACATGTTGTTGGGATGAAAAAAAAAAAAAGAAGAAGAAAAAGAAAAAAAAAAGAAAAGAGTTGGAACCAAAAAGCTTGTGAAAGAAAAAAAAAAGGGTACAAATGTTAAAGAAAAAAAAATACAAAAATGCCAAAAAGAAATAAAAAGAGCTGTAGCCACCCAGAAATGTAAAGAAAAAAATAAAGAAAGGAGCTTGAGTGAATTTCTATGTGTAAATATAGTTCATGCTCTCTTAGTTCCTAGGGTCTTCAGCTTAGTTCCTTTTGTATATCCTACCCTTAGCCAGGCCCCATTACAACCCAATAAAGACCTTCTGATGTTGCTTGCTTGTTTTCTGTGGGAGCCATTTTGAGATGAAAAGCAAATTTTTGGGAAGTGAACTTGAGAAGTGAAACTGAGTGCAAATTGTTAGCCTGACATAAACTGAGTAACTGAGTGAACAAGTAATGCCCTTGTGAGGAAGGCAGTTGTTTGGATTTGGTGATCTCCCTCTTGTGTGTGACTTAGATTCCCTGCTTAGATTTCTGATTGTTTTCATGATGAAACTCTCAAATGTTTAGAATAAATGAATTTGGGGATTGCTCTGTTTGACAAGGGGGAAACAATGAAGAAAAACTGTTTTTGATGTATTGCTTGAATGTGTGCAATGTTGATTGAATCTTTTGAGCTTGCCAGGTCTTGAGTCTTTTTGATTTTTGAGTCTTAGTTTGCTTGGGGACAAGCAAAGTTTAAGTTTGGGGTATTTTGATCAGCCTCTGGCTCATCTAGTTTTATAGCTAGTATGACCAGGGTTTTGTGCAAATTATATCGTATTTTTACCCAAATTAGATTAGATTGTCCTCAAGCAAGGTTTTGAGTCTCTAGAGTAGTTTTAAGTTAATTTAGCTAGTTTTAAGTCAAAATAATACACTTATGCTTATTTCCTTGTTTTCAGGTTAAGTAGAAGTTGAGAAAATAAAGAACAGTGGGATTCGCCCGCGAAGGATTCGCTCGCCACGCGACCCCGAAGCCCGACTGTTCCAAGAAATTGCTAAGTCTCTCGGGTCGCCTCGCAAGAAGGTCTCGCCCGCGAGTCTTCCAAACCTGAAAAAGTCAGAGACGATCACGGCTTGCCCGTGTTGAAGGTCATGGCCGTGGCGATTTTGAAGTCAAGAGTCTTGCCTCGCGAGCATCCCTTCGCCTCGCGAATCCGAAAGTCGAGAGCATCACGGTTAGGCCCCCGATGGCCATAACGGGCGAAGGAGGAAACTCTTCATATCCTCGCCTCGCGAGAGACACTTCGCCTCGCGAGAATGCCAAGGGTTCTCGATGAGTTCATGAAATTCGCCTCGCGAATGTTTGCTCGCCTCGCGAGCCCTCTGAATTCTGAAATTGTATAAAAGGCTGTTCTGAATATTTTGGAAAGACTTTTGCTCCTCCAACTTTCTGATATACATTTTTCCTTTGTGATTTCGTTATTGCCATGGAGCACTAAGTCCTAGGATTAGTCTACTGTTTGAGGATCCTATATACTTGAGGTTATGTAATCCCTATTTTAATCGCTTTTCCCTTTTCAATACCATACTTTGTATTTCTGTTTGCTTAATTCAGGAGTATACTGTATTGTATTGATTTATCTCTGGTGATATCATGTTCCTATAATTAATCGCATCTGCTTAATTTGCGTGTGTACATTTCGTGTTCGCTTAGTTCACGAAGGGCTTAATCTCGTTTGCTTAATTCGGGAATAGGGACATGTATCTGTGGTAGTAGTTTCGCTTGTAAATTACTATTACAACCGGAAGGGGATAAGAATCTGCTTAGGGCTTGGGATTACATTAACCAGGGATAGTTGGGAATTCTTGACAGTAGATTAATCGTTGTTTGATAATTGATAATCCCTTTTCAACTGCCTTAGTTTTGATTGCTCTGTTTTGTTTGTTTCTTAATTGCAATCCAATCCAAACCCCCCCCCAAAACTGAATTTTTTGTGAAAGATAATATTCTCAGAGTCCTTAGAGACGACATCCGAGTTGTCGCACTATACTACACTTTTAAACCCGCTCGTCCTTTTTGGCGCGTGCGCGACAGCGCGACCATTGAACCATACTTATGTGAGCATAAAAGCATCATCAATGAAACTTACCCTAGAATGAATGAAAAATGGTGTTTGAACAAGCATAACAAGACTTTCTTGAACTGGTTTAAAGAAAAAATTGCAAAGGATGGTACTCGCTCGCTACATTAAAATGGCTAGCATGGGGCCTAACTTTGATGTCATATGCTGGAGTGGGTACGATATCAATAAGTTTTCCTTCTATACAAAGTCCCAGGATGACAAAAGTACTATGCAAAACAGTGGGGTTATGGTCGTCGCTGAGTCCATGCATTTCTCTAGTTCGAAAGATAAAAACCCTGTTATGGCATCAGTTTCATACTTTGGAATCATTGAAGAGATATGGGAGGTTGATTACACGAAGTTTAGAGTACCTGTTTTTAAATGTCAGGTGGGTCGATAAGAACAATGGTGTGCAAACCGATGAGTTAGGATTCAAATTGGTGGACCTTAGTAAGGTAGGTAATAAAGAGGAACCTTTCATCATGGCATCCCAAGCAAAACAAGTGTTTTATATCCGTGATCCTTCTAACAAAAAGGTGGTCGAGTGGTTCTCCAGGGAAAAAACATGTATAACGGTAGTGAGGGAAATCACGATTCAACTCTTGATATTTCTGATACTCCTTCTTTCTCAACACGAGTGCCTAATTTCAATGAGGAAAATGAACTGGATGATGTACATGCTACTCGTAATGATCACCAAGAAGGGTTATGGGAGAACTTTACTAATTGACCACAAAGTAAGTTTAGTTTGATATTACCATCAAGTTTGGCATATTATATGTTTACGTTGATATTTATAAGTTATGTTTATGTACGTTGATCGATATTTATAAGTTATGTTTGATATTTATCCCGACATACTAACAAGTTTTTTTTTGTTGTGTTTAAACAGTATACATGGCTGATCATGAGGATATACCTCCTTCAGCGGCAATGGTCGAGACCCCGCTCTACCAGTAGAAAGGGTAGACGTGCCACACGGATGAGGCATTTGACTGCCAACCGTGGGTCAAATCGAGAGGATAAGAGTAGATTTTGATGATAACCTCAAACCTATTGGGCCAATGGAAGATCAGTTTACCAGTTTTGTGGCGACCCTTGCTAGGAACAGGCCTAGTATACTCATTGATAGGTGGAGAGATGTACCGTGCGGACGTGAAGGAGCAGATATGGGAGAGTATTCCGGTATCTATACTTCTACGTCCCGTGTTTGTCTGTATCTACTTTATTTTTATCTTAATAATATCATACAAGAATTCGTTGATTCTTTTGGCCTTAATGTAGTTGACATTTGACATACCGGATACATACGCTATGAAGAAGCGTTCTTGAAGTATCTTTGGAGAGCGTTGGAGGGGTTTTAAGGCCGACCTGGGCGATACTATATATTCGGTCCAAAAAGTAAAAAGAACCCACTTGAGGTGTATCTGTTTCTTGACAAGGCGACGTGGGATCGCTTGTTGTTGAGCCGACGTGATCCCAGCCTTTCAGGTTAACTTATTTGATTTGTCTCTAAATTTATGTAATTGCATTAATTTCATTTACTTATGTAATTTAATTGTCTTTTATTTATAACAGGAGAAGAGGAAAAAAGGCAGGAAAACCAAAGCAAGAATATCTACCCCATGTCATGTCTCGTGGGGGATATAAAAAGCTTGTTAAGAAAATGGTTGAAGAGGAAAAGAAAGCACGTCGCAGGCAAAGCATCTCAAGCGGATCCTAATGCTGAAAATCTTCCCAGAGGTTGTTGATCCACCTCCACCCCCACGCCATCGTTCATGGAAGAGGGGCCGACAAAGAAAAACGGGACAATATACATCCGAGGAGGCCCGCCAAGTAGCCGAGAGGATTGTAAGTATAGTTTGTTGTAATTGTCATTTTAAGATTGTTACCGAATTGTAATGTGACCTGATATTTTTATGTGATAGGATGCCTTGGATGATCAACTAACCCAAGGAACCTTTGTTCCTAGAGGACACAATGATATCTTATCTATCGCCATCCAGAAACCGGACCACCCGGCCGTGTCATTGGTGTTGGATGGGAGTCGGCATTCGCCAATACCATGGTTCATCTTCACACCAATGCCACAGTGGATTCGATTTGCAGATAGAGCACAACTAAAACAGAGATTGCAATTGAGCCTGACGAGAGATGGCCGAGCAGCAGTTTGCCCAAGAGATGGCAATATTTACTTCTTTGTCCCAAAGAGATGACAGTAGGTGTCCAACCCTCTGTCCAACCCTCTGTCCATGTGAGCACTAAGGGCTCATGTGATCCTCCTCATCATCCCGAAAATGATGATGATGGTGATCTTTCTTTCGCCGGCCGATGATGATGATGATGATGATGATGATGATGATGGTGACGACCCGATAGGTGTGAGCTGTATGTTGATGATCATCATCATCATCGCCGCTAGTGGCATTGGGTAGGGCATATAATAAGTTAGGTAATACCATACACCATCGGTTATTATCGGATGATCATCCGAGGGTGTCTGTTGAGATTATTCGAGATCTTCGATGCTCGAGTCCCTCGTGCCCACCGAGGAGGTTCAAACAAGTGGGTCAGGCCCCAGAACTTCATCCTCTCGACCAAGAAGACTGGGTCAGCTTTCTTGTTGCATATCGAGGTATTCGGTTAGTTGTGTTTTTCTATATTCATAGTTGAAATATATTTATTATTGTTTAAAGATAATGCTTTATTTGTATTTGTTATAGGATGTTGGAAATGATATTGTGCCTAAAAGGTCGGATTTAGGAAGACCGGAGATGTCCGCTCCTGTCAAGGTATTCATTTGACCATTTAGTTAATAAACTAATTAAATAACTTAATTATCCATGATTACTAATATATATCTATGTTGTTTAGGGGATCGACAAAGGGGCACCTGGCCATGGTGATGTTTTCAAAGTTCGGCTATACAAGGTTGTCACCATGGAGGATGATGCAGCCTTGGTAACGTTGGAACATGATGCCAGCCCTGGTGAATCTGTATATACCAAAGAAAGAACTTATGGAGATGGCACTCAATAAAGAAATGGCCAGTTCTGCACACATATCGTTTTGGTGCACGTAAGTACATTTTATTTATAAGTTAAGTACGTAATTAATTTTTAAATACAATGATAATTAACATGTTTTTCCAATATATTAGGTATCTGCATCGTATGTTAGTCGATCGGGTAACCTCGCCCTTTATGGGTTCATTGACCCCATGTTCATTCAGGGTGATGTTCTCGTAGCATCGGAAGACCCGGTCACTACCATACGTGATATACTTGCCCGAGACGATCATCAATTCTATCTTGCGCCTTATCACAATAAGTAAGTACCGGTTATTTAAGTATAACTATATATGACTTAGTCACTAACTCATTCCGCAAATTTACAACTAGGCATTGGCAAATGTTGCTCTTGTACCCAAGAATGAACGTCGTGGTCTTCTTTCGCTCATTGGGAAATAAGCCGCGAATGAACTGAAGACGATCATCAAAACGTAAGCGTTAAAATACTTTATAATCAGTAATGCAGTTGTTTTAATTATCTGAAATCTATTATATATACTTTAATTAATGTTTTTGTCATGATAGGTCTATTAATGCATCCCACATGTTGCGTGGTGAAAGGCGTACTCGGGCTATCAGATGGATTATTCCCAGCGTAAGATATTTATTAGTTCAAATGCATCAAATGCAGTGGGTACAATAATTGATTTCTATTTTATTTAATTCCTCATATTTTAATTGGGTTTCATTTGTACGTAGTCACGTATACAACGTGGGTCATGGGAATGTGGCTACTATGTGATGCAGTGGATGTTGGAAATTATCTCCTCCGGGATCACTGAAAGATGGAGTGAGGTAAATGTTAATTGACACAATTAGAAGTAATAGTATAGATTCGTTATATGTTTTATGTTAGTTTATTACTTAAAAGATATAATCTTTTGTCCAATTAAACTTGCAGATATTCAACAATCCAACTCCATTGTCTCATTCTGACATCAACATCATAAAGAGGCGTTGGGCAACTTTCTTTCTTGAAGTGTACCACCCATAGTTTGTATATATGTAGTTAGTTTAAAAACTTATCATATACTAGGTATAGTGTACCTTTGACTGATGATATGTATTAGCTATAGTTTAAAAACTTATCATATTGAATGAAGTATGTTTTGCTTTTGAATGATTGTGTCAAACCGGTTTGGTGTTCTGTTGTTGTTTCTTGTTTGATCGGAATGGTACTGCTGGTTTGTTTATTGATCCGCAACCTCCGTGTCTCTGTCATTGGCATAAAATGATTCTTAATAATGTTTGATTCACTAAGGTAGTTCTCATGCTTCTTTCTTTGGCTGGAAATTTTGAGATTATACATTAAATTGAACAGATTTTTAGCACTTCAATTCGAGTACGGAGGAGCCGAGTCACTCTTGGTCATTCCTTTCATTTATACCTCTTCTTTTATGCAATCATTTAGTTCTACCAACTGAAATGCTTTTTGTTGTAAGAGCTAATCAGCGGTTTTGTTAATGCCCAGATGATGAGTGTAGAAGGGGGGTTTGAAAAAAATTTGTATAGACTTGTAATTTGGAAAATTTTGTACAGACTTGTAATTGTTTACTGCACATGGAGCTTGAAGCATTTGATACATTTTTTAACCAATATTTTTTAGTGAAACAGGGGAAAGGAATGATTGAAATGTAAATAACAGATTAAAAAAAAAATGAGATTTTACACATCGGTTCTCAATAACCGATGTGTATATTTAACTTTCTACATCGGTTTTGCTTAAAACCGATGTGTAAATTTAACTTTACACATCGGTTCTTTATAAAACCGATGTAGAAAGTCAAATTTACACATCGGTTTTAAGAAAAACCGATGTAGAAAGTTAAATTTACATCTGCTTATTAATTGCTAAATTAATTTTCCACATCGGTTAATTTAAAACCGATGTTTAAAATATACTTTACACATCGGTTTTATAACCGATGTGTAAAGTGGCAATAAACCACTCGGTCGTTTCCACATCAGTTTCAAAACCGATGTGGAAAGCCAAAAATAACCGACGTGAAATCCCTTTTATGCACTAATGATAATATGACTAGAACTACTTTTATAACTTTGATATATATATTTAAATCACTTATCGAATTAATATTTATTCAATTATAACAGTATGGAGCAAATACAGTTTTTTTCACAAGAGTGTTTATTTTTGGAATTTAAATTTGTATTATTATTTTAGGGGATCGAAGTTTGTTATTATCCTAACAGTCTTTTTTCCCCGGTATCGTCCATATATAACTGTGGAGATTAATCCCTCGATGTATTGGACTGCATTGTCCTAACAGTCTTTAAAAACTGTGCGATTTTATTTTGAGAAAAAAAGTCCTATGAATATTACAATCTCTAAATTAAGAAAATAAAAATATATTATCTTCAATTTATCAATTTCAGATATCATAATTTTAATTTATTAAAATTTAATAACAAATACGTCCTTCAACTAATAAAAGCACCTTATTTCTTTTTAGTAAAAACAGAGTCTTTCTAAGCACCAAAAGAAAAATGTTAGTGTCTTTCATGTGTGAATAAATAAAAATGTATGTCAATCCAACTGGAAATGACTTAGTCCCTTATCATTTATGAATCTGTTTAGGGGTTGGGTTATGGTGCACCATCCATATTTTACACCACCCACTATATCACCAATGTGCCAAATTTTGGGTCAATCAAATTGTCACATAGATTGGTCAAAATTTCAAATTTTCTAGTTGTATTATACTGTAGTCAAACTATATGAATACATTATATTGTAGTATAATATATGCTCTTTGTATTTGTAAATTTAACTCATATTAAAATAATTTTTTTGATTAAAAAAACTGATTACATTGCAAAATATTATTGACAATGAACATTATTTTAATTCATATTAAAATATTATTTTGCAATATAGTCAGTTTTTTCATCAAAAAACATTATTTTAATATGGGTTAAATTTGCGAATACAAAGAGTACGTATATTATACTACAATATATTGTATTCATATATTTGACTACAATAGAAATACAACTAGAAAGTTTGAAATTTTGACCAAACCCATGTAGTAATTTGATTGACCCAAAAATTGTCATATATAAATAATATAATGGATGGTGCAAAATATATGTGATGTACCTTAACCCAACCATCTGTTTAGTATCAAGTTCATATCATGTCCAGTGGAGAAGCTACTATTAGTAGCTTTCACGATGGGAACATGCTCCCACCATTATTCCAAATAACTATTAAGTGTGTGGTTTTGAATTCAATTTTCAGATTGTGGATATGACAAAATATTGTTAGGACGGGTCAATGTTTAAACACTTAAGTATTTCAGAAGATTAGCCTTTTACGTATGTGATGAGAGAACATTATAGGAAATCAAAAGAATAAAAAAAAAAAAATAAGCACTCTTTTTTTTGTTCATATTGATTCCACCTCACATCAAAATGTTTTACATTTTAATAATTTTATATCATATTACAAAACTTATATATCATATTTTGGTGCTGAGGAGTGGTTGGGTGGTGCTTTTTGGACGGTTTCGTTATTACCACCACAGACAAAGACAATGCTGCACTCCCTCCCACTCCGTCCAAATACACCGCAATGGCGTCACATTTTGGTGGTCCTGTCCTCTTCTTCTCCGCAGTCTCAGTGTCCCACACAGAGCTTCTGTTTTTTCAATTTTATTTGCAGTCGAGAGTCTAAGCCGCATCCTTAAATATTATTTTGTAGCTCTTGTCATTGTATTCTTTTTTATTTTTTAACATTAGTGGGTGGTATGTTTCAAAAAAATAATAAAAAAATTAGTGGGTGGTATAAGCATGTTGAATCAAATAAATTATACACCAATTGCCCTTTCAGTAACCGCTATTTCAATCCCAGCCTCACAACTCTCTCGTCCAAGTACCTAATCATTAATAAACTATATACTGTGTGTGTGCATGTGGATAAGCTCTACATTTCTTCTGGAAAAAAAAAACTCTACATTTCTAGAGCATAATAAATTTATATTTTGAAAAATGTATGTCATTAATCATAAACAAATTTATATAAATTTTAGGACATTAACTTAAAATTTTATATACTATATATGAATTTGGATAAAAACTTCAGAAAACAAAGTGTAATTTATCTAAACTTTCTATATATCTAACCTTTACTCTTTTCCTTTTTTTTTTTTTTTTTGATCAACAAAGTATGTAAGTATTAATATATAACAGCACAAGATGTACTTAATTATTTACATCCCAATGGTTCATTAGTTACAAAACCCATCCCCAGTCCTTTTAACAGTTCCGGATACCAAAACACCAGAACATCAGAACATAATTCCCATCTAGTTCCTATTTTTTACAAGCTGCACATCAGTTACCGTATAATGCAAAATGTTTCTGTTTAGAATAATAAGTCACAATATAGGCCTAATGATCACTCACTTTTGGGCTCTAAAAGGCTTAACGCAGGATAAATAAAATGGAAAAGGAGGGAAATTGGAAATAGCTTAATATATTTCAATGTCTCAACTTTTTATTCTTCCTACAAGTATAGAAACAGACAAAGATTAATACACAAATCTAGTAAATTTATTAGTATATCAATATTTGTCAAAATATTTTTGGCTGCAAAAACAAAAACATTGACTTAGTTTCGCCCCTCCCGAAACCAAAGACCAAGATCATAAATAAGAAATGAAAGTTTGTTTTGCAATGGTATTAAAATATTTCGATGACAACGTTTTTTTTGAAAGCCATTCCATGATAACGTATTTAAATAGATGATAATGATAATGCAACCGTTAACTACTAGTGATTGTGGGTTACGTTGGCAATCATATGTATGTTATATATTCCGGAAAATAATAAATGATGTACAACATACTTTAAAAAGGAGAATGTCAATTAGCATCATTAAAGTATTGATTAATGAATAAAAAAGGTCATTGAAAAATAATATATTTAATATTTAAAAAATAAATATTTTGTATTTCAAAGAAAATTTATTTGTTATAGATTTTTTAATCCATGTCTTTATGGTACCGGTTAGGAACACACTTCTAAAAATCATTGTTGATTTTTTTTGACAAAAAAGAAGAACAAAATTATTGTTGATGGAAATAGCTAAATAGGCTAAAAACTCACTTGCAACAATTGGGTAACTAAAGCTGTTGCCGTTGGTGCCTATTGCAAAGTAAATCATTCACTGAATTTACAATAATTGAGGGGACCAGCTAAGCGAATCCAAACGAATGATCATGGAGGGAAATAAAATTCAATTCTCTTAACACCCTTTTTTTTCATATAAAGGTAAACTTTTAATAGTTTTAATGCTGAGATTAAAAAAGAAAATATATGCAACATTTTTAAGTTAATAATAAACAAAATACAGTTCATCCCACGTGTCAATCGCGGTCTGCTGATAATACCTGTTTTTTTCTGGCGGGTCACTAGCTAGTTCTGGCTCAGTCATAGCACTTATTCTCTTCTTATCCCATTTATTATTTTATGATGATGATGATGATTGATGACATTAGAATAATAACAGATTTATAGATAAATCGAAATTAAAACTAAAGTATCCATCTGTTGCATTTTGCCGTCTTTAATTCACAATTCCTTTTGCTTTTAAAAAAAAACATCACAATTTCTTCACTCATTCACTGTGTGTCTGTGTCACTGTGTGCATGTTTCCGAACCATCCAGAGAGCATAGTAACAAAGGCTCTATTTCACATGTACGATAAGCTGCTTTATAGTTAGCTGGCTTATAGTTTGTTATTAGTTTATAAACTTGTTTGATGAAGTAGAAGTGTTTGATAAATAAGTTTATTTTATTAGTTTGTAATGTTTTTTTATAAGCTAGTTTATTTAACTTATGGTTAATAGTTTATAGCTTATTGTCTTTTCTCTCATTTTTAATCCATTCATTTAATGAAATTTTCATTTTATCATGTCTATCATAAATATGTCTTTTTATATCATTTTATATTCATAAGCTAATTCAACCACTAATTTTACCAAAAACTTCAAAATCAATCAACTAACCTTTCAATTATTAACTAAAAATTAGCTTATCGCCTGCTACCTGTCTTTACAAACAGAGCAAAAAAAGGGCACACAATTTACCCATAAAGCGGCGGTACGTGGCTCTTATCCATACGGAACACGTGTCAGTCTCTGAGACCGATGGTGACAAATTGCTTCGCTGTATTATGAGAGCAACGACTGGTGATCGAAATTTCAATTGCTTCATCTGTTCATCACATATTTGAAATTGTACATTTACACTTTTTTAATTTTTTGCTACTTTTATTAAAATTTTAATTTTTGTATATTGTTAGTATAAAATATTTTAAATTATCATTTAATTATATGTCATTATAAATATATAATTTTTAAATTAATTATGAAAAAATATCAAATATTTAATAATATAACAATGTATTATTGATTAACGTCATAAAATATTTTTATATTAATTATGTATTACGATTAAATATTATTATTAAATAATTAATAGTATAAATAATAAATAATTAAAAGTATTAACTATCTCAATTCTCACCTAATATCCAAATAAAAAATATATTAAATATATCAAAGTCATATCTGAAAAATATTATTAAATAAAAACAATTAATAATATAAACAAATAACTAAAAGTATATTAACTATCCCACCAAAAGATGTAAATCAAATTTAAAATACTTTATTAAATAGAAATGAACAACCAATTGGGATTATCTCTTGCCGTATTACCTCTCGAGCACCAAAAGGAAAGAGGAAGGGAGAAAGAAGAAAAGGATAAGAACGGAGTGTAAATAAGAGAGAAGAATGACTGGAGACAAAATGGCGGGAGACAATTGAAGAAGAAGAAAAGAAAAAAAGAAAAAAAGAAAAAAGAAAAGAAGGAGGAGATAGAGAGGCCGGAGAATTGCTAGAGACAAAGTGGAGCCGGTCCTAATCCCAACATGTCACAGGCTGTCAGTGAATAGGATTATTTCTATTCTGGTTTGGTATTTTATTGAAAAACGAGATTCCTCACATACTTGGAATTATATAAAATCAATTTCCCAATTTTGAATAAGTATTACCGGAAACCGGATAGAGCCGGTGGAATGGGAGCATGGTCTTTCTCCATATAAGACGGAAGAGCAACAGCAAAGAGAGAACAGAGTGAGGGTTGAGTCTTCAGTTTCAGAGTGAGAACTGTGAAGTGAGTGTTTGCTTTGATCGTTGAAGATGCCGATCAGAAACATCGCAATCGGAAGGCCCGAAGAGGCAACTCACCCAGACACGTTGAAAGCAGGGCTAGCTGAGTTCATTTCCACCCTTATCTTTGTCTTCGCTGGCTCAGGCTCCGGCATCGCTTACAACAAGCTCACCAACGATGGCCCCGCCAGCCCTGCCGGACTCATCTCCGCCTCGATTGCCCATGCATTCGCTCTCTTCGTCGCCGTCTCCGTCGGTGCCAACATCTCCGGTGGTCACGTCAACCCCGCCGTCACCTTCGGCGCCTTCCTCGGTGGAAATATCACCTTCCTCCGTGGCATCGTTTACATCATCGCTCAGCTCCTTGGCTCCATCGTCGCCTCCTTGCTCCTCGAGTTCGTCACCGGACTTGTAAGACCAAGATCGTTATTTATTCTTTAAAATCACATTATTAAGTAGTAACAACCTACGTTATGTTTTTGCTAAACAAATTATTTCTTTAATCATTTATGAATATTTAATTGACGTCTATTATTTAGAAAATAAGTATATTATTAATGAAAAAATATATAATATTAAATATACATGTATTACCTTTTATATATGTATATAATAATACTTGTTTAAAAAAAAATTGTATATAATATAATCTTTATGTACATGTATTTAATTTGTATGAATACTCAATGGTGCATGGCAGGGCGTTCCAGCATTCGGGCTTTCTGCTGGAGTTGGTGTTGGGAACGCGTTGGTGCTGGAGATCGTGATGACTTTCGGTTTGGTTTACACAGTTTACGCCACAGCCGTTGATCCCAAGAAGGGTAGTTTGGGAACTATTGCCCCCATCGCTATTGGTTTCATCGTTGGTGCTAACATCCTGGTGGGTGGAGCTTTCAGTGGAGCATCCATGAACCCAGCCGTGTCTTTCGGACCTGCTCTTGTGAGCTGGACCTGGGCCAACCACTGGATCTACTGGGTTGGGCCTCTCGTTGGTGGTGGGCTTGCCGGGCTTGTCTACGACCTTCTCTTTATCAACAACTCCCATGAACAGCTCCCCCAGACTGATTACTAGAGGGAATGAAGAATTTGTGTATTGAATTTCTCTTTATTTTCTTTCGTGTATGTCAAAATTTCCTTCCTTGTGTTGTTACTTTTGTGTTGAATCTGCGGCCGTTGATCTTTATTTGAATGGTTGATGATCATGAAGTTCTCTTTTCCTTAATTATTATTTTGTACATCATCTCTCAGCACTTCCATCATTGAATATGTTATCATTCGGGTCTGGTTGATTGTATCCATTCCATTTCCTTTTTTCTTCTTTTCTTGCTTCCTATTTTAATTTAATTAAAATTAAAATGTTTCTCCTTTTACCATTTTTTTAGTGATCTTAATTTAATTTCTTGCCAATTAGGATAGGACCCATATCATAATGGAAACAAACCCTCTAGAGAAAAAAGCAGTAAATTAATCATGCTATATTATACGCGACAAAAGTTTAATGGGAGGATCCCAGGAGCATATGCTAAAAGTGGGACCCCAAAGTGTTGATTGGTTTCCTGAAATTACAAGTGAAAAGTACTGACCCACTGTACCAGAAAATTAAATGCAAGAAAGAATGAATGTGCCAATCTGGAACGTTGATATAGAGAAGGGGCTAGAACCAGATGAGGCATGTCTCGGTGAATGTATCTGGACTTATCTGATGTGTATCCAATTCCAAATAATCAATTATATCATCACTTTTATTTTCCATTATTTTACCAAATGATCATACGGCAGCAATTGTTATTACCTTTTTAGCAAAGATATCATCTTCATGGTGTTTGAAGGATAAGATGAAGAAAGAAAAATTAGAACATAGTTTAAAATAATTTTGACGATATATTTTTCCCCCTATTTGGAGGATCATTGTCTTATTGGGATCTAATCTAATGAAGGAGATGGCAGCAAGTATGGGTTTGGTGGGTTTGTATTAAATACATGAATATAGATGTAAAAATTGTAGATTGAGGTATTATGCATGGCATGGGCTATGTTATGGATATACACATAACACATTCAGACCAAAGATAAGATGGTGAAGAAGCATAGCACGTGAAAGAGAGCGTTGGAAGATTAGTATCGAAACCGGATAGGCCTTTCAACTTTATGGATTGGTACCAAATTGTCCTGTGCCAGCCACTTTTTTTCATTGGGGGAAATGGAGCAGTGGTCCACACCTTTAACAGTTAATCAACAACCTGAAATATGTTTGGATGCACAGTGATTTCATCTTAGAAGTGGTTTTCCTTGAACGTAGCTTTTGATTCTCAAAAATGATTCTGACATTTAAACATGTTATTAGATTAATGTTGGCAACGCAACTTATGCTTCATTGCCAGTCAAAATTTTTATTTATTATTGATTACAAACAGTTTAGATTAAGGAAATACAAGTCCATTTGCAAGATTAGAAAAGATCATCAACCTCGGATAATCTATATTAGAATTGCATATTGTCCACAACAGGGTAAAAATGAAAATTGAACTCAAATTACACTAAGTGTAGGGTGAAACGCTCTACCAGATTTGCCCCCTTTTTTTACTGTTATCAAATAATTAATTGATGAGTTTAATTGTTATATGTTGTTAGTGTAAATTTTTTTAATCTATCAATTAATCATAAATCATGTTATATATGTGTCTTATAAGATAGTTAGGATATAAGTCAAATATGTTTAACAATGATGTAACAATTTATGATTCGTTGACAAAGTAAAAAATCGTTACACCGACAATAGATATCAAATAATTCCTTAATTAATTAGTAAAACTTGCAACTTATTTCCGTTGCTTGTCCCTTCCCGTGCTGTATGCTACTTTATAAGGTCAGATAAAAGAGTTCAAATTTGATATATTTTCGTTTTAGAGTTTTGTTTTATTATATATATAATTATTAGCATCTTATAAAGCGCCAGTAATTATAAAAGTCAAGTAATTTTAATTGATAACGTTTGACAATACATTTTTCCCCCTCTAACAACGTACCGCAATTAAATAAGAATGGACCGTTTCCATTTTAATTAGTTAGTATAATTACAATTATTGGTTAGGCGGTTCTATCTCAATCAAGCGCCGGCCTATGATGAACAGTATATATCTTTGTCGTTTTCATTCAAGGTTGTATACGGATTTTTTTAAAATAAATCTATTTTAAAAAATAAATTTCAAAATACTTCACTTTCCTAATTATGTATAAAAATACCTCACTTTTGGGTTTAGGTGAGAAGTCGTCATTTAGGAATACGAATTATCACCTTGCTTTTTTTTCTTTTCTTACTGAGAAGTCACCATTTGAAAAAACGACTTCTCATCTTTTTTTTTTGTTTAACATTTTTTAATCAAAAAAATATTTATTTACTTTTTTAGCTTAATTAATTAGGTTAGTTTAGTTAATTATTGTATTAATTAAGACATTAAGAGGTTAATTTTACTACTAAAGAATATTATTATGAATAAAAAACATTAATTAAAAAAATTAAACATTACTTAATCATCTAGTTTTAATTTTTTTAAATTAAGTTAATTAATTTGGTTAGTGTAGTTAATTTAGATTTAATTAGTGAATTATTAAGGTAAATTGAATAATTAAACACTTGAATTAAAAACATAATTCGCCATACATAAATAAAGGTTACATGAATTTTCTATTGTTGTGAAGAAGTTCTCGTACGGTTAGGGCAATTGTTCTTGTTATAACCCGACATCCGGTAGATTCCACATCTTTTTGACTGGCCTGCCTCCCTCATGTCCATTTCAGTACGAATCCGAGCGGATTGTGGACGGCCCTTAGGATCTCTCTGCATCTGGACGTTGTGGATCACTGTGGGCCCGTGATATTGTGGCCAGTATCCCTCGTTGCCGACCGTGCCAACCAGAGCATTCCGAGACCGAGGATCATGGAGTGCCTATACGGTGTTGATTTTTTTCTCTGTGATTGAATGGCACCAAACGGATAGGGTAAAGCTCCAGTTTGGCATACAACAAGACATACCCGGACCCCCTGTAGATTTGGATCACGAACACGGTATTAACATGAGGGGACATCATTACACAAATTGGCAAGAAAGACACGAAGGGTATCTGCCATACTGGAGGGATCGTAGAGAGTAACTGGTGCAAGGGCAACCTATTCAGGGTCCACTGACGCATACAGAGTATATGACGTGGTTTAGGCAAAATTCCATGCCTTACCTGTCAACTCGCCAATAACTTCGAGACCGGCGGCGAGATGGACGGGGTGGATGTGACACCCCTTTTTCGTGCGCCACATTATGCAGATGTATGTAATAAAATAATATGAGAAATTTTAAAACATCTACAACATGTATTTTAAATCAATAAAACATATATATGATATATCAAAGTTCACAGAAGCAATGACATATGCAATACAGACACTCCACTGGCCGTGGTGTAAGTAATAAAAGACTCAACTTCAACTCTGAAGTCCTCGTGAGAGACGTTAGCATTCTCATCACCTTCTTGGTCTGGGCACTAGCTAAAAGCTCATCTCCATCTTCGAATCACGAACCGAATCAACATAACAAAAACATAGAGACAGAGATATACAGGAGGTAAGAAACTCTAATCATCATAAAGGGGAAACAACATAAAATACTACTTATCAACATGTATATAAACAAACACAATCGTCTCCCAAGATCATCGTCACATCAATCAACCTCGATATTTCAGTAACTAGGATCATAACTTACTCTAATGCATAACCGGTCCTACATGCATGATTGGCCAATTCTACAACAACGTTCAGTCGGTATTTGGGTTACTAACTCCTGCGTCACCAACATGAGTTCCGTCATCTTGGTCGCTCCAGATAGTCCACCTCAACCTCGTGTGACAATTACTCAAACGGCTATTGCAACTATTCATATGGCCCCTCTGTGTACAGATACACAGATACACCTCTTATGCGATAGCCCAGCTATGCACCAGTATTATCCGACCTCGTATGATAGCCACTCAAACGGCTTATCGTAGCTAGTCATACGGCCCCTTGTGAAAACTATCCAACTTTCGTTGTAGTCGTTCACAATACACCAACATCAACCTCATATCAGTAACCGCTCAAACAGCTATTGCAGCTACCCACAAGGTTGACCAATGCAATGATATGCACATGCATCCATCACTACATAATTTCACACCACCTTTTCGTCTAACACCTTATTATCACCACATGACATCATAACTTCATAATCAAGCTATCAACCTAGTTTCATATCAAACATCTCCAAAGTATCACCAACATTGATCCACCACACATCAATATATCTACAACACATAGTACAATATTATCAACAAAACAACATCATATAATCAACGGAGAAATAAAAAAATAACCATATAGCACGTAATCAACTAAGCATGTTATCATAAATCATATTATCAACCAACAATCAACGGGGGTTGAGAATCCCCACACATATAAATGTTCATATTTTATGCCAATAGTCCCGATAATTGGAATTTCTTCCCCCTCACCTTGTGTACACTTGTACCGGAGTCTCGAACCTCGTGAAACAAGATCCTCTCTCTCCCTCTAGGTTGCTGCCACGCGTCTTAAACGGCTCTTCGGTGCTCCAAAATTTTATCCTAACACATGGACAAAGTCCCGACAATGTCACGACTCTTGACTTTGGAACAGTTTTCCAAACAGATCTAGAATCAAAGCAAGATACAAGAAAGAAGGAAACGACAATGTCGATGTGTCGACGTGTTAGATATTTGAGCATTACCTCAATTGTATCGAAGAATCACTAGTCGATACTCGTAGTACTTGTTGTCCTGATCACAGATCGAAGTCGGAATCGCGATCGGAACAACGGATTGTCTCCGGGCTCAACTTCTCTCTCTAAACTCTCCTCCCTCTCTCTAACTTCGTGCTCTCTGTCTTCTGAAATTTTTCCATCTGAGGTAAGTTAAGTTACCTCTGCGACAACTTTATTTTTTTTTCAAATTCCTAGAGCTCATGCTCAGTGTGGGAGCGTCCACCAGCGTGCTTGCATGCGGTCCACATCACCCGCCATGTGTCCTTGTGCATGGCACCACTTTCCCACGCTCAACGTAGCCTCTGGTCAGCAACGTTGACTTCGCGTGTTTCATCGCATTCTGAGCTCGTTTGAAGTCCGATTGACCTCAAATTTGAGATATAGGCTCATCAAGACCTATTAAACAACCTTAAACCATCAAAAATGCCTAATCTCAACCCTAAATCCAAATCCCTTAATTCACCCACGTATTCCCTTTTTAAAACAACTTACGGAAACCCTAAATTTCATTCACATTCTTTTCGACACCAAAAGACCGTATACTTTTCATGCAAATATTTCTAAGCCTTAAACCACATGTTACATACCTAATCCAAGCCTTAAACAAGCTCATCTTATGTAAAACAAAACCATAAAACCGGGATGTTACAGTGAACGTCGCCCGGATATTGGTGAAACTTTAGCTGCAGTCCACCAACGACCTACCGATAGGCTCCGACAAGCGTACCGGATCGAAGCAAGTAATAATAAAACGGTGAGAAATCGAGTATCGAACTCAGGGATTGGGAAACCAAGTGTCACTTCACAAATTAAACAACTATTTAGACTGAGAAATAGATGTGAAAAGATTTCAAGAAAATAAAAGAAACAATAAAATAAAATCAAATATTTTTGGGATTTTAAATTAAAAGAGATTTCCAGGAATTGAGTTACCAACAAGACTGCTCATGCTACTTAATTGACTACCTCTCTTGTTAATTATCAAAATTGCTTTGAAGGTGAATTTATCCTAAATAAGTTAATGTTCCCTCTCAAGATACAAGAACCATGTCCAATTAAACCAACCCTACTCTCGTGGTAATTGTATTTAAATTGAACCCATTAAGATTCGTGACAATTCAATGAACTCTCGAAGGACCGTTTCTAACTCTCGTGATTTAAGTCCTAAGTTCAATCCCTATAGATCCGATACCTAAGTTCACCGCTAAGTTCGTCCTTAGAGTATCTATGACATGCAAATAAGGGCGCATCAAATTCACAAGTAATTCATGCAATAGGAATTAAATCAAAGGCAAATTGGAAATAACAAAGGGAAAACATCAATTCATAACATAAAACAAGTCTTGGCCATAGCCTCAATTCCTAGAAATAAAAAGACTACTCAAGCATTGCCATGGTCATGGCAACCTTGAATAACAAAAGCATAAAAATCATAAGAGAAAAGAAGAAATTGAGAAGAAGAGAAATCCTAATTTTTGCCTAAGGTAGCAGTCAAGAAATCTCTATTTTCGAGCATAATTGCCCTATTTATATAGTAGGTTAACTTGGATCTAAAACCATTACAAAACTAAATCAAATCAGCAAATCAAAATTCCAGATTTTGCGTGTCACGGCCAGGCAGTGACAGATTCTATCCTCGAGAACTTGACACTAGTTGGCCTGTCACGGCCTGGCCATGACAGGTTCTGACTTTGTGTTCTTCTTTCTTTTTCAGGCTGCTTGATCATGACCGTGATGCCTGTCACAGCCAAGCCGTGATGGGCTCTGTTTGGCTCATTTTTCTTGTATTTCAAGCTCCGCCTTCATGTAAACTCCAATATAACTGGTCCTGAGCATTTTAATCTTTGTATTTAATTGCCAAATCAATATCTCCAAATTAATTGCCAAATCTTATCATATCCTTTATTGTTGCGATAGCCAATTATTATCCAAATCCAAATTGATTTGGATCCAATCTTTTATCTCAATGCCAATTGAATTATCTTTTAATCATAATAATTCAAATCCAAATTGATTTGGATTCAAATCCATCATGTGGGTCCCCCGCAATTTACTTGGCAATCTTCAATTTAATTGAAATCCTTCTTCTTTGTCATTTCCTAAAAATAAAGATATGAAAATCTTGAGAAAATCAATTAAATTCTAATTAAAATCAATTAAATGCACGCATTGACTCTAAAATAACTAAAATAGGAAAACAAAGTCTAATTAGGGTTAAATCAAGTATTCAACTCAACTTAATTGATTAAATCCACTCTAAAATAATAGATAACACATGATAAGCCAGTGGATTATCAAAATACCCCAAACTTAAACTTTGCTTGTCCTCAACCAAACTAAAAATCAAATAGACTCAAAACTTGGCAAGCTCAAAGGATTCAATCAATTTCGCACAAATTTCATGCAATTTTATCAATTCAATTTTTATTCAATGTTTTCCCTTTTCATTATAGTAATCCCCACATTCATTTACTTCAAACAAAGAGAATTTCATCATTCATGCAATAATCAATCTAAGCAAAGGATCCAAGTTACACACAAAAGGGAGATCACCAATTTCAAACAATTGCCTTCCTCACAAGTGCATTTAGTATTTCACTCATTCACTTAAGTGTCTAGGTTATCAACTTTTCACTCAATTTCACATTTTAAGCACACTTTCCATGAATTTGATTTTCATCTCAAACATAGTTCCCACGAAAACATGCATACATCATCAAAAGGTCTTTTAAAGGCTGTAATAGGGCCTGGCTAAAGGTAGGATATACAAAGGTGCTAGGCTTTACATCCCTAGGAATTAAGAGAGCATGAAACTTTTTACCTTGACTTTCCACTCTTATTCCTTTTTCAATTTTTTTTTCGGTGGCTACAACCTTTTCCTTTTAATACCCTTTTTGGATATTTTTGAACTTTTCTTCTTTTTCTTTTTGCCTTTGGCTTCAACCTTTATTTTTTTCTTTTTCTCTTCCTAAAACAACATATCAAATCCTTGTAGTCACCCCAAATCTAGTTTCTTACTACCATTGTCTTGCTAAGCTTCCATGCTATTTTAAATCCTAAGATTTGTTTAACATGGTTTTTCCGGATTTTTGGCTTATAACATAAGGTCATCAAGAAATAATAGGCTTATTAGGCTCAATATGGCTAACTAGGGAACATGCATTAGGGATGGATCTTTTTAGGCCAAGTAGCTATTTCAAAGAAAATTGCCTAAATCATTTGATGCAAACATATAACCATGTAAACCATGAAGAGATTCAAGCAAATCAGGGAAACTGCAACTTAAAAGTGATTCACACGATTTAAAAACAATGTTGGAGGCTCAAAATTCCTCGCCTAAATATTTTTAGCAAATTATTTAACCGAGATACAATCCCTAGTGTATGCATCCCTTCACTCCAAACTTGTCATAAATCCTGCATCCACAACAAAATTTCTCAAAGTTCAATTTTCAATTTTCAATTTTCAATTTTCATGGGGATCAATTTTCAAATCATTAGGGGAAATCATCAAAAATCAATATTTTTTTATGCAATCCATCTATGCTAAATTCAATAAAATCCCTTCAAGCTTACCAACACAAGACTCACACACATATGATTCAAGTAAAGAAAAGCAAAATAATTAAAAAGAGAAGGGTTTAGAAAAACTCATTGAATACGCTTCCACCCGGATCCCATAGCCTGTGGTAAAAAGACCAAGAGATGCCCAAGATGTAAGACCTTCCTCCCGGATCCCATGGCTTGTGGAGTGGAGATGGAAGAAGCAAGTGTGATGAGATTATATTTACTTCTACAAGTGATATTATGAGCCCACTTCCTCCCGGGTCAAATGGTAAGTCACATACTCCAAGAATGGCCTTTATGTAATTATTTTCTCCATGAAGCACTAGAACCATAACTTTTTGAGGCAACCTTAGAGCCTTTGCCGCTATTGATGAAAACTCTCAGTTCTCAGGCAATGACTTGAACTCCAAAGTTGGTGTTTTAATTTGTCTAAGTAATGTGATAGACAATTGTAGGCACCAACTTTGTGACATCCACACATGCATGGAAACCAACATATTTATCCAACTCATGATTTTGAGGCTCCTCAATAGGATTGGTGAGAGAAGTATTTTCCACATGATTTGTCTCATTTGTCCCTTGCAAAGGAACAATAGGAGTTATTTCCTCCTTGCACTCCTCTTCACGATCCTCTCTTCTTGAATCATCTTCCATCACCACTTCATCTTCATTTAAGTTCATATTGTCCATAACATTCTCTTCAATTTGAGCCTCATGCGGCTTTTCTGCTAGCAATTTAGAAAATTTGCCAGCTTGCTCTTCTAACCTCTGAAAGTTGTTACTTAGCATATCCGCTATCAATTGAGAACGTTTCTTTCGCATTTTATGCCTTTGAATCATGGCACTAAATTCCTCCTTGCTACGCTCTATGCTCTGGGTCAAATGTTGAGCATCTATATCCCAAAGTGATTCCAGCACCTCGGGATCCAGCTTAATGTCTGGTGGTGGTTGTAAGGATGACAAATAGGATCTCCATTCCTCCTTGGAGTATATCTTCTCATGCTTATCAACTATACAATCAAGCATGATCCAATCAATTTGAGATTCCTTGTTTAGATAGAAACAATGGTCCATGTGTAACATCCACCTAACACAAACAAAACTCAAAAGAAAATATCAAATATATACAAAATAGAAAAAATAGTGTCTAAAGTAGTTGTCTTCTTTGTTACTAATGATATTGATAGTGCCAATCCCCGGAAACGGCGCCAAAAACTTGATAGGCTCTGGCAAGCGCATCGGATCGAAGCAATTAATAATAAAATGGTGAGAAACCGAGTATCGAACTCAGGGATTGTGAAATCAAGTGTCACTTCACAAATTAAACAACTATTTAGACTAAGAAATAGGTGTGAAAAGATTTTAAGAAAATAAAAGAAACAATAAAATCAAATCAAATATTTTTGGGATTTTAAATTAAAAGAGATTTCCAAGAATTGGGTTACCAACAAGACTGCTCATGCTACTTAATTGATTACCCCTCTTGTTAATTATCAAAATTGCTTTGAAGGTGAATTTATCCTAAATAAATTAAGGTTCCCTCTCGAGATACAAGAACCGTGCCCAATTAAACCAACCCCTAATCTCGTGGTAATTGTATTTAAATTGTACCCGTTAAGATTCGTGACGATTCAATGAACCCTCAAAGGACTGCTTCTAACTCTCGTGATTTAAGTCCTAAGTTCAATCCCTATAGATCCGATGCCTAAGTTTAGCGCTAGGTTCGTCCTTAGAGTATCTATGACATGTAAATAAGCACACACCAAATTCACAAGTAATTCATGCAAAAGGAATTAAATCAAAAGCAAATTGGAACTAACAAAGGGAAAACATCAATTCATAACATAAAACAAGTCTTGGGCATAGCCCCAATTCCTATAAATAAAAAGATTACTCAAGCATTTCCATGGTCATGGCAACCTTGAATAACAAAAACATAAAAATCCCAAGAGAAAATTAAGAAGAAATTGAGAAGAAGAGAAATCCTAATTTTTGCCTAAGGTAGCAGCCAAGAGATCCTTATTTTCGAGCCTAATTGCCCTATTTATAGAGTAGGTTAACTTGGATTTGAAACCATTACAAAATCAAATCAAATCAGCAAATCAAAATTCCAGATTTTGCGCGTCAGAGCCGTGATACCTGTCACGGCTAGACCGAGATAGATTCTGTCCTAGAGAACTTGACACTGGTTGGCCTGTCACGGTCGTGATGACTATCACGACCTGACTGTGATGGCCATCACGACCTGACCGTGACAGGTTCTGACTTTGTGTTCTTCTTTCTTTTTCAGCCCTGCTCGAACATGGCCGTAATGCCTGTTACGGCCAGGCCGTGATGAGCTCCGTTTGGCTCATTTTTCTTGTATTTCAAGCTCCGCCTTCATGCAAACTCCAACATAACTAGTCCTGAGCATTTTAATCTTCGTATTTAATTGCCAAATCAATATCTCCAAATTAATGACAAAACTTATCATATCCTTTATTGTTGCGATAGGCAATTATTATCCAAATCCAAATTGATTTGGATCCAATCTTTTATCTCAATGCCAATTGAATTATATTTTAATCATAATAATTCAAATCCAAATTGATTTGGATTCAAATCCATCATGTGGGCCCCCGCAATTTACTTGGCAATCTTCAATTTAATTGAAATCCTTCTTCTTTGTCATTTCCTAAAAATAAAAATAAGAAAATCTTGAGAAAATCAATTAAATTCTAATTAAAATCAATTAAATGCACACATTGACTCTAAAATAACTAAAATAGGAAAACAAAGTCTAATTTGGGTTTAATCAAGTATTCAACTCAACTTAATTGATTAAATCCACTCGAAAATAATAGATAAAACATGATAAGCCACTGGATTATCACCTACACAACGACGTACAAGGCAAACAACACCACGATAGCCAAGCCTCCCGAATGCCAGCACAGTGCAGTTTGAAGCCCAGCAACCTCCAACCAAAGTTTTTGCTAACACTATCCGAGACCAACAGCCTCCTCCCCAATGGATCGGCAATCGTCGACTCTCCTACGCCTTTAGTGACGATGAATTTGTCAACAATTTATTCGGTGCAGACCTCAGTACACCAGCATCAGGACAAAGATACATAGACAACATGTACTCTTTTGGCGAGCCAGCATTCCCCCACATGAATGGTTTTGGAAGTTCTTCGATGCGGTATACCGACGAACAATTTTATAGCTCGTCGTTGTCGCTGCCATCATCAAACTTAAATCTATATGACCCTATGCAACAAGACGAGCCAACCACCGTTGACGATAATCAAGAAGATGTCCCGCAACGCAGACAACTTCCACCACGTGTCAGACGCCGACCACGTTGTGGAACTGGACACCACCTTGGGGGTAGTTTTCTGTATTTGTGACGTTAGGGTTAATTTATGGTTTTGAATAATGTATTGAATTTATGCTCTATATTTTTAATAATAATGATTAATGTGTTTAATTTTTAGTATTATGTTTTTAAGTATATATTTTATTTCTAAACCTCATAATTAACACACTAATTAACTATACTAACCTAATTAATTAACTTAAATAATTAAACTAAAATATTAAACTAATATCTAATAACTTAAAAAAATGAAGGAAAAAAAAAGTAAAGGTGAGAAGTCGCTATATGGAAAAACGACTTCTCACTATGGAAAAAAAAAAAACAATGGTGAGAAGTCTTGTTTCATATAACGACTTCCCACCTAAAAATAAAAGTGGGGTATTTTGGTACATAATTGGGAATGGGGATAATCTGGAATTTTCTTTTAAAAAAAAAAGGTTATTCAAAAAAATTAAAATAAAATATGTGTATATGCCCCTGATTTCAAATTTAAAATTGACCACTAAAATCAAATGAAAAATGTTTAGTGCATAAAACAAATGATAAAGTGTAAATATGTTAAAATAAGAAAATTGTTGTAATCAAATGATAAAGTGTGTGTTTGGTTTCACGTTGGAAACCTTCGAAATTGATTATATCAACTATCAAATGTGATTTTAGTAAAAATGAGATGTTTGGTTAGTGGCAGGTAAAATTGATTCTGCCTCCAGAAGTAATTCTGACTAGAAGCTACAAAAAGTAGCTTTTGAGTTGAGTTGAAAATTTTATACCAAGTTTTACATCAAACTTGCTTTCAATATAAAAACATCTAAACATAAATCACTTCACTTCAAAATTCTAACCAAATCAATTTTACAAAATCAATTGCATTCAAAATCACTTTTATCAAACGTTCATCCAAACACACACAAAAATTGCACGAATGAACATATATATATATATATATATATATATATATATATAATTTGTTATAAGTATATGAATATAACATTATTCAAATTAACCAGATACAAAAAAAACAGTTAATTAGGTAGGCTGATTTATTTATATGGACGAAGTTAACGATTGTGATTACCATCAAATTAAGTAACATAGGCCTTTTGCTGGAGGATTGACTAAGCCGGGGGAGAAAAGTTTAGAACCGGTTTTGGAGTAATGAGTAATGAGAAGTTGAGAATCACCTCTATTCTTCGATTATATATTAAGAAATATTATTTTTACAATGTTTTTATACAATTTTAATTAAAATTAAAAATATTTTGAAGTAATAAATAAATACATAGAAATATAAATTATTGTCTAAAATATTATCTAAATATGCGGTGCAAATTACAGAACTGTTATCTATATTTTTCATATCACATGTCAATATCATGTGTAAAGGTTCCTATGAGATTAAGATTGTCCATGTGCCTCGCCACATTAATTAATGATAATCATGCGGCGGTTCTGTGCCTAATTCTGTCTGTAGCTCTTTTATCTACAACGAATAAGACAGCAACCGTAGACTGTAGGGGCTCTTATCCCGGTGCTTCACATGAACTGTAAATGGACAAGTATACCAATAATTCTCTGGTGGTGTTCGTGATTTTCGGTTGCTTTTTGTTATCCAACTTCTTCTCTCACCTTTTATTTCTCCGCGTGCTCCTAACTACATGGTTTGATTGGCTGTGAGGAGAGAAGGAGAAAAGAGAAACATATGAAAAATATATAAGATTTGATGTGTTGTTTAGTATAAGAAAAATAGAAGAGTAATAGAGGATAAATAAATATATTCTGTATTTCTCCTTTATTTGGTTGGTGTTCCTGTCGAGATCCGTTTTGTCGGGATCTTGTCATAGAACGTTAAACCAAGGGGATTGTTTTAGATTTTGGCTTGACAGAATTCAGAGATTCCGGTCCTACGTATCCCAGTGGGAATCAAAGCCAGACGTAGTTCTAAGTTCATCCCTTGGCGGGGCGGTGATCTCGATCCCTTAATTTTGTATCGGACGAGTACTAGGGAGCAAGGACTGTCTGAAAGTCTCTTGGTCGACGTTAGTTCCTCTAACACGCTTAAGGGAGAGTTACCGGGATTCAGTGAAAAGTGAGTTTCTTATGAGGGGTACTCCTCCTTTTATAATAGGATTCCCCTATCTCTTAGAGATCTGATTTATCTCTTAATATCTTTTAGAGATTTGATTTATCTCTTAATATCTCTTTTGAGATCTGATTTGTCTCTTGATATCTCTTTTGAGATATGATTCCTTAATTTAAGGGATATTATCTCTTTTAACCAGATAAGGTTATTTTAGATAATATCAGGATTTAACATCAATATCTTATTTCTTTAATTAAGTGATCTTTGATTTATTATCTTTAACTTCCGGACTGGGCCGGGTACTTGAGCTCGGTGGCCGGGTTAGTAACCTCGGCCAGTACACAAGCCCCCCAAGCTTCGAGCCGATCACGTGGAAGTTTTTTCGAAGGAGTCGAGGCTAGGAACTCTGTCTTACCTTTTGGTCTTTCGACTCGACGAGGTGATTGCCCGAGCTTCATACCTTATATATGTGTTCACATCATCCAGCTCGGTGAGCAGCTCGGGTGACCGAGCTTGACACTTTCGAGGTACCGAGCCGAGGTGGGGATGGTTACTCGTTTCCTGTTGAGGCCATACTTCCTTGGTTCCCGAGATGGAAAAGAGACGTTACTGTGCGTGACGCGTGGCCTTCACGGCATCATTTCTAAGGCTTGCGCTGTAGTTGCGTGCTCAACGGTAAGTCAAGAGCCGGAGCTCAACCGAGTGGTCGGGAGCCGGAGCTCAACCCATTAGGGAACCTGAGCTTCACGTTTCAGGTTGTCGAGCTTTACATTTCGGTCAATTCTTAAGTTCAGCGGGCTCGGTGGGCGAGCCTAGTAATCCTTTCCCTTTGATTGTTTGGGTTTGGAGATCTAGCTTTATTTCTCATCCAATATTTTAGTTTGGTGGGCTCAGTGGCCGATTTTAACATTTCGATCAGTATATAAGCTCTCCAAGCTTTGAGCTCGGAATAAGCGAAAGAGTTTTGTGAATGAAGCTGAGCTTGTCCTTGGTGTTGATAAGGTACTGGATTTGCATAGATCCTCTTACTTCGGTTAATACCTCTCGGGCAGTACTCGAGTTTAGTGGTTGAGGTTCACATCTCGGCCAGTAACATGCTTTGAACATAAGATACTTCAATCTTACCTTTGTTTAAGACAAGTTTAGAAGCTGGTAGCTGAGATTCGACTTAGCAGTGGTTCAGGTTTGAACCGATCTTTCGAAGAGTCAAGTTCAAACTCGGTCATTAGGAATTTACCTCGGTGCTTGTATTTCATCCTTTAACTTTTGATGCTTTCAGGATGCTTATCTTGAGAGTTTGAATTTGACTTGCCCTTTGCCGAATGTAGCTTGGTCTTTGAAGTTCTTGGGAGCTCTTAACATTTTCTTCGAGTAGTTCATAACCCTTTCATTTGGTGGATTTTGAAATACCCACTAACTTTGCAACTTGACCTCGAATTATTTTTCCCGATCTTGAAGGTGTGCCTTAGAATAAACTTTCCTAATATCTTCTCCAATTTGTATGAGAAAATATTTTTCATACAAGTTCTTCGAGCTGTAGGCTAAGGGATATCCTTTCTCTGAAATTTCCGAGAATATCCTTCCTTTATCCCTACTGGCCCCCCAAGCTCCGAGCTTGAAATAAGCGAAAGAGCTTAAATGTCAACCCGCATCTTAACACGCTTTTGGTGCCGAGGACTTCGGACTATGATTCGCGGGAGCATTGCTCAGAATCAGTTTTTTGTAGAGCCAAGCCTTTCTTGGGTTATCGTCTTGCTTGGCCAAGCACTGCTCGGACTTTTGCGCGGAGCCCAATCGTACTTGGGATTCCGGCTTATTTGGTTGAACACTGCCAGGATTTCCATCGAATCCTGGGTCTCTAACATGCATGATCTCCTGTGGACTTTATCTTGGTGTGATGATGTTGTGCTTGGCCTAGGATTTTTATTGCGAGGAGGGAAACATTGTTCGACTTCGACTTTTTCCGGTGCGTAGTGCGAGGGAGCATAGTTCGACCTCGGCTTTTTGGTGCGAGAGGGCAATGCTCGACCTCGGATTTCTGGGCTTCTACCCTTTGTTCTTAGCTAGACAATTTTAACTCTGTCCCTACAGTGGGTTCCCAAGTTATTAAGCTAGCATATGCTCGGCTTTTACTAGAATTGGGCCATGATGCGAGCAGGAAAGCTGCGGTCGCTTACGCTCTTCTGGGTCTCCTCCACTACCTGTTTTTCGAGCCATGAGCTTTCTAATAATGAAATGTATGAAGGCGGAAGCTGCCCGAACTTTGCGCACTGGGGATGAGCTTGAAAAAGCCATGGCGAAGTGTGAAGAGCAAGCTCGGCTAATTGGGCAATTGAAAGGCCCAAAAGGTGGAGCTGAAAGAAGGCAATACCACCCTTATGGCTGAGCTGGAAATGGAAAGAACCGACCGGCTCAACCTTCCGAAGGTCGTGGAAGGGCTTCAAGCCGAGAAGGAAGCCAGTCTTGAGTTGCGTAAGTTGCTGGAAACCGAGAAGGAGGAGAATCTGAGGCTCCGTTCTAATCTGGCTGAAGCCGAGGCTTCTATCATGAGGGAGCATGTTAATGGCTTTTCCCGAGCCGTGAAGTAGCTTCGGCATTTCAATCCGAATGCTGACTTCTCCTGTGCTGATGTGTACAAGGATTTTAACCGAGATGGAATCCTAGTTCCATTGTCCGAACTGGAGGATGAGGAGGATGAGCATTGCTCGGATTTCTGCATTAGTAGGTTAGGAAACACGTTGTTTTTGGGCGATGCCCTTTTGGTTTTGAAATCTTAAGTATTCTGGGCTTGGCCCATGGTTATTGATGGACCGACATGCACCTTACTTTTTGCAATTATTTTTTGCAACAACCTTTCTAAGTTAGTACTTGTTTAGTTTCATCGTGTTACACGATTTAGTCGAAATAGTCAGAATTTGATATACCTGTAGGTTCTTACCTACCTTCTTAGGTCTGGAAATACCTTTTCAGACGTTAAGGTGTTTTTACCGTTGTAGACTTGGCGTTTCGACGGCAGCTCGGTCAATTTTAGCTTGGTCACCTTTTTAGGCACTTGCCTCTTTAGGTCCGGCGCTTCGACGGCGGCTCGGTCGATTTTAACTCGGTCACCTCTTTAGGCACTTGCCTTTTTAGGTCCGGTGTTTCGACGGCAACTCGGTCGATTTTAGCTCGGTCACCTCTTTAGGTTTTAGCTCCTTTTTAGGATTCAAGCTCCTTTAGAGGCTTCGGCTGGCCTCTCCAGGGTTTAGGACCTGCTTAGGTTTTATCTCCTGCTTAGGAGTCTCCTACTTAGGAGTCAAGTACCTTTAGAGGCTTCGGTTGGCCTCTTCAGGGTTTAGCACCTGCTTAGGTTTTATCTCCTGCTTAGGAGTCAAGTACCTTTAGAGGCTTCGGTCGGCCTCTTCAGGGTTTAGCACCTTCTTAGGTTTTATCTTCTGCTTAGGAGTCTCCTGCTTAGGAGTCAAGTACCTTTAGAGGCTTCGGTCGGCCTCTTCAGGGTTTAGCACCTGCTTAGGTTTTATCTCCTGCTTAGGAGTCTCCTGCTTAGGAGTCAAGTACCTTTAGAGGCTTCGGTCGGCCTCTTCAGGGTTTAGCACCTGCTTAGGTTTTATCTCCTGCTTAGGAGTCTCCTGCTTAGGAGTCAAGTACCCTTAGAGGCTTCGGTCGGCCTCTTCAGGGTTTAGCACCTGCTTAGGTTTTATCTCCTGCTTAGGAGTCTCCTGCTTAGGAGTCAAGTACCTTTAGAGGCTTCGGTTGGCCTCTTCAGGGTTTAGCACCTGCTTAGGTTTTATCTCCTGCTTAGGAGTCAAGTACCTTTAGAGGCTTCGGTTTTCGACCCTGGTTGGTCGATTGCTCAGTCTTTCAGGAGCCGAGGCTGAATGTGAGTTTTCCAAGGGAGCCGGAGCTTCAACCACTTTGTAATCGCAAATTTTGTGACTCTGGGAGTGGTATCAGTCGAGCATCACTTTGCTACATAACACAACATTAAAGGCGTGGAGCAAAACATACCAAATCATATTAGTTTTAAACTAGATTTAAAAAACAATATCACCTGAGCATTTCGCGGCCTCTGATTTAGGCATTCCCTCGAGCCCATATGGTCGAGCTCTCCTAGTTGTGCTGGCCGAGCTCCGAGACCGAACTGTGCTGGCCGAGCTCCGAGGCCGAGCTGTGGTGGCCGAGCTCTCTAAGTCTTCAGCTCTCCGAGGCCGAGTTGTGCTGGCCGAGCTATCTAAGTCTTTAGCTCTCCGAGGCGGCCGAGCTGTGGTGTATCAACAGCAAATCCCTTACTGACCATTTTGATTTTTAAAGCTTCCCCATGTAGGTCCGAGCATTTGTAATATTTCCCTGTTGGAGACCAGCCTTGTTGCCCTTTGCACCGTTGACCCTTAGCTATTAGGATTGGTCTTCTAGGAACTCGGTCATCTTTTAACAAAGTTTGTTGCCAGATGTTCCTGCGATAATGAGTAGAACAGTGGGATCATCGGGGACGAGAGAAGCGCTGGGAAGGACCTTGTGACCACAGGACGCATAAAAAATCCAGAAATCTGCGCCGTATGGAATCCCTGCTCACAGGATTAGGGGAATTATCCTGTGAAGCTTCTGAATGGGGTGCTGATGCAGTAGCAGTAGCGGTAGTCTTTGACCTTGTGCGAAACGGAAAAGCAGGTTGTTGTTCCGGTTTGAAACAGAGAGAGAAAGCCTCTTCCTCCTGCATACAACTTCCTGTTGTTAGATTGAGGAAGTGGGTTCGCGTGAAGCGCCAACAGTTGATTCCTGTGTGGAACCCAAAACTTTCCATCCCACTCCCACTACCTCTCCCAGGAATGGAGTTAATTTCTCTGCTTCAAATTGAACGTTATTCCCATTGCACACCAATTCCTGTCCATTTACCATGGCAGTGTGAAGAGGTGCGGCGGCACAGGAGTGGTCGCGTGGTCGATCTATACAGGCATGGCTGGATCGTGGCGGGGCTGTGCGCGGAGGAGAGTGGCGATGACGGTGACTTCGTCGGTGGGGCCACGCATGGTGCCGCGGAAAACAAGACCCTCTGCCATTGTCGGGTTTCACGGTGGACTTTATCTTAGATGAGAATATTCGGGAACGAAGGAGAACAAGCGAGCTTGAGAGAAGCTCTGCAAAGAGGACAACTCGAGCGATTCACGCGTCGTTATCCGAATCCGACGCCGCCTGATGCAACATGATCTGCAGTTTTTTTATCATCTCTGCGTCGAGGCCCTACTGTGACGGCAGCTGAGAGAGCGGCGCGTGGCGGAGCCTTCGGATTGGAGAGAAGGACTGGGGGTGGCAGATCCTGCGAACGTAGAGGAAGAGAGCGATAGTGTAGAGGAGAATGATGAAGAGGACGAGGAGGAAGAAGGATCTACGGCCTCGGATTTCGAGGCATCCGTCGTCGAGTCCTCTGTCGTAGTGCCAGTTGAATGCCTGAGTGTGTTGGCTCGACATATTCAGTTTGAGTGTCGAGATTTTCACCAGAAAAACGACAGCGTTTTCTTTTTGTGGTTTAACGCAGCACAGTAAGGAACGGCTCTGTGGGTAGTGGCCGTACTGTGAGTAGTGGTAGTACGGTGCCTGATGGTGGTTGATTGAGTGATCGGGGCAAAGTTTTACCTGGCCCCACGGTGGGCGCCAAATGTTCCTGCCGAGATTCGTTTTGTCGGGATCTCGCCATAGAACGTTAAACCAAGGGGATTGTTTTAGATTTTGGCTTGACAGAATTCAGAGATTCCGGTCCTACGTATCCCAGTGGGAATCAAAGTCAGACATAGTTCTAAGTTCATCCCTTGGCGGGGCGGTGATTTCGATCCCTTAATTTTGTATCGGATGAGTACTAGGGAGCAAGGACTGTCTGAGAGTCTCTTGGTCGACGCTAGTTCCTCTAACACGCTTAAGGGAGAGTTACCGGGATTCAGTGAAAAGTGAGTTTCTTATGAGGGGTACTCCTCCTTTTATAATAGGATTCCCCTATCTCTTAGAGATCTGATTTATCTCTTAATATCTTTTAGAGATCTGATTTATCTCTTAATATCTCTTTTGAGATCTGATTTGTCTCTTGATATCTCTTTTGAGATATGATTCCTTGATTTAAGGGATATTATCTCTTTTAACCAGATAAGGTTATTTTAGATAATATCAGGATTTAATATCAATATCTTATTTATTTAATTAAGTGATCTTTGATTTATTATCTTTAACTTCCGGACTGGGCCGGGTACTTGAGCTCGGTGGCCGGGTTAGTAACCTCGGCCAGTACAGTTGGATAGAAACTGAGCTGAGAGAAATATAGTTATTTTTAAAACGACAAAAATACCCTTAACTAAAAAACATATACAAATATTTTAATCATTAATTAAGTTAATTTAAAAATCAAAGAATTTAAATTAATTTAATTTATTTAAGCTATTTAAGAGAAATGTAGTTGTTTTTAAAAAGACATAAATACATTCAACTAAAAAAATATACAAAGATTTTAATATCATTAATTAAGTTAATTTAAAAATAAATAAGTAATTTAAATTAATTTAATTTTTTTTGAGTGATAAAATTTATTAGTTTAATATAATTACTTTATTAATTTCAATTTAATTAAATTATTAATCTAATTCAATTAAATTAAATTAGGTTAAAGCAATACTTTGGTCCCTATACATGACACGAATTCTTGATTTGATTCCTATACATAAAAAATTATTAAAATGGTCCATATACGTACAAAAAGTCTCCATTTAGTCCCTATCATACAAAATATTAGGGAGTGGTTTAATAAACTTTTGTATAGGGACCAAACGGGTAATGTATAGGGACTAAATGGAGACTTTTTGTACGTATATAAATCATTTTAATAATTTTTTATGTATAGGGACCAAATCGAGAATTCGTGTCACGTATAGGGACCAAAGTATTACTTTAACCATTAAATTATTAATCTAATTCAAATAAACAAGGTAGACGAGTAATTTAACCTTCCAATCTCTCTTCTTCTTTATTTTCTTCTCATCTTTGGAGAGAATAAAATTTTGGGTGGATCTCACACAATTTATTCTCTCTTCTCTATTTCTCTTGCTTACCAAATAAGAGAAAATCATCTTTTGTTCTCTTTTTCTCTCATATCCTTTTTTCTTTTCTTATTTTCTCATACACCAAACACATCATTAGTAAACTCCAACAAAAAATATTTAGATTTTTTTATTACAATTTTTTTTATAGACCAATTAGTTAGAAGTTAGTGGGTTAGTTGTTAGAGGGGTTACAATTTCCTCCTCCCAAACTCCCAAATAAAATTTGATAAAGATTTGGGATGAGTCTCCGCCGGAACTACGACTACGTCCTTTTCCGGTCGCAAATACGGTTTTTTGATCAAAATGGGTTCCTTTTAGAAACTATTTACCAGTTTAGGGTTATTTTAAAACTATTTATTAATGGGGGGTCCTTTTGGACATGTGACATATTTTATTTTTTTTAACTCTGACGGGTGAAATTGCGTCACGTGGCACTGCAGGGGCGCCCCCCACCCCAAAGTGTTGACGCCTGGAAGAACCCCCCCACCCCACCAAAGTCCTTGACGGAGGAAGTCCCCCCCACCCCACCCACACAATCCCTCCCCTCCAGACCGTTCCTCCTCCTATAAATAGGTATCAGTAGGAAATTTTATTCACTACTTGTGATATTATTTGCTACTTGTTATTAGGGTATTTATTTTATTGTTGCTTGTTATTTTAAATAGATACGTTATTATTAATGTCATCGTTACTCCCTATATTTATAGTATAATTTTTTTGTAGCGGTGTTCATTTAAAATTACTGGTAACTTTCTTTTAATTCTTACAAGGTAAAATTATTTTTTACTACTGTAATAATTGGGGAATATTTATTAGTGTAAATTTTTATTGCTATTATTTTTTTATGCCTCTTGTGATATTATTTGCGACTTGTTATTAGGGATTTTTTTATTGCCTCTTGTTGTTTTAAATAGATACTTTATCATTAATGTCATCGTTACTCCCTATACTTATAGTATAATTTTTTTTTGTAGCAGCGTTCCTTTAAAATTGTTGGTGACTTTCTTTTAATTCTTACAAGGTAAAAACAAATTTTACTACTGTAATAATTAATGAATATTTATTGGTGTAAATTGTTATTGCTATTATTTTTTATGCCTCTTGTGATATTATTTGCTACTTGTTATTAGGGTTTTTTTTATTGCCTCTTGTTGTTTTAAATAGATACTTTATCATTAATGTCATCGTTACTCCCTATACTCATAGTATAATTTTTTTGTAGCAATGTTCCTTTAAAATTGCAGGTAACTTTCTTTTAATTCTTACAAGGTAAATTTTTCTTTTACTACTGTAATAATTGATGAATATTTATTGGTGTAAATTGTTGTTGCTATTAAATTTTTATGCCTCTTGTGATATTATTTGCTACTTGTTATTATGGGATTTTTTTAATGCCTCTTGTTGTTTTAAATAGATACTTTATCATTATTGTCATCATTACTCCCTACTTATAGTATAATTTTTTTGTAGCAGTGTTTCTTTAAAATTGCTGGTAACTTTCTTTTAATTCTTACAAGGTAAAAAAAAAATTTACTACTGTAATAATTGATGAATATTTATTGGTGTAAATTGTTATTGCTATTATTTTTTTATGCCTCTTGTGATATTATTTGCTATTTGTTATTAGGGGATTTTTTTTATTGCCTCTTGTTGTTTTAAATAGATACATTAATTAAATTTATCATTAATGTCAGTATTTATTGGGGCTAAATTGATACTATAATTTTCCTTAATTATATAACTCAATAGATTTTATTATATAATCTATATAATTGTAACATTTTTTTTAATGTCAGGTGAAAGATATGGCATCATCTAGCTTACAATTAGGGGCACGACTGGTAAACCACGGCCTGGTAGATGATTCGCTATTGAACCTGCAAGAAAAGCATGTTTTCCAGCACGTATGGAATGAATCACCCGATCGAGTTCTTAGAGCTCGACGTGGACTGACATTTAATCCTGCTGTTATGGATCTCCCAGAGTCTGTTAGAGCTAATCTTCAAATAGCCGGTTTCTTGGGGGTAGCCCAAGTAAATATAACCCAGCTTGATCATAATTTGATTACTGCACTTGTTGAGCGATGGAGACCCGAGACACATACCTTTCACATGCCGTGGGGAGAATGCACCATCACACTGCAGGATGTTGCTATTCTCTGTGGACTACGCATTAACGGTCCCGCTGTTATTGGTGCAACTCATATACATTGGAAGCAATATGTCGGTGAAATGCTAGGCAGAGTTGCTAACGATTCTGACATGAAATGTTCAAGAATAAAGTTAAAGTGGCTGGAAGATCATTTTGGGCACTTCTCTCAATGGGAGGATAATCAATGGTGGAGGGTTGTATATACACGAGCGTATATACTCAGGTTGATACGAAACCTATTGCTCCCGAATCCCTCCGGTGCACTTGTGTCACCGATATATCTTCCACTATTAGAGAATTTTGAAGTAACAGGACAGTATAGCTGGGGTTCAGCTGTATTGGGTTACTTGTACCGAGAGTTGTGCAAGTCTACAAATTATGAAAAGAAGGAGATTTGCTGGTTCATGAAGTTGGTTCAAATATGGGCATGGGAAAGGATGCCTTCCATTGCTTCGCAGCTCGTGATTGACCAACGAGATTTTGGTACACCATACGATACACGGTAAGTAGCATGCAAAATTCGTAATGTCATCATTGTTTGTAACTTATACTTGACCTGATAATCCTTTTTTAAAACAATGATAGGTGGCGTTCAGGGGTTACTTATAACAGGCAGATGCACCACCTGACGTATTATCGTGACCGATTTGACAAAATGAAGCATTGCGATGTAAGTATAAATTTTCAATTTAAATAAAATTAGGAATGTATTGTATTATTTATGTTGTCTCTATTTTAGGAATGTAATGCATTATTTTGTTCCATGTTGGTAGATTATTTGGTGTCCATACGACGACATGATGATGCCAATACTACCCATGGTCTGTCTAGAAGCCATGTACTTATGGAGGGTTGTTCTTCCTTGTATATGCTTCAACATTGTCGAGTGGGTTCAACCAGATCGTGTAATGCGTCAATTCGGCCTGTAGCAACATATACCCAATGACCTTTCCCAACCAGAAAATCGCCATGATTTGTCACTTAGGGGTAAACAATCTGAGAATTGGCCATTCATGTTGGATAATGACATTAGTTTCTGGAATGATAGACACATGAAGGTGATTTGTCATAATCAACCACAGATTGGTCTCCTAAATAAGCAATCAGAGTATATGCGGTGGTACTTGCGTAGGACACGACGATGGGTTAGCAGGGAAGCTGCACTCAGGATATTCGGTAACGTTTTGGTTTCCCAGCATATTGTTTTTTGGTTGAATGTAATAATTGATAAATTATTGTTAATAGTTATTAACCTTGCTATAGGCTGATGGGATGGAGCGATTGTACTACTTAAGTACTCCTGAGGGTCAACTAGAGTTCACGTTTGATGAACTTAATCAAGAGCTTGCGGCTATTATGGCACCATCGGACGAGGCGGATAGCATCATTATACCTACTGTCTTAGCTGTACCTCTCACACAAGCCGTGGAACCAATTCCTCCATTTACACGCGTGCCAGAAGCAAAAGTGGAGGGTCAGTCTATTGGTAGGAGAAGACAACATTTGGAACAACATAATTTCTACACACTGCCTATGCCGGGATGTGGAGAAGGATATTATTATGTGCCCACCTAGGGTCATGAACCCGCTCCAACATATTTTCATACTGACATGGCAGGACCATCGTCCATGCCTGCCCATTCTTCATCGTCCATGCATACTCATTCCCCTATGCATCCAAATTCACAGGATTTGTTCTTCACATCACCCGCATATCACCCGACCGCTAACACACCAGATGCACCCAACCCCATGATTGAGCAAATACAAAACACCCCAATATACTCTCATGGATACGTTGGTATGGGTATTGACTTGAACGTTGACTTCTCCACAATTTTAGACTCTAGCTCAGCAAGTGAAGGGCCAATTCAAGTTGAGCCCAATGTCAGAAGAAATCCACGTCGTGAGGCTCGGGGTCAACAACGACAGTGCATCTTGTCTCCCTTTCAGCATAATGGTGATCACGCTCAGTAGTCACCTTACAGTTGCATTATAATTATGTATAATATTATCTAATTGATATTTTGTACCTGATGCACATTTATACCAATTTTGTAATTAATGGAGTAACTTGATATTTTGTTTCGTTATATTTTTGTTTCGTCTTGAAATTATAGCCATTTATTAGTATAACAAAACATACTAATTATATGCCGTAACATTTGACTATGGCAAAACAAAGCATTGGAAATCATACATAATAGGGTGTAATCTAAATATTTTCTTCCGTACCAACTTTTCCACTTCCTGATCCTCCAGCTCGTCGAGGGCAGTGGCGCCGGTTATGACCCTGAGACCTACACAATCCACATCGTTGGGTCGGTTGTGACTCTACCCAGTCCATCTCATTACGAATGCGGGTTGACTTGGGTCTCCCTTTCGGGTGTAGCATCGACACATCCGGAACTAAGGTCCAAGGCTGTTGTATCTCGGGTATTTCTTCCTCATTTCCGATTGGAAACCACTGGGCAGTGTAAACATTAATGATCATGTGCCATTTGTATATATCGTTAACATACTGATCATGGTTGAGCATCAGGGCCGCACATGCAGTAATGACATGTGAACATGGCAAGTGATATGCTTGAAATTTTCCACACTGACAATATTTCATTTGTAAGTTGACCCTCCAACAGCGACCCCCTCTCTGGGTGACCAGATTGGAAGCCTCTTCAACCTCGAATCGTAGATTTTGGGTGTCATATCGGCGGACCTGATGCGAAGAAGCATCTTCTTGATGTTTCAAGAGCTTCTTTATTGCCTTGTCAGAATATCGGTGACTAGAACTAAGCTTGCCTCTCGCTTCCGTACCCCGTTGAACAAAATACTCGACGACCCTACCATATGAATGCTTAACCAAAGCGGTGATTGGCAGATTCCTAGCACCCTTTAAAATTTTATTCACAAATTCGTACAAATTTTCAATGAGGTGTACCCTATACAAAAACGTTAACTTATATAGGTCACCATATTATTAAAGAAAACATAAATAAAAAAATTATGTAGTTTGAAAAAGACATACCTAGATTCATCATTTCCTCCTTCAACTTTTTATTCTTGAATATCTAGTTGAAATTACTGGCAAAATGTCGAAGGTAGTATACATGATAAGCATTTGGAGGCTGCCAACCTAGGTGAGGATTCGAAACGGCCGATTTAATGCTTTGGTGCCGATCGGAGATCAGACATATACCGGTCTTATTGGTAACATGTTCCTGGATCAATCCCAAAAACCAAGACCACACATCTAAAGTTCCTCCTTCCACAACAACAAAAGCAAGCGACAGTAAATGATTGTTTCCATCCTGTGATGTGGCAATCAACAGTGTGCCACGATACTTGCCATACAGAAATATGCCATCAACCTGTATTATTGGTTTGCAGTGATTAAATGCATCACAACATTGTCTAAACGTCCATAAAACACAATGAAACATGCTATATTGGTTGTTCACACGGTTGCCCACCACATATAGGTTGGTCTTGGTCTTGTAAAATGAATCTGGTGAAAACAACTGCGTATGTTGTAACCATCTAGGTAGCATGGCATATGATTCATCCCAATCTCCAAATACATTCACTATGGCCTTTTGTGTGGTTTTCCATGCTTTTCTGTAAGATATCCTGTACCCGTAAGTACTTAGAATTCTTTAGCGTATCAAAGCGATAGTCACCGATGGCGCTTCTCGGACCATACCTAGGAAGTCGATTTAAATATAAAGTTAGATTACAATTGGAATTAACAATAAAAAAATTATCATACTAATAATCATCGTACCTAGTATGTACGAGCATACGAAGTTAGAATCCAGTTTTGTGTAGTCTTGTGACAACATCCGATTCACACAATTATGTTGACCACCCCACTTTGTAACCTCCCACTTTAGTGACTTTTTCGACAAGATAGCCCTCAGCCTCCATGGGCATCCTGTCAAATGATTTGAGCACTGGATATAATACTTGGTTGATTTAGATTCAACAACTTTGAAATCCTGATGAACATTCATGGAATAATGTTTAACAACCATTTGAACTGCCTGCTTAGTATCAAATCGCAAGCCAACATACAATTCCTGACCCACTTTCCACGATCCTGGAACATCTATGCCTTCAAATTCTATCTCCTGAACAAGATGGTCCCGGTTTATATAATTATAATGGGGGGATGAGTTGAAGAATGCACCATGTGATTGACCTATAAGTGAGTAAAAATGAATAAATTGCTAATTAGAGTAAAAATAATAATATTTATACGAATAAAAATTAATAATAATAGTGTCATAATAAAATTATTAATTGTTGGAGGAAACCAACCAGCTTGATGCGGAACAAAACCACTAGGAGCCATCGATGAAACCGGAGCTGTAGCAATTTCAGGTGACGCCAATGCGGACAAAACTATGTTGGAACCCTGTTCAACCTCCTCCTCGGTGTCCGACGAACCTGATGTTGGTATATCATCTTTATCTGACTCATCCTCCATCTCGCTCGCCCAATCTTCATCTTTGTCATCTTCGTCATCTGCATTTGACCCAAGGTTTACCGGCATATTTCGCTGCTCGAAATTACTACCCAATAACGGCACAGGGAATGTGGAAGTGCCGCAACATTAACATCAACGTACAACTCAAGTGTCGACATCTAGGGATTTTGGATTAAACCATTCAGCATGCACTCCACATCTCGATCATCAGCAATTTCAACTAGAATATATTTCGCCGGGTTGCCACATATCATATATCTTGTCACAATTTTTGAAACTGATTGATTTGGTTGCAGCCTCAACTTCGAGTGAATCTTTGCCCTCAAACGCTCGTACCGGATGCCATGTTTTATTTGCACAATTTCTTGGCCCCCTTCAAATGTAATTCATTCTTGTCCATCGAAGACTCTCATGTTCGAGTACACAAATACTGCAACTTGGCTCATGACTTCTACCCTACAATAATATCAAATACATAAAAATAACCCATAAATTTACAATTTCTAATAATAACAATATTAAAAATACACAACAAATACAAATAATGGTATTAATAATATTAACATCATATTTAATATTAAATATGTAAACTTAAAAATAACACTAATATAACAACATTATTACCTCAAAATAAAAATAATAACAATAACCCATAAATTCACAATTTCTAATAATAATAATATTACAAAATAAAATTAATTACCATTTACTAATAGTAAATACCGATACTAATAAAAGTAATATTACTATTATATTATAATAAAAAAAAAACTTAATAATTAAAAGAAAGTAGCAAATAATATCACAAGAGGTAATAAAAAAATCCCCTAATAACGAGTATCAAATAATATCACAAGAGGCATAAAAAAATAATAGCAATAACAATTTACACCAATAAATATTCATCAATTATTACAGTAGTAAAAAAAATTTTACCTTATAAGAATTAAAAGAAAGTTACCTGCAATTTTAAAGGAACACTATTACAAAAAAATTATAATATAAGTATATGGAGTAACGATGACATTAATGATAAGGTATCTATTTAAAACAACAAAAGGCAATAAAAAAAATCCCCTAATAACAAGTAGCAAATAATATCACAAGAGGCATAAAAAAATAATAGCAATAACAATTTACACCAATAAATATTCATCAATTATTACAGTAGTAAAAAAGAATTTTACCTTGTAAGAATTAAAAGAAAGTTACCAGTAATTTTAAATGAACACTGCTACAAAAAAATTATACTATAAGTATAGGGAGTAACGATGACATTAATGATAACGTATCTATTTAAAATAACAAGCAACAATAAAATAAATACCCTAATAACAAGTAGCAAATAATATCACAGTAGTAAATAAAATTTCCTACTGATGCCTATTTATAGGAGGAGGGGTGGTCTGTTGGGGGGGACCTGCAGTGCCACGTGGCGCACTGCAGGGGAGGCACCATTGCACCTGGCGCCTTTGAAGGCGCCATCAGTAGTGGCGCCTCCCCCGCAGTGCGCCACGTGACGCTACAGGGCAGGTTTTGTCCCTTTTTTTTTAATAATGATAGGCGTCGGTCTAATTGGCGCCTTTGACCCGTCAGAGTGGAAAAAAAAAGTCACGTGTCCAAAAGGACCTCCCATTAGTAAATAGTTTCAGAATAATCCCAAACTGATAAATAATTTCTAAAAGAAACCTATTTTGATAAAAAAAACAAAAAAAAAACCCACCAATGCCATAAGAATTTTGTGTTTTTTTTCATTTCCAGCGCACCCACAATTTTTTTTTTAAGGAAATATGTATTTTTTTAATCAAAAAATTTATATGTAAACACGATAGAGCATTGCTTTTTAATTTGCAGCATGGCACTGGCATGAGCTCAATCTCGTAGCCGGGCCATCTGGCAAAAATATTGAAAAAGGGCCTTCGAATGATTAGAGTGGTACCGCCCCACTAAGGTAAGTGTACATCGTTGCCTTCTTGGTGTCATTTTCCAACTTTATCTCGTGTAATCTTTTTCCAAACTTGAATTGATATTGATATAATATACATATAAGTTTAAATAAGTTTTAGTTCCCTGAAAAATAGGATTCGTATAGGGGTGACAAAATGATCCATTTGTCTACCATCCATGAGAAAATCCATCCAATCCATCCATTTATAAAAAAATAATATAAATGGATTGGATTATTTTTTTAGTGGATGGTTTACGATCCATCCAATATTTTTTAAAATCCATTGAACCAACAATAAAAAATGTAATGGATCAACTTTTATCCATTCCAAAACTAATTTATTTTTTTCATATTAGTTTTCACAAAATAAAAAAAAACCTCCATTTGTAACAAAAAAAAAAACACTCCATCTAATTTTCTCATTCGTTCCTTATTATTTTTTCTGCATTATTTTTTATTTTATTTATCTGTTTTTTTGTTACATTAAGTATTAGCTAATTAATTGTTTTCGAGCACCGATTGTAGTCCACGTTATCACGTACGTTTTCTTTTGTCGTTGCCTTTTTTTTGCTGAGAAACTTAAAAAAAAGGTATTAACTAATTAAAAGTACAGAAAGTCGTAACAAGTTTTGTAAAACAATGTCATGGAACATTGTGACGAGAAGGGTCACACCCTAGAGTTGATGACATCTCAGAGAGTGTCATGGTGCCTCCATGGCTTTCGATGGCATCAGCAATGCCAAGTTCGATGGCACATTTCACCAATGAGGGAGAAGGGATAACAAGAACATAGAAGATAAGGGAGCATGGTGAAATGAAGAGAGAAGGGGGCCGATAGAACTGAGGTGAAGGGTGAGTGTTGGGTTGAGATAGAGCAGCGGAACGAGATTTTTCTAAAGAAGATGAAGGAAAGAGTGGTTGAAAGAAGATGTACCAAGCCGTTAGATATTTTTATTAGAGGAAGAGCATAATAAGAGATAAATGTAGAAGGATCTGGAAAGTTTTTAATTTATTAATTAATGTTATGGATTATAAAAGGCTCATGGCATGGAGTTGTCACAATGCAATGCAAGGTGCAATGAATTGATGCAAATATGGACCCCACACACACACACACACATATATATATATATATAAAAGAGTGACTTGATTAAATTTGAAAAAAAAGCCATTTGAAATGTTTTATTAAAAATAATTTTCCTTTCAATGAGGAGAGAGAGGGAGAGAATATTTTAAAAGTTATAAAAAGTATTTAATTTTTAAAAATATTTTTGTGGATATATGAGTATGAGAGATATATTATTTTGAAACAATTATAAAAGTTATTTAATTTTTGAAATAACTTTTATGGATGGATTGGATATCCATCCGTGAAAAAGTTGTTGATGGACGGATTGGATGGATTTTATTAAATGGATCATGAATGGATTGGATTTTTTTAACAAAAATTTAATGGATCATAATGGATTAATGGATTGTTTTTAATCCATCCATTATAATCCAAACAAAAATTTATCCAATCCATCCATTTGACACCCTTAGATTCGTATTCGCTTTTGTTCCTACAAATTTTTTGTTGATAGGTTTTATTCTTAGAAAGTGAAAAAAATTATTAGCGTTTATTAATGATCTAGTAAATGATGTACTACATCACAAGTGACATGTGACTCTTTTTTCATCTAAAGGTTGTTGGCATGTAAAGGCATCATTATGAAAAAAGACTTTCCAACTATGTTGGCACCTCAGTCCCTATCATTCATTTGCAGCATGTCAAAAAAATTTATTAATAAGAAAAAAATGAATACAAAAAAGACATGAGGAACCATAAGCCTTAACCCATGTAAAGTCAATCAAATCTGAAATTTGGCAATCATAAATTAATTCGGATGTAATCCTCCCTAATAAAACTAGGGACATTGTTCCACCAATTAAAGTCTAGATTAGTTACACAATAATTTGCAAGCCTATCAACACAAGTGTTTCCCTCTTTATATATATGAGAGAGACTTTAAATTCCATCCCAAGACACAATGATTTACAATTTCTCCATCTGTTATGTAGCTGCCATGGAACAACAACATTAGAAGTGAAAGCAACAACCACTTATTTATATGCAAACTCAATAGCCATGATTGTTGCCATGAATTCAGCTTGCAGAGCCTTTAAGTTTCCAAGGAAAGCTGAGAAGCAACCCAGCATACAACCATTTGAACTTGTGAAAATTCCTCCAGCTGCAACACAACCTAGACTTCCTCTTGCTGATCCATCTGTATTTGACTTCATCCAACCAGCAGAAGGAGGGAGCCAATCTACCTGTCTAATCAAAGGAACTTTTGGAGCACGACACACTACTTGGAAGCAAGGTTTACAAAACCGGACCGGCCATCGAACCGTGGTGAAAGCGTGATTCGAGGGTTGATGGCCCAACCGGGTTGAACCGTGGTTGAACCTAGGTTATAATTAAATAATATTATTTTAATTTTTAATATAATATTTGTAACAATATTAAACAAAAAAAACAACATAACAACTAAAATTATTAAGCACAATTTTTTTTATTTTGAAATTAAACTAAATAAATATAAAAATATATGTTAAAATCATCTTCATAGGGAAAACCAACCCAAAATCTACAACTAGCCCACATATGTTAGAAAACAAAAGAATTGGGTTTTGGCTAGGATGTCCCAAATCCTTTTATACTAATTTTTTATTTTTTTTCTAAGAAACGGTTGCTCGAGGTTACGGCGATTCGCTCACTAGGTTATGGCAGGGTTTCTAGGTTTTGAACCGGTTTTCCGGTTTTTCCACCGGTTCGATGCTAGGCCGGTTTTTCCTGTGAACCGGACCGGCCAAGGTCCCGGTTCCCGGTCGGACCGGCCGGTCCGGTCCGGTTTTCAAAACCTTGCTTGGAAGTGATTTATCAATCTGAAATCATCAATAGAGTTTGAACAAGTTCCTTTGGACACTGAACCTGCAAGTTGTGTCCTTGCTACTATATAGCTAATGGCTAAGTGACACCTGACTATGTGACATTACATTATTACATAATTAGAAAAAAAACTTAAATAAATTGCACTCTTCGCAAATACTAGTTATTTTGATTTTCGTCCCTACAATCTTTTTTTGACGATTTTCTTCACTATTAAATAAAAAATTTGTGAACGCTCCTATTGTCAGTCCCCGCCCTCTCTCCATTCTTCTTCAATTAAGTCTGTGACATACTCCTTCACTAGCTTCAATATCTTCCTTTTCAGGTCTTCAACAATGACTATTTCAAGTAGGTGACTTCTATCATTATCAAGTCTTACAGATCAACGGTCATGTTTCAATGAGCATGCATGTACCCTATTTGCAATGTGTATGTTAGACGGCACCCATCTCCACATCCACAAACCATATTATAGGTTTGTGGGTCAGGATCTGGGGTGACACCTATATTTTTGGCGGTGGAAAAGAATATAAAAAAAAAAAACAGAAAATGAGTTAAAATACAGAATCACACGTAAATATAAGAACAATTATATATTTAGGGCGTGTTTGGGTAAACAACTTAATTAAGAGCTTATCACATAAGACCTTATCGCATGGGAGCTTATGCCATAAGCGCTTAAAGAAAGAAAAAGAAAGAAATGAGCATGAGAGGATTCGAATAGTGAAAAACGCGAAAAGGGTGTTTAGTGCATAAGCTCTTATGATAATTCCATAAGCTTCTCTCAGTGACTTATGAAAATAAGTCAAAAACTCCTTATGGGATGTCATAAGTTATTTTTATAAGCTCTGCCAAACACACTACATAAGAGCTTATGTCATCAGATAAGTCAAAAGGAGCTTAAATAAGCTCTCCCAAACGCCACCTTATACTGATTGTTGTCAAACCTGGTGTACAAATAACTTGAAAAGTTTATGGCTGAGGTGCAGTGCAGATGGTAGGCCATAATATGGTAGCCCAATCAAAATGGCATGATGAGCAAATGGAGCGGAGTTGCATAGATGGGTCATGGTCTGCCTGCCCTATCCACCTTGGGCCCATTCACTTGGTTTTGGAGCAGCAGTAGAACCAAACCATTTAACCCTCTCTTGTGGAGGAAAATAATAATAATAAAATGATAATAATCCTCATAGAGACATGCACAGATACAATGAGACACGCAATTACATGCATCATATTGTCCTGTACGGTTTATGTAGAAAAATGTTAAAAGACTACTATCATATTTGGGTTCCTTAAACATGATATCAGGATTTCGTTTCATGTTATGTGTATGAAAAAGGTTGTTCGAAGAAACAAAATCCACTTCGATTATTTTAAGCCTCAAAAAAGGGACTAATTCCTGCCTATCAACTAAGGGATACCCTTGTTGTACACAAAAAAAAAATATGATAAAAATTGTATGAAGGTAAGATGATACGAGTATAATAATTTGTATAAACGTGTGTTCGTAACATTTTTGGTTTATATATGAACTGATGAGCTTCGTTTGCTTCTTAAATTAGGTTTGTTTTGGAATGTGTTATTCTGTCCAACCAATTCTGTACTTGATACCAAATTACCATTTAACCATTCTAACATACTTGAAGTTAAAGGGAACCCAATACCCAAATCTAAGCTGTGAATGCAATAAAAGTACTGATAATATACAATCTCATTTCCTATCGTAAATTGGTATAACGTGCATATTTGTGACCATGACAGAAATCCAAATTAAACTGCCGAATAACCTTTTCCATGACAAAGCATGCACATAAATTTTCCTAGTTTAGAAACCCAAGCAACTTATCAGGAGCATTTTGAAACCAAAAATTCTGGACCAGCCACGTTCCACAGACAATACTGATGACAATGGAGAGTAGAAGTAAACAAAGAATTCCAAATATTGATGTCAACTATGAGAAACAACCATAATTCACAAACATTTATTGCCTTTAAAATTCTTGGATCTCTAGTTGCTATAAGAAAACATTGTCTCATTGGAAAACTGAGAGGATGCTTTTCCTACTGACAGCAAAGAATTACAATAAGCTTGATCAAGACTAAACTGTTATAGTACAACCATAATATTGCCACATTTAAGACTAGCACGTCTTTATCCTTAATGTGCTCTTATTGCCAAAAACCATAACAAGTAATCAAGCCGCAACTTTCTTGGATGTTACTGAATTGACAATGGTAGCAAACTCAGGACCCTGCACCACAACAAGGTCAACTTGTAAGTATAGATAATGACCAGTTATTTGCTTAACTCATGGTGTGTTCACTTTAGTCAAAGAACTTTAGAAGAAACCGTGTACCTTTAATGAAGCACCACCAACGAGAAATCCATCAATGTCTTCTTCCTTTGCAAGCTCAGCACTGTTGCCCCCATTTACAGACCCTGGAAAAAGATAAGTTTAATGTTAGTATATCCACCATACTGCTGTGCTGGGAAATTTTTACATTGAATGAGAACTAGATTCTCAAATGGTCAAATATACTGAAACCTAAACCAACTTTCTTCATTTGACAAGGTCAGCGGCAATCCAATATGAAAAAGAGATTTGTGCATGTATAAGTTTACATCTATAAAGCATATCAGCTATCAACAAATGGCAAGCAGTTCATTGATTGTAACAATGCATTTTTCCTTTACAATAAGGACAACAACAATAATTAAATCCTTTTCCCACTAGGAGGGATTGACTACATAGATCAAACGATGCCACCATGTTCAATCAACAATCAAACCCTTTGTCAATCTTTAATCCTATAAAATTCCATTGAATTCAACTATCATAAATGAGCCTATCATCCCCCTTTATACCAGAAAGAAAAATGAATTCACTTGACCAGTACTTACAAAATGCAGATATACCATTCATTATCCAATATGAACTCCCAAAAAAGTAGGATTCTTGGAAAAGTTACTTGTTAAAAGGGAGCAGAGTGCTGTGGGGTGCAAATGTCATAACAGAAAACATGCAACCTTGTTTAACCATCTCTAAAATTTCCAAGACACTGTAAGTCTGTAACAAGATCAAAATGCAACTGAAGTCTAAAGGTACGATAAACTATTTACCTCCATAAATAATTCGGGTTTTAGATGCAACTTCAGCTGAGACATTCTTTTTAAGCCAATCACGAACAGCTACATGCACTTCCTGTGCTTGCTGGGGTGAGGCCACTTTGCCAGTTCCAATGGCCCATACAGGTTCATATGCAATAACAATATTATCCCAACTAGGCACTGCATCTGCACATAATGGACATAGTGGATGTTATGGAAATAACCAGTAATCCCCCCTTTCCCTCTTATTGATACAAAGAAACAAGCTTTAACCTGCATAAGCCTTCAATTGCTGGAAACAAACTTCGAAAGTTTTCCCAGCTTCCCTTTCTTGCAATAGTTCCCCAATACATGCTATGACTCCAAGACCCTGGCTCAAAGCATAGCCAGCTTTCTTTCCTATAAACTGGAGTTGGAAATCCTCAGTTAATATTTTGTACATTCTGCATCTCTTTCGAATAATATTGATCACATTCTCTAGGAAAGCCACAGAAGAAACTATCTCGTAATTTGTTTTACCTCATCTTTTTCTCCAATAATATGTCTTCGCTCAGAATGTCCCAGAATAACCCACTTGACTCCAAGGTCCTTCAGTTGTTCCACACTACAAGAGTCAGATGGTAATAAGTGACTGACGTAACTTGTTAAATTGCAGCAAAGCAGAGGACCATCAGAAAATTACAATATAATTTAGTTTAAACATCACATCAAGAACATCAAGAAGAAGGTACACAAAAACGAAGGGTATCTGTGATCATCCAAGAAGTCTAACATAATATATTAAAAAAGAATTCCAAGATATTAACATGGCTATCTTGATAGGAAAGAGCAAGGCAACCTGATTTCTCCTGTGAAAGCACCACCTTTTCCCACCCAAGAATTCTGGGCAGATATTTCAATCCGATCTGTAATTGAGTTTTTCACCTGATCGATGTACAGAAAGGGAGGTGCGACAACAACATCTGTACTTCTCAAAAAAATAGAAAAGATTATGAAAACAGAATATAAAGAATATATTAACAAGGTTATCAAGAAAAGTTTCTGGAAGATACACACACCACAAACACAGCCACTAGACACCTAGGTCTAATTCTTTTGACACATAGTTTGGAACACTTATAACCATCAAATATGAATGTGCTGGAAAGCACTCGGAGGAATTACATTACACCATTTCGGAATGCATATTTATTTATCATTGCATCAGCATTTTGCTACCCCAAATAAAGACATCAACATAGGAAAATAAAAAATATTTTCAACTACAGTAATTGAGTCATCTTTATTTGTATATTTTAGAAGTTGGGAAGAAGCAGAATATAATTTTTTGTTGTCTGCTACAGTATTGGACTGTAAACAAGTAAAATTGAAGATTAAACAAGTCTCACCAACATCAGGCTCCAACGTTGCATTGTTCAAGTCAGCAACAAGCTTACCGATGGAGTCTTTTGTTCCATTCTAGAGATAACAACAAGAGTAATAAAAATCAAACAGAGATATATGCAGAGTATTGAAGGAGAAAATAAATATTAGACATAATGATGTTGCCAACTGAACAAGTAATTGACTGAAGTCACTGAACCATGAGAATAAAATGGACCATCTATGCTTATATAAGTGGTCGAGCTATTAGGTGTGTCAAACCATTCATGTGATTTCACTTAACAACTTAAGCTTTTTGAGAAAATTGTTTCATGACATGGTATCTAAGCATATCTATTGAATTTGCTATGTAAACTGTGATATTGAATTTCATTGAATTGAATAAACTGAGAATACAAAACTCCTATATATGCACAAAGGGCTGTCAGTATAACTGACAAACAACTTGATAGCAGTGATATCCTAAAAAACTCAACTAATTGATAACTCTTGCTAACTGCTATAACAGAAAATAGATAACAACAATATGCTAACTGACTCTATCAGTAAATCTATTATCTATTACTCCCCCTCAAGGTGGAGTGTGAGGACTATGAACACCCATCTTGGTTGACAATTCATGAAATATCTTGGCACCTAAGGACTTAGTGAAAATATCTGCTTGCTGCTGTTTGGTGGATACATAAGTAGGTAGTTGTATGGCTCCTGCTTGTAGATGCTCTCGAATGAAGTGGCAATCCACTTCTATATGCTTGGTTCTTTCGTGAAAAACATGATTGGCTGCAAGATGAAGGGCGGCTTGATTGTCACAAAAGATAGTTGTAGGAGTATTGCAGTTGACTTGAAGATGCTTGAGGAAGCTTCTCAACCAAAGAACTTCACTAGTAGCATGAGCCAATGCACGATACTCAGCCTCACTAGAAGATCTAGATACAGTAGTTTGCCTCTTGGTTTTCCAAGATATGGGTGCTGATCCAAGCTTCATCAAATAACCTGTAACAGATTTTCTAGTCAATGGGCAAGAAGCCCAATCCGAATCATAATATGCGGTGAGCTCAAGGTCATTTTCTTTTGGCAAAATGATCCCTTGTCCTGGAGAAGACTTCAAGTACCTGAGTACTCGCATGACTGCATCCCAATGGCCTTGCCGTGGTGCCCGCATGAAGCGGCTCAGGATATGCACTGAGTATGTGATCTCAGGTCGTGTAATAGTGAGGTAAATGAGTCTTCCAACTAGCCTGCGATATTGGGAAGGATCGGAGTATAGTGGTCCATCATCTAATGCAAGTTTGTGATTTTGCTCCAAAGGGAAAGATGAGGGTTTGCATGCAAGCATCCCACATTCATCTAAGATATCCATTGTGTATTTCCGTTGACACATGAATAGACCCGCAGGACCACGAGCCAATTCTATGCCAAGAAAATACTTCAAGGTACCTAGATCCTTCATATGAAACCACTTGTTTAAGTATTGTTTGAATTTGCTGCAAGCCAACTCATCATTCCCTGCTATGACAAGGTCATCCACATATACTAGCACTGCCATGAATGTTGCTCCATGTGATAGAGTGAATAAGCTGTGATCTGCTAGACACTCTTGAAATCCATACTTGATTAGAGCTTGAGAAAGCTTTGAGTACCAATTTCGTGAAGCCTGCCTTAAACCATAGAGAGACTTCCTTAAACGACACACCATTCCTTCCTTTGGGGCTTCATATCCTTGTGGAACCTGCATATATACTTCTTCATCAAGTTCACCATGGAGAAAGGCATTACTTACATCCATTTGATGTAATTCCCACCCCTTGGCTACTGCTATTGAGAGTAAACATCGAATGGTAGTCATTTTTGCTACTGGAGCAAAAGTCTCATTGAAGTCTTCCCCTTCTACCTGAGTACACCCCTTTGCACAAGTCTTGCCTTGTATTTTTCTATTTCACCAGAGGCTTTATACTTCAATTTGTATACCCATTTGCATCCCACTGCTTTCTTTCCTTTTGGTAATTAAGTGAGTTCCCATGTCTCATTATCTTCTAGTGCTTTCAGTTCTTGAGCCATGGCTTCTCTCCATTCCCTTTTCTTAATAGCTTCCAGATAATACTTTGGTTCCTCTTGAAGAGCAATAGCTGCAAGGAATGCCTTGTGTTTTGTAGAAAAATGATCATAATTGACATAGTTTGAAATAGGATAAACCATACCTGAACAGGATGAAGAATCAAGTGACCTTGATGTGGGGTTTTTAGTAGCTGTGTGGTAGTAATAATTCTTGAGATAACTTGGTGGTTGTCGAGTCCTTGGCCCAGGTTGATCAATGTCAGGTGATGCTACAAGAGTCTCCCCCTCATTCTGAACTTCCTCCCTGTATTATTAACATGTTCTTCTGGAGGAGGAACTTTGTTGTCCTTCTTTATTGTCTTCTTGTGGTGGATCATCCTCTTCCATGGCATGAGACAATTGATGAAAAATATTCATGGAAGGTTCCTCTCTTGCACTTTCTGTTTTTTGCAAAGAAAAGGGAAATTGTCTTCATAGAAGATCACATCTCGAGAGACAAAGAATTCCTTTGCTCTCAAGCTATAAACCTTCCAACCTTTTTTCCCTTGAGGATAACCCATAAAGATGCAACTCTCAGCTCTAGGATCAAACTTATCTCGTTGTTTGGATGAGTTCCTCACATAACATAGGCATCCAAATACCTTTAAGTGATCATAAGTGGGAGCTTCTCCAAACAACTTCTCATAGGGAGTAATATGTTCATTGGCTACAGTAGGTGTTCTATTAATGATGTGTGTGGCTGCACATTCTCCCCAAAACTTTATAGGGAGATTAGCTTGGAATCTTAAGGCTCTTGCTACATTGAGGATATGCCTGTGTTTTCTCTCCACTCGCCCATTTTGTTGAGGTGTTCCTACACAAGAGGTCTCATGAGCAATGCCTTCTTCTTTAAGATATCCTTGAAATGTGGAATTAATGAATTCAGTGCCATTGTCACTCCGGTTCTTCTTTATCCTTGTGTTGAATTGAGTCTTTACCATGTTGTGAAAATTCACCAAATTGTTAATCGTTTCAGTTTTGTCCTTCATTAGATATACCCATGTTCCTCTAGTGAAGTCATCAACAATAGTGAGGAAGTAGTGTGATCCATTGTGTGATGCAGTATGATATTTTCCCCATAAATCACAATGTATAAGCTCAAAAGGAAACTCAGCTTTATTACTACTTTGCATAAAGGGTAGCCTACATTGTTTGGACTTATCACAAACATCACAACAAGAGACCTTATCTCACCTGAAACTACTATTAAGTACATGACTAAGACTCTGCAAGACTTGAGTTGAAGGGTACCCCATTCGGCATGCCAAAGAGAGTTACATCTTTACGTATTTGCGGCCAAGGATGAAGCTCTTCTGCTGCGCCCGACTTGAGAACATAAACCCCATCATTCAAGTCACCCGATCCAATCCTCCTCCTCGTGGTTTGGTCCTGTATTTCACAGTAATTCGAATAATAAGTAACCATGCAATTAAGGTCATGTGTCAATTTATGAACTGAAATTAAATTATAGTTGAACTTGGGAACAAAAAGAACATTTAGCAATTTAAGATTCTTGCTAAGTGTAATAGTCCCAACTTTATCAACCAAGACTGTATCTCCAGTGGGCACAATAATTTGAAAGGGCCTCTCGAGGCTTTTTACTTCCTTCAAGAGAGAAAATAGATGGGTCGTGTGGTGTGAAGCACCACTGTCCAGAACCCACTTTTGATCTTGATGTGAATTAGATTTACCAGCCATGCTATCATTTGCCATGATTCCTCCTCACTTGAGTTCCATGCATGGCATGACCTGTTGTGGTTCGATCTGATACTTCCTTTTTCTTGGCCTTCATCTGCACAGACAAAGTGTGCAGAATTCTGATTTCCAGATTTGTTGAAGCCTCTGTGTGTTCTTCGTGTGTCCCAGTTGGGAGGATATCCAACTATCTCAAAGCATTTTGCTTTGATATGGCCAAGTTTTCCACAATGGTCACACCTTGGTCTTTGCCCATTAGAAGAATAAAATGCTGAACCTGAGTCACCTTTGCTGTTTCGCTCCTTGTCTGCTGTGAACCGAGCCTCTTCTCTCAAAATGTGATTGAAGACACGACGAAGGGAAGGTAAGGGTTCTGTGTTGAGAATGGTGGTTTTCACATGTGTGTATTGCTCACCATCAAGACTGCCCGGAAAGAGGTGAACCCGCTGATCTTCTTCCCTCTGCATCGATTCCCTTGAAGCTCCACAGGAGCACTCTGGAAGGGACTGTAGCTCACTTAGCTCATCAAGAAGACTCTTGAAATTTGTATAGAAGTCTGTGACACTCTCGTCTGAATCTTTCTGCATCAAACAGAGCTTGTGCCATAGTTGGTGAATCCGAGATGCGTTGGTCTGGTCGAATCGTTCTTCTAGATCGAGCCATACGTCCCTCGATGTTGTTCCAATGCTTCCATGTAATCTTGGATCAATTGAATTGATGACCCAAGCCATTACCATGGAATCCGCCTTCTCCCAATGGAGGTAATCTGCTATCTTTCGAGAGGGTTTCTTGATCTCGCCATCAATGAACCCTAATTTCGATTTTGCTCTCAGGGCTGTCTTCATCGACCTTGCCCGTGTCCGATAGTTATCCCCTTTGACAATCGCAGCGACGAGAGGCGTCCCTGGATTATCTGAGGATCCCAGATAGTAGGGCGAATCCGGAGTGAGGGCGGATGAGCCTTGGGCTCTGCTATCGTCGGAGGTAGTCTTCTTCTCCGGCTTCTTTCCCGACCCCTCATCTTCTCCAGATCCCCCAGAATCTTCCTGCTCTAGTACCATATTGAATTTGCTATGTAAACTGTGATATTGAATTTCATTGAATTGAATAAACTGAGAATACAAAACTCCTATATATGCACAAAGGGCTATCAATATAACTGACTAACAACTTGATAGCAGTGATATCTTGACAAACTCAACTAAATGATAACTCTTGCTAACTGCTATAACAGAAAGTAGATAACAACAATATGCTAACTCAGTAAATCTATTATCTATTAATATCCCAGTTGGGCTATCCGCAAATGTTGAGTCTGCACATTTCATGCTTCAAATAATTTGCTGCTATAGATGTAAGAAACTTAGTTTAAAATAAAAGAATGATCACCTAAAGGAAGCATTGCATTTGAACAATGAATAAAAACATTGCATCTAGTGAAAAAGAAAAGAAGTTTAAGGGGAAAATACTTACACACTTCCAATTGCCACCAACAAAGAACTGGAACCACAAAGAGTGGAAGGAAAATATCAATATACCGATTATAAAAGATGAAGAAGAAATATATAACCAAAAAAAAAATCAATGACAGGGCTTCTGAGTAGAATAGATATTACAATTAAATAGAAACTAGGTATAAGATTATGCAATAAATCGTTTCAGAGAAGAAGACTTCGATGCAATTAATAAACAGTAAACTCAACCCATTAAGGAGAATTGCATTCCCCACCTAAATCACATTTAAAAACAATAAAGTTGATTTTTTTTTTTCCAATTAAAATTAAAAAACAAGAAGGGCAGTACATACCTTGCCAGAGCCAGCCATGGCGACGATAGAACGGGAGGGTTTGGGAGCAGAGAAGGAAACGCGAAGATTGGAATCGAAGAAGGGGTTGGGAGAGGGGCGGCGGAGACCAATGGAGAGTTGGGAAGAGAGTGAGGTTGAGGTTACTGCCATGGATGATTGATTGATGAAGAAGAACAAAGTGTTGTTGGTGGTGGAGGGTGTGTGCAGTATCTTGTGTGTTTGGTATTTGTTGGTGACACACAGACTGTGACTTTGTTACTGTTTCACCACCTACCTCGCAATTGAGTTGAGGTAAATAAATAGGAATACGATACTACTGGGTTTAAAAATTGAAGTGTATTGAAATCTTACTGTAACAACGCTTCTCGGTCCAAATGATAAATCCAAGCAACATTTCGGTTCCATTTATTCATGTAAATTAAAAAAAAACAAGTTTTGAGATAGTTTTGTCTTATTAAATGAGTTTTTCGGATTCCATTCAAATTAGTTGAATTTAATATTATTTTTTGATATAAAAAATATTAAATCCAAAAAAAATTTACTATACATTTAAATTCATTTTAAAGACCAACATGTGGTTGGTCCAAGTGGTAACAAGTTTGGGTCCTTTAAACAAGTGGCCATGGGTTCGATGCCTAACTTCCAGTATCTCGAGGGATCAGTATTCGCATTTGAGCATAGAGATATCTTGGGAAACCAAAAAAAACTCATTTTAAGGAGTTTTTACTTTTTACATCAACACCAAACCCTTCCCTTGCTAATACCTCAGTTTTGTGGTTGGTACAAAGGATTAAGATGAATGATTTTTTTACATAAAATGGGGACATCATCATAAGATGTCTTTTTTGTTTTTTGAGTATATTTTTGAGAAGCGTGTATATAAAGAATATAAAAAATAAGTTAGAGATAGAGATAAATATATATGATATCATATATGAGATCCAAAATTTATATTCAAATATCATAACTCAAGAACTAATGACCAAGAGAACCATCACAATCAATTCAAATAAAATTTAAGTTTTTATGTATATTTTAAATAAGTGAGATGGATAGATGAATATTAGCCTCCAATCAATAGATACAGATCATCTATTTCAAATTTATGTCTCACTTCCTATTCCATGCAATACCGACCTAACAAGTGTTGAGGCCTAAAGCGCATTTTGGGACGAGGCCTTTTAAAAATTCATAATAATATTTTTATTAAATTACTATATTTTTTTATGAACCATCATAATTAGGGATTTTTTTTCTTGAGGTGACATCTCGGGTTATATCATAAGCTTCCACCATTTAGATCGATTATGAGACTAATTTTTGATTGGTTGCTTAGAGCATAGAATTAATCATTGATTTTCGCAACCTCCCAACTAGAATGTATACACCAAAATTACTATTTAGTAAATTACTATATATATTAAATACTAACTAGTAAGTAAATATTTTTTTTAAATAAAAAAATATTACTTAACTATATAATAACTACTAACTAGCAAGTAATTTTTTTGAGGCCTAAAACCCTTGCTTGGGTTGCTTGTCCCAAGTGCTGGCCCTTTGAATAAAAAATTATTATGCAACTGTCTTTTTTATTAAAAAACATAAAAAAAAATAATAATATATAGTTGTAATATTTTAATTAGATGATACCGAAGGATTTGGAGACAGTAGATCTCATCCCCTATCAAGGTATCTGTAAAACCTCAAAAATTGTTATGTGTGTGGTTGAACTTTGACACATAAATATGCAGAATCAGGAATCTAATCCAACGATCCAAAGACAGTGGCAGTGGGTGGCTTCTGTTTTGTTTGGCCTGTTTCATTTTGTTCATCACCTTTTACTTCGAAACGCAGATACATGCTTGGTTATGCTTGGTTGTCAGTGTCACCATCGCATTGATTCGCTTCGCATCAGTTTGTGACTGCCGTTTTACTTGTTCTCTTCGTCGTTTCGAACTTGGATCACATTTTATTTTTGCAAATACCTTTTTTCTTTTCCTTTTTCAATATTCACTTTATTATTATCTATGAGTGTCCATCTCATTCTGCCACGTGGTTTAACTTAAATGTAGCTTTATCTAGATCTAGATAAAGTGGTGTGGGTTGGGCCATAAGCATTGAGGAGAATTTGTAGTGACCATTATGATTTCTGGTAAAATATTTGGAGATACAAAATTATAAAATTCGAATTCATTTTACTTTTACATACACTAATTTCTAATAGTTGATTTTTAGTTTGATTAAATTATTTAAGTCCATTAATTTTATGCAACTGAAAAAATAATGAAGACTAACTTTGATAAGGGGAGAAAAATAAATATATTTAAATTGAGTTCTTTTATTCAAATTATTTTCAAATTTTTTCACTATCTCGCAAAACTTGAATTCATCCCTTTTGACAAATTTTGGAAGAATCTATTATTAAAGCATCATTGAAAGATTGCTCAAAGCCAATAATTTTCCTTGATAATGGTTATATGAAGATTTGTGATATAGTTCCTAAAGAACTAGACCTTTGAACCATGATTTCTATTGTTCTCATCTCCCTATTTTCTTTTCTATTTATAACAATATTAAGTATTTTTACCTTTTTAATAATTTTATAACATTTATTTATTAAATATTAAATATTTTAGTTTCTAAATAATAATAATTTATTAAATTCAGCAATAAATTATAAACTTTAAATATCATAAAAGAATTATAAGACTTTGAATTCATAAAAAAGTTATAAAATTTTAATTTGTAGGTATTATTAAATAGATATTTTTAATATATATTAAAATCATAAAAAAAACTAACATACACATTAGAGATTTGCATGTAATTATTAAGAAAATAATTGCACTCCTAGAGTTATTTAATTAGTTCCTAAAAATTAGAATTCATTCTTGTTGAGTTGCACCATTGTTATTAAGATGATGTGACATTTCTTTATAATAATAAAAAAAGATGATGTGACATCAACGTATAAGTATAGTTGCTTCTATATATAAACAATTGGTTCTTATACAATAATCCAATAAAAGAATAGAGAAAAGTAATAAAAAATTGCAAAAAACAAATGTAAATATAAATATATGAGGTAGTTGTGCAAATTATTTAGTGAACTCTTGCATTATCAAGTGACGAGTTTATTATCGTATAAAATAAAAAGTGATGAGGTACATGAATAATTAAGCAACTTGCACCATTACAGAAGCCCTGTATAATTTAAGTAAAACGAGCCAAGTCTCTCTTAATTATATTCTGATGGCGATGGAATCATGGATTCTTTCTTCTTAATTATCCTGTTGGTGGCTCACCAGCCGGACAAGAGATTTTCTTATTCTTAGGCGGTTTAGTCTGGGAAAGGAAGATGGATTATTTCTACCCTAGTTGGTAATGGATAGTTGGAAAGGAATGGAAGATGGGTCATTTCTACCCTAGTTGGTAATGTTCCTACAAATGCTTGTTCACAAGAGCCGTGAATGTTGATCTATCTTCTTTTCCGATCCTAAAGTTATCACATGGTCAATTAAATCTCCTCATTCATACTAATTAAGATATATTTACCAGCTAAACTATCTGACGCCTTCAACATGTTTAGTATTAACGACCTTTGCTACAACAAATTTTTTCATTAACTTAATTTTACACATTACCTAACTCATTTTGTGGGAGTTGCTATGATACACATAAGGGTAATGTATTCGAGTGATAGTTACTAGATATTAATTAGTTGCTGGTTTCAGCATAAACGTTAAAAAATTCATTAAATATAATTAATAATTTATAAATATTTCATTATATATTCAGACAAATGTAGAGAGTATGATCTCCATGAAAAATTAATCTTATATATAGTAATCTTATATATTGTAGGGAGATTTTTAGTTCTAATTTAAATCTCAAGGTTGAGTTTGTTAGGAGACAAGGCAATTGTTAGGGCGGCTTCTAAATATCTTAGTCTTCATGTTTTTTATGTTATTCCTGTTAGTAGTTTTTAGTTATGCCTTGCTTAAAATAGTTAGTTGTGGATTAATCAGTTAGTTAGTTGCAACTAACTCTGTTTAGACTTGTATTAGGCTATATATGCCAAATCTGAAAAGTAATACACAGGAGATTTTAGAAGTGCAAATATTCTCTACCAGCAAACTTAACATTTGGTATCGAGCTCCATCTAGGGGCACGATCTGAAACTGCAATGTTCTATGTGAGTAAAAGTGAGAAGAGTGAGAAAGAAACTGAGAGTTATGGCAGACAATAGCAACTTTGTGCAGCCGGCGATTCCACGGTTCGATGGTCACTATGATCATTGGGCAATGTTGATGGAGAACCTCCTTCGATCAAAGGAGTATTGGAGCTTGGTGGAGAATGGAATTCCAGCACTTCCAGCTGGGGCGAACCAAGAACAATCGAAGCTAGTTGAAGAAAGCAAACTGAAAGACCTAAAGTGTAAGAACTATCTCTTTCAAGCTATTGATAGGGGAATATTGGAGACAATCTTGAATAAAGAAACTTCGAAGGACATTTGGGATTCTCTGAAACAGAAATATCAGGGATCCAACAAAGGTCAAGAGAGCTCAATTGCAAGCTCTAAGAAAGGAATTTGAGATTCTTTCCATGAAAGAAGGAGAAACAGTTGATGAATATTTTGCAAGGACTCTTGCAATTGCAAACAAGATGAAGATCCATGGTGAAAGGATGGAGCAATCGGTAATTGTTGAAAAAATTCTTCGCTCTATGACATCAAAGTTTAACTATGTAGTGTGTTCTATAGAGGAGTCCAACAATGTGATCACTATGTCCATTGATGAACTCCAAAGCAGTTTGTTGGTGCATGAGCAGAGAATGAGAGGTCAAAAAGAAGAGGAACAGGCTCTCAAAGTCACAAATACAGGAAAAACTGGAAGTAGAGGAAGGGGTCGTGGAGGCTCTCGGGGTGGAAGAGGAAGAGGGAGGCAACCCTTCAATAAAGATATGGTCGAGTGTTACAAATGTCATAAATTGGGGCATTTCCAAAATGAATGCCCTGAGTGGGAGGAAAATGTTAATTTTTCAGAATTCAATGAAGAAGAGGAGCTTCTTCTTATGGCACATTCAGATGAAAAAAACTCCTCTAAAGCAAAGGTATGGTTTCTTGATAGTGGATGCAGTAATCACATGAGTGGAAACAAAGAATGGTTCTTTGATCTTGATGAAAGATTCGAGAGAATCGGTAAAGCTTGGGGACAACTCAAAGATGGTGGTCATGGGAAAGGGAAGTGTCAAGATGAGAATCAATGGGATAATACAAGTATTTAGTTCTGTTTATTATTTACATGAATTGAGCAACAACCTTGTGAGCATTGGTCAACTCCATCAGAAGAACTTGAAAGTTGTGTTCAAGGATGTTAGGTACAGTGTGTATCATGATGAGAAAGGGCTTATAATCTCCAGCAAAATGTCATCTAACAGAATGTTTGCAATTCTAGCCCCTACAATCACGACTTCTTGTATGCAAGTAAGTGGTGAAGACAAGACACAATTGTGGCATTGCGGTATGGACACCTCGGTATCAAAGGTCTAAGGACCTTGGCTCGAGAAGGAAATGGTTAAAGGCCTGCCAAGATTGAAGGAGACATCTCGGGTTTGCTCGATTGCATGATTGGAAAGCAGATGGGAATCCATTCCAAAGGCAAGTTCTTGGAGAGCCTCACAAACACTTGAATTGATTCACTCGGACATATGTGGACCAATCAAGCTGAATCAAATAGTCACAAGAGGTACTTCATTACCTTCATTGATGACCATAGTAGGAAAACTTGGATTTATTTCTTGTCGGAAAAATCTGCTGCACTTGATGTTTTTAAAAGATTTAAAGCCATGGTTGAAAAGAGTCCGGAAAATTTATATCTTTGTTTAAGAACCGATAGAGGAGGAGAGTTTACTTCCACTGAATTTGACAATTTCTGCAGCACAAATGGAATTAAAAGACAACTCATCTGCTGCATACACCCCTTGTGAGAATGGTGTTGCGAGAAAGGAAGAAACAGAACAATAATGAATATGGTGAGAAGCATGATTGCACAAAAGGAAGTTCCAAAGGAATTTTGGCAGAAGCGATGAAGTGGGCAGTCTATGTCTTTGAGCAGAAGCCCCATCCTAGCGAGTGCAAGATGTTACACCTTAGGAGGCTTGGAGTGGAGTCAAGCCATCTGTGCATCACTTTCGAATATTTGGTTGCATTGCTCATGTTCATATTCCGACCAACGAGAGAAAGAAGCTAGATAACAAGAGCATTAAGTGTGTCTTGTTAGGAGTAAGTGAAGAATCCAAGGCGTATAGACTCTTTGATCCTGTTTCAAGGAAAGTAATAGTCGCAGAGATGTTATCTTTGCTGAATCGACAAGTGGCCATGGAAGGAAAGAGAGGCAACACATGGAGGAAATGATATGCAGACGAAAATAGTGATGATGAAGCGGAAAAAGGAACTGAAACCAATCAAAGTCGAGTTGAGAATTCGGTTCTGCAGTAATTACTGAAAGCGAGCAGGAAACAAACAATGAAGCAACACCAAATGACGAGAAGAAATAGAAGAAGGCCAACATGGCACGATGATTATGAAACAAATGATATTGAATGTCTTTGAGGATGAAGCGCATAATCCGGCAATCTTTAGCTCTCGAGAAGATCCTGTTTCCTATAAGGAGGCAAACAAAGCATCTTGTATGGAGGAAGGCCATGGACAATGAGATTAGTGCAATTGAAAGAAACAACACATGGGAACTAGCAAGTCTTCCATCGATGCCAAGAAGATAGGGGTGAAGTGGATCTACAAAACAAAAAACAATGAGAATGGGAAGATTGAAAAGCAAAAGGCTAGGCTTCTTGCAAAAGGGTAATCCCAACAACAAGGCATTGACTACAATGAAGTGTTTGAACCTGTAGCTAGATTGGATACTATAAGAACTATTTTGGCCCCTTGCTGCAATAAGAAGGTGGAGAGTGTTTCGACTTGATGTCAAGAGTGCCTTTTCGCATGGTGAGCTGAATGTTGTTGTCTTTATAGAAAAACCTCATGGTTATAAGAAAAGGGGAGAGGAAGACTAGGTGTACAAACTCAAGAAGGCTCTATATGGTTTGATGCATGCTCCACGGGCATGGTACAGCAAAATTGAGTCTGTTTCAAAGAAAGAAGGATTCCAAAAATGCTCTCATGAACACACATTGTTTGTGAAAACAATGAGAAGGTAATAGATTGTTGATTGTAAGCTTGTATGTGGATGATCTCATTTTCACTGGCAATGATGAAAATATGTTTGAAAGATTCAAGGAGTCAATGAAAAGGGAATTTGATATGGTGATCTAGGGAAAATGAGATACTTCTTAGGCATAGAGGTAAGTCAAACTGACAAAGGGATTTTCATTTGTCAAACCAAATATGCA